>JAHTLZ010000330.1:29359923-29375604 GCA_023846285.1 Phrynocephalus versicolor
TGTGTGTGTGTGTGTGTGTGTGTGTGTGTGTGTGTGTGTGTGTGTGTTAGGTTAGGGACAATGCATTGACTTTGGATATAGCGTATCTAATATGAGATCACATTCTGGAAGGTAAAAGTATGAATAAAAAAAATCTTTACAGTGGGGGTGGGGAACTACCATTAGAGGACTGGCTGGTTCATTATAAACTCCTTTATAAGATGTGGACATCCTGAGTGTGGCCCTAAGCTATCCCTGTATAGGCACTGACATGCTGAATAATCGGATCAAACACAATGAGGTGAACTTTCCAGGGAGTGGTTCTCTAAGCAATGTCAGGAAGTGACAAGACCCAGAAGCTGGAGATTGATAGGTAGCGTTCTGCCATCCAAAGATAGCCTTGCTGCATAGTAGAATTCCTTCTGGGCAAGCAGAATGCAATTAACTGTTGATGGATCACCATGTTTGCTATGTTGACCTTGATCCTATTTGATTCCAAGAATTTTGACCACCTTTGCTTTTCATTGTGGACTTTCTATAGAACCAGCATGTCAGACAGACACCTCTCTGGCAGAGATTTCCATCCCATTTCCCTCCTTTTTTATATGTAGAGTACTGGCCTGAGGGAATTTGTGTACTTATACAGCAAGCACAAGCTGTCTGAAAATGATATTTTCTTTTTAAAAAAATCACAGCATCTTTGTTGCAATGAACAAAAAAACACACCATGCTGTTTTTAATATGTGATTGTGCATGCATAAGTGAATTATTTGGGGAAAGAGCCTCAAGCCACAGATGGGATGAAGAGGGCTGCTGGTGATGGTGGGAATAAAAGAACACCAATGGAATATCGTTACTGGCAATCAAATCAGATGTCTCTGAAGGGTGTCCAGTCATGTGCATTAGAAGGAACTTTGTTCTTTCCTCATTTCCTTGTCTGGCACAAGCTGCAGTCTGCTGATTTGCAGATAATTAAGGACTGCATGATGAAGGCAACAGGCATATTATTTGATAGAAAGGCTGAGATGAAGGTGCCAGCTAAGTCGAGAAGATTCTGTAATTTGATGTGACTGCTGTCAGGAACACAGCCTTGCTGAAATTTGATCTACTGGAGTGGCTACCACCAGAGTAGCTGCTGAAGTGAAAAATGTACACGCAGGGCTTAGATGGGTTTACTGAAGTATCTGATTGTATATATTCATACCTCGCTATGGGGCTAAGAAATAAAATGTTAACCTTCTGTATGCCAGAGCTGACAATTTATATTTGATTCAAGATGTAAGCTCACAAACAGCTTTATCTGCTTTTGAAGTTGATTTTTTCAGAAGAAAGAGAACAGAAAAAAATATCTGTCAGAACATTCTTTCTTCTCATGGTTGTTGATTTATCGGTATGCTTCTCACTGTGGAGAGAGCTAACATAAACGATAGCCATCTGGTGATCAAAACGATAACTTTGTGTGGGAGGTTTTCAGGTTTTGAAAAGAGAAAACAAATCTCATGGTCTTTATTGACTTTGTCTCCCTATACTGAGGAACAGTGTAATGTATCACAAAGTATTTTCTTTTCTTTCTGTCCCTAAAGCCATAACAACCAAAATATGATGCCTCGTGATGCTGTATGATAACAACAACAATATGACACTGTAATCTCTCTGATAACAGCAGTAAGTACATGGAACTCATTTTCTGCTTCTTTTCAGCTTTGATCCCAGAGATATTTGGAAGTAAGTTCCCTCAGAATCAGTGGCATTTACATGATGTGTAAATGGGTTTACTACTCTAACCATTACACTCTAACCATTACAGCCACTACAGATAGGCCATAGTCAGCATTACTATTGCTGCTGAGAGGGCTTAGTTCTACTAGCTCACTTAACACAATGATGAAGGTAACAGTCAGATTATGCCAGTGGATGGGAAAGCAACCAATCATAATTAAATATGGGCATGAACTAACAAATGCACATGTGCAGAGACAGCTGGCCCAGCTCCTAGAAGGGAAGCTGGGCTGCTGATTCTAAAGGTGGCAGCAATGGAAGATGAGGAGGAGGAGGAGGAGGAGGAGGAGGAGGAGGTAGGACCAGGTAGGGAGGAAATGGGGGTAGCGGGAAGTGGGTGGGTGGAGAGTAGAGGGGGTGGAAGTGTTAGGCTCCCCTCTTCCAGGCACAAATTAGATAAACCAAACCATGAACTGGTTCATTGTTCTGGGGCTTGGGGGTGGTTCTTGGATAGCTGCCAACTACCTGAATTCATCATTTTTCTAGTTTGTGCTCATCTCCATTATTTATGTTCTTTAGATATACCTCCCTGGCTTCTCTGTTCTCAGGAACCACAACCAATTTATGTTGTTTTAGTTTAACAATGGCACACATACTTTGCATGAAATGTAACACCCAATGTTGTTCTCTTCCTGACATTATTAATTAAAAAGATACTCTGTAGAATCCATGAAGATTGACAGTCATCTGGGTGAGGTTATCTGGAGGTTGAGACATGACAACAGGACTTCTTTTCTTGTGAGATTGAAATGTTTCACTACTCATCCAAGTAGCTTCATCAGTCTGATCACTGTCTGATAACTGACTGATGAAGCTACTTGGATGAGTAGTGAAATATTTTGATGTCACTAGAAAAGAAGTCCAGTTGCCATGACTCGACTTCCAGATTTTCTGAAGAGCTTTTCCCAATCTATATCAAACATGATGTATCAACTGGTTTGGCTCAAGGAAATACATATTTGTTTGGTTTTCATTATTTTCCTTCAGCAAGTTCTGTCCTGGAAGATGTACAAATATCCCCCAAAATGGGGAAAGCCCCTTTCTGGGTGTTCTGGGTGAGTGTGTATTCAGAATAATTATGACCTTCAGATTTAAGACCATCCCTTTTCAATTACTAAAAATGTAGGCAGTATGGAAAACTTTTCCTGCATCTTAACCTCCATTCCAAGGAAACACAAGATGTGAGCTTCATTCTCTGATTTCTCAAACTGAGTGGGAGGAGCACACCCAGTTAACTCTTGACTGAGAGTTATCATGTTGATATTTGAGTATTCTGAGCATATGAGGGTGAATTTGACAATTATAAAATCATAATTATGCAACTGATGTTATTTGAGATGCTGCTGAAATTTGCACACAAACACAGATATCGATTTCTCCACAGCTTCTATGGCTCAACAATGTAAAAAAAAGACACAGTAAAATAGTCCCAAAGGAATCCAGTAAACATTCTCTTTACACAGTCTGTCTATGACAGCACATCAAAGCAGTCCCCATTGTATCACTAGTGGGTAGTGTCTGGCTTAGCAGGTTGTGTATGAAATAATTATTAAACAAAAGTTAGCACAGATACAGGACTGAGCATCAGCTCCTTGTTCTCATGAGATACAGCTCTGTTGTTTGATAAGCTATTCCTTGATGAGAACAGAAAAGGTGCAGGTGTGTATAGTAGAGAATATAAGCTAGGCATTGCTTCTTCCCTTTCATTAACACTATCATTTCATCATTGTTACCAGCCCCTTCCATTTCAGGTTGATGCTGTTTAGTTCATCAATCTGAATTGAAAACCTCTGGCAGATAAAAAATGCACTCTTTTTTTTCTGGCACATGAAGGGAAAGGGAAGGGACCTGAGGAGGAGCATTCCAGAACCTGGAGTGACAAGAGTACCATGTTAACTGTTGTGGCTACAGACCTTTTCAATCAAAAAGTGGCCCTGCTCACCGGGAGGCAGCACTTCAATGGAACAATCTCCACAACTACTGAGTCAGCTTATGTAAATGTGAAGCTTCACCTCATTGTGTGTTTCTCAGCATTCCAACTGACCGACTAAAATGTGAAGGGCTATTTATGATAACCTGTAAGATGTGTGTAGGGATCCCTTATCACTGAGAAATATCCCCATGGGGAAATTCATTCTTAGAAAATGAAAGTGGTGTGTACTGCAATATCATGGAATCCCAGAGGAACATGTTAATTGGGTCAAACTGCTAATAATAATAAGGGCAGTGTGCAGGATGCATAGGGACATTGAAAGATTTTTGTATCTTTGGGTCCACCAAGGATCAGGACTCTCCCCACTTCTTTTCATTTTGGTTATGTATCATCATCATCAGAATCCGGTGCCCTGGATGCTCCTTTACGCTGATGACATCATGAGTGCATTGGAGAGTAAGGCAGATCTTGAGTGCCAAGCCCAAGCATGGAGTGCCTGTCTGGCAAGGTCTGGCCTGCGCCTGAATGTGAGAAAGATAGAATATTTTACAATTGACCTGACTGAATTTTGATATGATCTAAATTGATGGTATTGACCTACTGAGAACTGTAGGTCAACACCTCAGAACTGAGGAGTTCAAATATCTTGGTTCCCACGATCAGAGCCAATGTGAAAATGCATTGAAAAGTTACATCAAGGATCAAAATTGCCTGGCTAAAATGGCATATGACATAAGAACATAAGAACATAAGAAGAACCACGCTGGATCAGGCGAAAGGCCCATCTAGTCTAGCTTCCTGTATCTCACAGTGGCCTCACCAAATGTGTCCAAGAGCGCACAAGACTACAGTAGATTTCTGTCTCCTGATACCACTCCCCTGCATCTGGTCCTTGAAGTATCCCGGTTTTAAGCCTGGAGATTGCAGATCTTCATCATGGTTTGTAACATGTGATGGAATTTTCTCCCAGGAATTTGTCTAATCCCCTTTGGAAGGCATCCAGGCCAGATGCCATCACCACATCCTGTGGCATGAAGCATCATATGTGACAAAAAGATCAGCAACCATTTAAAGTCAAAGATCTATTGCACCATTGAATGGCCTATTGGTGCAGAATGCTGGCTGGTGACTATAAAAGTCAATCGTTTCCTTGGTGTCATGGAGACAAAGATCTTGTGGTGGACTTCTGGCCTCATACAAAATGATCATGTGTATTTGCCAATTTCTTAGAAAAATGCAAAAGAGACCACCTATGTTCTTTTTTTGCTATCAGTAGCACTGCCAAACATCAGTATTTTGTGTGGAATCTTCTTTGCTTAGAGATCCTTGTGGATCCCTAGGCAGAGATGCCATAATTCTGTGTTTCTTTAAATGCATTTTATTTTCATTTTCACAAAATGAACTTGTCTGCAGTACCAATTTTCTTTTAAGTTTTCACTAAAAAATTATGTTGCAATACTTTACCCATTTATGAGATAGCAAGCCCCACTGAAGTCAACTGGACTACTACTGAAAAGATGCATGGAGGCTTGTACTAATAAAGTCCTACAATTCCAAAGTTCCAACAAAACAAACACAAGGTTTTATTTTTCAGCTTTCCTAGAAATCCTCTACCCCCTACACAATTTCTTTCAAAATCTGGAATTTATATGCAAATTCAACCAATGACCTAATTGATTTATCAACCAAACTCTTGATGATTAATTAACCAACATTTGTCTAATCAAGTGACAGCTCTAGCCATGGCCTTAATGGTGATACTTCCATTTTCAGGCTCACAGTTTTGAAAAGCATTCTTGTTTTACATTTTGACCTGCAGTTCAAAATGGACAAAAACCTTATCTGTTCAGAAATCAAACCAAATTGCTTGCCTTCATTTACAATGAAACTGGTTTGGCATCTAATGAAAATCCCAGCAGTGTATGGAAAAGGGCCAAAATTAATACCAATAATTTAGAACATCAAGACTGAGACAACCACAATAGATGTAAGAAAGCAGCTGAGAACCTTGGAAGACAGTGAACATTCTCCAAAACAAAACAAAACCAACCCCTCCTCATACAAAAAACAACAAGGTGGCAATTGTCCAATTATGTTTGCATACAGGTGGCACTCATTTTAAAGTAATGGTTGACTAACTTGGCAGAATTCACCACCAGATGGTGTGTCCTAGTGGTATGAATAAAGAATACTTAATTACACCAAATTGCTTGGTGCGTCCCTTTCATCTGATGTGCCTAGGTCAATGGCACATGCTGTATTAGAAAGAAAAATAGCAAGGCTTGCATGAAACAGATTGACTTTATGACATATTATCTAGAAGGTACAAAATACTATGTGTGCTGGTCACAAAGAACATCTCTGAGACTAGTGTTGTTCAATCAGCAATCCAACAATGATGACGATAATACAATCCTATGCATGTTTTTTCAGAAATGTGTTGCTACGAATTCAGTTAATCTTTCCTCAAGTTAAACGGATATAAGATTGGTTCTTGTAAATAAGTTTGTATGACCTAATTGAGGTCCCTTTACCAACATAGGAGCTTTACAATGAAATGTATCATTTGTGAACTTAGAAGTAAAGCAAACATTTAAAAATGTATTGTGCGTGCACTCTAAATAATGTTAATTTTGCATTCAAATTCTAGACATCTAATTTAATAACACCATGCAAGTAACCTAAAATGTCAGCGATAAAATGAAATATTTCACTTGGCGTCTCTTTCAACAGGGATAAATCAAAACACAGAAGCTGATAAATCAAACCATAAAGGGTAACATCATTCACAAATAAAATAAAGCTCAGAGAATTTTCAAACCAATTTTGAGGGCTAACCTTGGACTCTTTTAGCAATGATGCTCAGCTGATAGATGATAGATAGATAGATAGATAGACAGACAGACATACAGACAATTTATTAGCAGTAACTTAAAAGGGCAGCTGTGAAATAACTGGAACAAATCTTCAAGTGTTATGGATGCATCAGTGCAAGACCATAGCTTAGATTGTATGTGTGGTTGTGCTCCTGATAACTATATATGGGATATGAAATGTAGAAAATGAAGAAGTCTAGCAAGCAAAAACACCCCTCTCTTATTTCAAATGTGGTGTTGGAGGTGAGCAGTACAGACACCAAGAATTGCCAGGAAATCAAATGAATGTGTGTGGAATCAAATCAAGCCTGAACACTCACTACATGCTGAAATGATTAAGCTGAGGTTATCACACTTTGGACATCTCATGAGAAGGCAAGACTTACTGGGAAAGACAACAAGAAAGGACACCAAACAAGATGATTTTACTCCGTAACTAAGTCCAGGGCTTTTATATTACAAACCTGTACCTTTTTTGGGGGGGGGGGGTTATCATTAATTTATAGGGTCACTGTAAATGAGAAATTACTTAGAGAGACATGTCAAGAACTGTTGACACACTGTAGGAGGAAGAAACCTCTGTCTTCTTTATAGATAAGTGAATTACTGTGCCCATTTTGAATTTACTACAGCTGTACCATGTATGCATAGGAAAACCGAAGAGAGAATGGCTATCCTTGCTTATATATTTATATATTTATAATTGCTCAAATTATAGATATATAATTGTTAAAACTGCTGGTCTCTCTGTGTTATTATTACATTAGGGTAAGGTGGCTATTGATTAAAAGTAATAATAACAATACTCTTAGAACTGGAAGCTGTATGGAACCTTATGGATTGAGTCTTGCCTTTATCAGGGAGGCACAGTGGAGAATCAAATTCCTAATATTTGGCTCTGCCCCCAGGTACCTATATCACCGAGCTGTCTAGTTATTGAAAAACATTCTAGACTGTGAGAAGGAAAATCATGGTTCGTGCTTTCACAAGCCAGAAAAAGCAACATCCAGAAAAGTTAGTTTGCATTTTCTCCCTATTTTACTGAAGAACAGTGCTTCCAAGCTGAATTGGAAGAAATAACTTGATTTTACAGTCAAATAAAACAAGACAATAAAAGGTTTTATATTTCCCCCTGTCATGCAACTCTCCATCGTTATTGAAAGGCATGTGCCATGCTAAATACACAGAATCAGCCCCATTAAATGTGATGTCAGACCGGTTAAGAAATGAGTTGCTTATGGAGCTCATTATTTTAATCTTTACGCTGTATTTGTATTTGTCAGTTTTAGTAAAATTGGATTTCACTGACTCCATCTGGCTGAACGTCTTGTCATTTTAATGGCCATACTTTCATACCTTTCTATGCCCTGCCTTGGGCCTTGGTGGGGGTCAGCTGCTTCGGTGACATACGATGGCAATTAAACAACAATATCTAATGAACTAACTCTCCAGCAAAATCTTATGATTATGATAGAATTCCTAGGAAACTGATCTTTTGGAAACTGTACCTTCAGGTTCCCTAATCCTTTGCTTGAGAGAATTATTTTTCTTTGTCTACCCCAAAGAAAAACCAAGCAGTTTCCAACTAAATGAGTCAGATTAGAATGTGAATTTACATGACACGAGCTTGGTCTGATGATGATATTCTAGAAAATTGGGATGTAGTCTATTAGATGCCTCTTAAAGCAGTCCCTGGGCACTTTACAACTTTATTATGCAAGCTATGCATTGCCCCGCCTTGAACTAGGGACTCAATTTACTGATATTGGAAGGACCGGAGGCTGAATCAACCTTGAGCCTTCTACCTGAATCCATCAGGGATTGAACTCAGATTGTCAGCAGAACTTTGGCTGCAATACTGCATTTTAACCACTGTGCCATAAAGCTGCTCTGTATAAGAATTACAGCTCTTCAGTTTGACCTGGAAATTTAAATTGACAGTGAGTACATAATTTAATTGAGAACATCATGGGCTCTCTGTCAGGGATTAGGATGCAACTAACTCTCAATTCCAGGTACATTATGTGTGTGTGTTGTGTGGGAAAGATAGAACATACTTATTTATAACCTAGAGACCATGGCCTGCTCCTACAGGACAACAATAGACAGTATCCATCTACTTGGTCATCTTATGCTCTATAGCTGCGACCTTAGAAACATCACAGTTTTCTTTAGAGCAAATGAGGTGGAAGCTAGAATATATCGCCATGATATTTCAATACAGTATTTCTGTTTTGTTGGTCACTCTGATAAATGCACATGCATGCATGTACACTCACATAAATAAATATCTTGGTAGAACGTTCCAGAAACTGAACAAAAGAAATGTCAAGAATTTCTCAGCAAGTATTTTCCACAGATTTAACAAAACTTCTAAAGGCTGATATAAAATGTTAGGCTTGACTTGAATGGACAAAGCAAGAAACTGTGTAATATGAGAAACATCAAACATTACAGAACAGAAGATGAATGTTAAATGACTGAGAAAATTTGACTGACAATCAAGAGGAACATTAATAAAAGACAAATAAATCCAAACTGTGCTGAATTCCCTCAGTCGAGGAGGAAAGAGAACAAAGGCTCCATGGCTCTTAGATTATACACATGGCTCACATCATCTTAAAAACGCCACATGAACCACATTAAAGTCTGGGTTAGCACTCATAATTTACAAAAGCCAACATTAATCAACAACCTCTTTAGTTTGGAGAATACTGTTTCTTATGGTATGTCCATGACTTTGAATCTTGTAAATATATGCATTTCAATCTATTTAAGGATATGCATTGCAACAGACATAAAAGATGACAACCCTTTTTGGCCAAAAAAGGCATACAAGATATGTCCATGCCAACAGAGTTGGGTTTTACGCATCTTGTTGGTGACTGATGAAATTCCACATTTAGATCGGATGTCAGCATTGTGCACATGACTGTTTCACATGAAGCCAGAGGTCCATCACAGCATATTTGTCTCTATGACATCAAGGTGAAGTTTGCTGGCCAGCATTCCATGCCATAGGGCACAACAGGTCATACGTCCAGCAGGTCTTTGACTTTAAAGTGTCGCTGATAGTTTTGTCACACATGTCACTTGATGTCGCGATTTTAGCCAGGCACTGTTGATCCTTGATGTGACTTTGCAATGCAGACACCCGTTGGCTGTGATCATGGAACCGAAGTATTTAAACACCTCAGTTCTCAGTAGGTCAAGACCATCAATTTGGGTTGTGGTTCTTTCCCCAAAAGAAGCTCTCGGGGGGGGGGCTTAAGGGCCTGTTATGGGAAACATAGTTCCTTGGAAGCAAATCTCCTGGGAGTTGCCAAGGGAAATTCAAGGGAGAAAGACTACATTTCCCAGCAGGGAGTTGGTGAGGAAGTAGACTCTTGGAGGGGAGAAAAGCTTGGGTGCCTAAATCCTCAGCCTTTGGGGAGAGTGCTTGTCATTTTACCTGCTGCAGCTGTACTTGTACACGCTGCTTGGAGTCAGGGAGAAGGTGTTGGATAAAGAAGTCAGAGTCGAGGAAGGTCCTGGGCTGAGGGGAGAAAGTGGAATGCCAGCCTGGCCCTGCTTCTCTGGTGAGAGAGGCTTGCAACCGGAGACATGGTCGAGGTGGTGGTGGTGGTACTTGCTTGAAGCCTTGCTCCTGTCACCGACCTGCAGTTACTTTTTAGCCGTCAGCCTAGTCACATGGGATCAATGGTCAAACAAGAAGGGGGCAGCAGCAGAATTACGATGACTGTCACAAGTTCATTGATCCTTCCTTAAATATTGGGGGGGGGACAAACTCTTCTTACAGGATAGGCATCAGTTTGTGCCTCCTCATCCCTCAGATTGTGGAGTTTAACTGCTTGGGGTCTTCAGAAGACAGCATTTGCTAGGGAACTATTGCTGTTGGACTTGATGGGGATTACTCCTCATAGTGGTGGCGAACCTTCTGCACTCCAGATGTTTTGGACCATAATTCTCAGAATTCCAAGCCTGTGTTGCCAATGACAAAGGACTGTGGGAGTTGTGGTCCAAAAACATCCGGAGTGCCAAAGATTTGCTATGACAGCTTCAAGTGTGGCAAGCTTCAGGCTTGCATGCATACCATAGACATTTCTAGGAGACAAATCACAGTAGTGATGGGAATTTCTAGTGTGATGGCAAAAATCCTGCCTTCAGATATAACACTGTTCATTACAGCTCTGTAATTCTAAGTTATTGACATTGTTACAGTATTATATCTTTCTGTATTAACTAGTTCCCAGTGTTCATGTTTGCTTCTCTCACTATATGTAAATTGATGTCCACCGTGTGTGAAGAGCACATGTGATCTTAGGGATGTTGGAGTGCAAGGCCTATTGGGCATAGCTATTGGTGAGTGAAGCTAGGACTTGCACTACATTTGAGAGGTTCAGAGGTTACCCAAGTAGTTGTTTCTTTTTCTGTTGTACTTTACTTTGAACCTTGTCTAAAATCTGTCCATCACATTGGTATCACATCGTTTTTGTTCTGTCTCATGCAGAGTAAGAAAACCTGCAGTCAGAAAGCCGTGTCCTGCCATCCAGATAAAAATCCAGACAATCCTAAAGCAGGTATTGACAATTTTTCACTGAACTCAGTATTCAATAAGACTTGGAAGTTCCTCATCTATACTTTTTTTTTCAATTAAAGCAAATGTAAATCTGTCTTGATTCTGGAATTTTTATGGATATACCATGATAGAAGAGCAAACTGTATTTTTACTGTTAACATTTGTGAAGAAAGTCTGTGGTGTGGGTTGTGTTGTGTTGGAGTTAGGTCACTAAAGATATACATTGGAATTTGATGATACATGAGACTTGAGAAGAAATGTACACAAAGCTATTTTTAGAGGCAAAATGCATGCTTTTAAACTGCACTTTATAAAGAGGTCTGAAAAAAAAAACAAATTAGTGTATATTTGTGGATGCATTAGGTGGGAAGGAGGGCTCTCCCTGGCTCATGGCAGGTGTCAGAAATTTTCCCTTATTTTCAAATCCAAAACTTGACAGGTATGATACTGCAATATTTGATCTTTGAGGTAGCTTGGACCCACGCCATTTAGTGCTTTGTAGGTTAAAACCAGCAACTTGAATTGTGCCTGATAGCTGATTGGCAGCCAGAGGAGCTGCTTTAATGGGCATTTAATGTGATCTCTGTAACCCACCTCAGTCAGCAATCTTGCTGCTGCATTTTGGACCCATTGAAATTTCCTGAGACTTTCCATCGGTAGCCCCACATAAAGCACATTACAGTAGTCTATCTGGGATGTTACTAGGGCATGTGTCACCATAGCCAGAACAGGTTTCTCAAGATATGTTGTGAGCAACACCCACAAACCCTTCCAGGATGACATGGAGAGTATTTGTTGAAACAGGTTCCTTTAATGAGCATGAGACCTTTTAAAAGGCCAAATGGGCCACTAATGTAAAGCCAGTAACTCAGGGCACCAAGGAGGTGACTTCAGTCACTCATCTTTGGGAGTAGTGCCCCTGTATTGTCTCTTACTTGGAGGAGTGGAGCCTCGGCTCCTCTTCTGGGTCTACCACCCCTCACAGGTGGGACAAACTCAGGGTTTCAAAAGAAGGCTGTTGGATGCATACCACCAAGTGTCTCTGGAGGTGAATGGCAAAGGCCACTGTCCTGGCCCCTCCCCCACAGTCCACATTGGCAGCCATCAGTATACAGGTGTGGTAAACTTCCAGAGAGGCTCAAATGAGCTCCACATAGATTTGGCTGGTGTCTTCCATATATAGGGGCATAGGACATTGATATGCAGGAGTATGACCTTCATGGGACCAAGAGGGAGGCTAATCATGAGACTTGTTTTTTGAGGTGGCTTGCCCTTGTGCTGCTTCTTCTGCTTGTGAACTCACTATTGGTTCTTCAGCCCCTGAGAGTCTCAGCACTTTGTCTGGTCCTGAGAGTCATGGTCCAGTGGCATGAGCAGCTTGTCCAGTATCAGGATACCAACTGCAGACCATCTCCAAAGATGCCTTCATCTTCTCTGGCCACTGCATCATCTCCTGGACTTCACATGTCTCCTAGTCCACTCAACAATCCTCCTCTCCTGTCTCTCCTTCCTCTTTAAGGCCCAGTCCTTCAATGGCTATACCTGTGCTCTTGAGGGCATCATCTGCCTCCCCTTCACCAACACCCCAGTCCACAGGTGAGATGCAGGTGGGGAATCCACCTGTTGCTTTCTGAGAGGTGGAGAGCTGACTCTTGCAGCTGGGGTGACCTTGGTGGAAATCCTCATCGGTCCCAAAGTAGTAAATACATATATCTTCATATATGTAACAAAGAGTTAAGATATAAAGCTCAGAGAAATAATGTTATGATGGCAACAGGATTCAGTTTAGTTTATATATATATATATCTTATTTCCAATATCTTACTGAGAGAGCTGTAGGCATGCACAGCTCTTTAATTTGATCTCTGCCTTTAATGGTACACGCATTTGTCAAAACCATGAAATCAGCGCACTGCCATCAGCATCTTAATCTTGGCTTAAAAGAAGAAAACCATCTTCTGAAACCAGGTAGTAGCATTCTGAGTTTGCACAATTTCATGTTACCTAACTGCAATAACAGGAAGTTAGACAAATTTATTAATACCTATACTGAAATATTCTGGTCACATCTGCACTTAAAGTCCTAGAAAACAGAAATATTTGTGACTGATGGCCTAATTCTGTTAGCTGCCACACAGAGACAGCAGTTTGTAAGATCTAGTATTTATACTATACCTTTGATGATGCTAAGGTTTTGTCTTGTTCCCCAGAACAGGCCAATATAGAGTCATTGACAAGTCATTATGTGATGTCTTATGGGCTGTTTATCAACCCTGAACTCAGGAGCAGCAGCACAGCCAAGCATAAACACTAGTAAATAATATAAGTGATGGCAAAAGTAAGGGAATTTTTTAAAAGGCAGGAGATTTTCTGTAGTTATATGGTATACTGCTTGGACCTGGGAAAATGGAACTTGTGTTGGCTGGATTTGGTGCAAGAATAATGATGATACTGGTAAACTCTGAGGAAATTTGACCTTTCTCTGGTTACTTTATATCCTTTCAGTGGTAGCTCATGACAGAGCAAGGGGTATATCTGCAGATTGTGGGTTGTCCACATACCAGCCCTATATACATGTGCCCTCAATAGAGATGGGCACGACTAGGGAAAATGACGTTTTTGAGTTGTCGTGTGTCGGAGGCGGCCCGTGTCGGCTCATTTCCGTTTTTTGTGAAACTTCGCAAAAAAATAGTCGTTTTGTTTTTCGTTTTTTCGTCTGTCGTTATACTGGTTTGGGGGGGTAGCGGGCTCCTGGAGGCACCTCTGTGGGGTGGGTGCCTCCTCTGGCCCACTATGAAGGGAAAGCGGGCTCCTGGAGGCACCTCTTTTTTTGGGGCGGGTGCCTCCTATCCTCACCCGCTAGGAAGGGAAAGCAGGTTCCTGGAGACCCCTCATGGCATGGGGGTCTCCTCTCCTCACCTGCTGCTGCAAAAGGGCATGCATAGCCATATGGATATGCATACCAGTTGCAGACTATAGTGAGACTTTGCAGCAGTGGACTGGCAGAAGCCATAGGGTGATGCCTTCTCTCCACCAAGGCTCTCTGCTGCACCCGCTGTGTCTCACTAAGAAGGGAATCGTACTTGCGTAGTGCAATGCAAGTAGATCTGGCTTAGGGGACAGCAGCTTAGCGCAAGGGCTAGGGTTAGGCTAGTTACTGGTGAGGTTAGGGTGGGGTAGTGGGGTGCACCTCTGGGTGCCTCTCTGACCCACTAAGAGAACAGTGTACTGTGGCATATGGGTAAGGAATCAAGGATTAGGGTTAGGGTTAGGGGGCTAGGGCAGGGTTTAGTGGGCTTTTTGGCACATCCCAGAAGTCTCAGTGGCCAAGTGGCCATGCGATTGGTGGGATGGCTCCAAAAATTTGCATGGTCCACCCCCACATGGCCACTTGGCCAGCCCATCATTGCGCAAGTGTAAATAAAATAAAATAAAATAAAATAAATGGAGAGAGGACAGGGGAGGAGACATTTTGTTGCAAGAAAAACCCACTGCTACTGTAAAAATTCTGGCAGTTTTAGCAATAGCATTAGCAATTTTCGCACGTTTCTGTGGTGCTTGTTGTGTGTTTTTGGACCACGATTTCAAAAAAAATATTGCGGTCGCCGCCCCATTTTGGATCCCCCGCCCGCACCGCATGGCATGGCGACATGCCCAGGACAGGAGAGGGGGAGAGGCCGCCCCCCCCAGAAACCACCCCTCTGGTAGGTGCACTCTGCACTGCAGGCATATTTTCGCCTGCTTTTTGGCCCGGGAATGGGGGGGGTAGTTTAAAACTTTTTTTTCTGTGCCTCTTCCATTTGAATTGCGGCGGCCGGTGGCGAGACTCCGGGTTGTTGCTGCGAGCCTGCGGCGAGTCCCACCACCACCAGAGCAGCCCAGGACAGGACAGGAGGAGGGGGGAGGCCGGGGACCCCCCTCCAGAAACCACCCCTCTGGTAGGTGCCCTAAGCCCTCACTCAGGCAGGCATATTTTCGCCTGCTTTTTGGCCGGGAATTGGGTTTTTTTTAACTTTTAAAAACTTTTTTTCTGTGCCGCTTGGCATCGCAGGATCGCCGCGATGCCAGGAACGACCACGACAAATCAGACCCAATTATTCTTTAGTCAGTTTGAGTTCGAGTTCTGGCAGAGTAATTCCCGTTACCATTTCCGTTCCGTAACAGAAACGAGGAATGGAAACGGAAATGGGAATTCCGCCAAGTCGTGCCCATCTCTAGCCCTCAATGTCCCATAAAATATAAAATATAAGCAAGCTGTTTCCTGTTCCTTAACTGTTCTGTGCTTCCACTTCCATATGAAAAAGCTGACAAGAGAGAAGTTGTTTGAAATGCTGGTGCTGACCACATATTGTTTCATATCAGGCTTTCAGTCATTTTCTTTTCAGAATTCCATGCCATAATTCAGTGATACTGACTAGTTTTAACTGCATTTCAGTAGCAGAGGAAATTACCTCCTCTAATTTGGTTAAGAACTAAACTTTGTTCTGCCATCATCATCATCATCATCATCATCATCATCATCATCATCATCATCA
>JAHTLZ010000330.1:29375614-29390345 GCA_023846285.1 Phrynocephalus versicolor
ATCATCATCATCATCATCATCATCATCATCATCATCATCATCATCATGTAACAAATACTTTAGAATTGCAGAGCTGAAAGCCCCTGTCAGGGAGGCACAGTGGGTAAATGAGGAAGACATCTAGGCAGATGGTTTTACAGACCTATCTAAAGGCTGGACTTTGAACTTGGGACCTCCTGAATACAAATACACAGCCAGCATCTTCAGGTCTCCTGTTACTTCTGCCTGTTTCTTACATACTCCAATATGACTTCAGGAGAGGTGTTAAGAGACATCCACAGGGCTTTCAGGGGGTTCAAAATCTATGAGATATTTAAGGTGTGGTTTCATTAGTTATAGCCCCCAGAGTGTTTCAGTGACCAAGTGGAGATTTGAGCCTAGGTCTCCTGTCCCATTCACTTTGACCCATTCAGACCACACTGGGCATCAAAGCAATTCAGGACAAAATGTATGGGAACAGCACCAACGTAGCAAGGTTTTGGGGCACCTGGGGTAAAAGTTGTTTTTTTGCACCCCTCTGACCCTCCCCAACTCCATCCCATCCACCCAGCAATACTGCAGGTGAGCATGTGTATGTGTATGCAAGTGTGCCTCTCCCGCACGTGCCTGCAACAAAGAGTTGGAGGAGGAGGAGGAGGAGGAGGAGGGTGCCGCAGCCATTGCTCTTGCACGTCTGTCTGCCTGCAGCTGGATGGCAGGCGGGGGGTGGGGGCGGTAGGCAATTTGGGGCCCCCTAATTGCTGTATCTGGGGTGCCCCACCTCCCTTGCCCTCCCCACACCATGCCCCTGGGGAACAGGAATTCCTAGTCCTTGCAGATGGATATGCTGAGAGGGAGATCACATGTTAAGGCAAATGCATATTCCCTCCTTTCGCAACAAAATCATTTCGGTGCATCAAATGTCAGAAATATAAATAAAGCTAAATGGTCTCTCAGTTGACCAACTACAAAACAAAACCAAGCTGACTTGCCAAATAGGCTCCTTGCCACTTAGCTCTTCTATAATGTATGCAGAAATCCGTAGTAGCATAAGTAGCAGCTATTACTGATTGACAGCAGAACTGCAGAAGAGGACGAACATGGTAAAGGAACTATCCAATAGGAAGGCCTAACAGCATGTATCTTGCTGGTAGTAACGAAATGCAGAGCTGACTCTTTCTGTGTGCATAATTTGAGGCACACAAAGGTGGTAGGACTTTGATTCTTCCAGTTTAGAATGGCCAGCTGGCCAGGTTTTCTGGCTCACAAAAACAGTATTTTCCTTTTCCAAGTATGTCCCTTTTCTCTCTTGTTTTAAAAAGGACATTTTCTGCCTGTATTACATACATTCATCAGAGTCTCAGATCACAGTTTTTCTATCCATGAAATATTAATTTTGATAGGCCATTGTAGAAGAAGCTGATATTGAATTATATTCACTGCATTAAAGAGATTTTCCTGCTTTCCAGCAGGCATAGCTTTTCAAATAAAATATGTTTTGGAGGAATCCATTTATTATTGGTAATGACTGTTAATATTTAACAATAGGGTTTAGAAATATTATATTTGGTTAATAATAAAGTTGAAGCTGTTCCCTATTTATTGGTGGAAAAGTTATATAGGAAATAGTGGTCTTAAAATTATTTTCTGTATTTTAAGAAGATATGAACTATGCTTTATGATACTAGGTCACAGCAACTATTCACCCCCCCCCCCAGAAGGCTGACAGTTCAGTACAATAGCATTGTTGAAAATGTTAAGGCATAAGTGCATATACCTGTTTTCATATGCATGCACACATGTATAACTATAATGAAGTATGGATGTAAGGAAGTGAAAGAACCTCATCTTTTAAAGATTAAAACAGCTTGAACTGCATCAAGGAAGACCAAAGTGGACACTCACCTACCAATGTTCTGAATATACTGTATTTCAATGCTTGTTCTCACATGCATCTTTTAATTTTCACTGTTTTCCAGTTTAACACATATTCCAATATTCAATATCTTCCAGTTTAAAAGAACATAACCAATAATCTTTTTTAGTAGTTGTTGGTGCACCAGAGGGTATGTGTACAAGTTTATTGTCAAGGTAATGGTTTGGGTCAAGGAGGCCTACATTAACCCTTCAGGCATACTGCTAAGATTTTACTGGTATGGGTAGGTTTCAGTAGGGCTCAATGTGCTAATGGTCGAGGGAAGTATTCCTGCTCACTACCCACTCCAAGTACTCCAAGGAGTTACCTTTTTTTCTTTTTTGCAAGAATAAGTGTTCAGCCTGCATACTAACCATGCCTGGTAGAAATTCCAAAAAATGCACAAAATATAAGGAATGCAAGATGTGGTCAAGGTGGGGTCTTTCTTTAGTACCAAACAACCCTCTTGTGCCGAAATAAACAAACTGCTCTATTTTTAAAATTATTTTATTGAAGGAGTTGCAAAAAGAAATAAAAAAGAATAAAGCAACAAAAATCCAAAATCAGTCTCAAAGAGGTGCAGCAAACAAACATTCAAAAGTTATTGAGAGAAAGGAAATTTCAGAACAGTTCCCACAAAAAATAAGATAGCTAACTAGCTTAAGCTGATACTCATCATCAGAGCTCTAGCATAGTTCCCGAAAGTGCAGTGGACCCTCGTATATCAAACGGTTTGTATAACATAAAATCTGTACAACATAAAAAATTCTGGAGATAGGGGAAATTTGCTTAACAGAATTGTCTATGGGGTGAATCTGTACAACATAAAAATGGTCGCAAATAGGGATTACTCTGTTTTCAATGCATTCCTATGGGAAATTTTTATAAAGGAAAATTTGCTTAACATAATTTCATTTGGAATGAATTAATTCCTTTCTACAAGGTACCACTGTATGCAGAATATAAATCAGGTAACAAAGCAGCAGGTGAGCATAGCATTCTACTAAGAGAGACTATGGTAAATGAATAAAACTCCATTCCTATTTTTATACCCATCATTTCTCTTTTCAAACCTTCCAAGGGAATTCACCGATCAGGTCTTGTGATATACTGAACCTTCCTGAATGGAGCACCTCCTCTAAAGTAATTCCACTCTCTACCTCCTTTTCTTTTCAACTCCTAATTAGCTCTTATCAGGTCCAAGTTTTGGCCTTGAACATTCCTTCTCATGTGGATAAGAACACAGATGGCAGAAATTTCCAATTATCAGGCCATTCCTCCTTTGCTCCTTTGGCCTGCTTATAGCAGGTATAAGCTAAAACAGGCCTGTATTTCAAAGGCCAACTGGAACCATCATCCCCTGCCATTTCCTGGTCTCTTGACATTTATATTGCATATTTGAAAACTAAGCCATGCCCTTGAAGCATTAAACATCAAATCTCCTGTCATGTTCTTAGTGTATGATAGTATAAAAAAGAAATAAGATATAACTTTCCCTTATTCTCACAGAGCTGTGCCTTTTCTGTTACATAATCAGATTTGCCTTTCATTCCACTTTCAAAATGATCAGTTTCAGAAAGTTGTAAAAAAAATATGGTGGAATAAAGATCAGCTCCCACGAGAACATCTTCAGATAAAAAAAGTCTAGCTAGAGGAGATGTACAGAAAAGTCATAAGGACAACATTTCCCTTTAGAATGGGTTCTCTAAGCCCCCTGCCCCTCTGATTCTCTGTGACCTGGTGAAGCAATGTTTTCATCTACCCATTTAAAACTGGGACAGTATTGTGCTGGAAATGAGGTTTGAATGTTGAAACATACAGTAAATGTAGCCTTTCCCTTGGGTTTTAACCTTCCTTCTCAAAGCAAACAGACTTTTAATTTACAGGAAGACATCAGTATTGTCAGCATTGCCTAAACCTAGGGGGCACTCTCTTATTTCTAATTTCATCTAGAAAGTGCTCTCTTGCTGAAATAATTGCTGAATTCCAAGTCAACCTTTATATGCATTCCATATTTAATCAGTGGGTTTAATTTAGCTGTAACTAGCAATAAGATACTTGCAGTGAGGCAAAGAACAGGATAAACCTCACTGGGCATGGTCCCAAGGCAGTGTCCATACTGCCTTCACCACAGACACCTCTAAGGGCCCTTTTACACGACCCGTAAGATCTGCTGGCAACTTAAATTTGTAACAGAGATCGTGGGGGTTTGCTCCTCTTGCTGTGTTCCCACCCTTACGCACACCATTGCTCCTGTCTGCAGTGAGGGGAGGGAGGAAAAAAGCGAGAAAAGAATGCAGGCTCACCTCCGTCTGCTGGTCAGAGCAGCCCCGGAAGCATTCCAGTCTCTTAAAGGGGCGGGGGGCAAAAAAAACCAAACAGAAGGTGCGGCAGCCCGGCACTCACTGCTTTATTTATTTATTATTTATTTATTATTAGATTTATACCTCGACCATCTTCCCAAAGGGAACTCTGGGCAGCTAACAAGGCTGAACAAGTCAGCAAACACAAAATACAATGCAATACAATAGGACAGACAAACCAAACAAATTACAATCCGCATCAGAGTTTTTTTTTTTACCTCCGGAGACCAGGTACTTTTAAAATGTGCTGGGGTGCACTTAGGTGGGCGTGCACAGCTGGTGGGAAAACAATTTTAAGCTCCACATCTGGGAGCCCTATGCCTCGGATTTTAGGGGTCGTGTAAAAGCGCCTTAAGTGCATTCAGCCAAATGCATGATGAATCCTTCTCGATTATGGAGAAGAATATGTGAAGCTCAGAAAAAATCTGGCTACAAATTTCAAACAGTTGTTATAATAATTATTAGTATTTGTTGTCAAGTTGACATTTGGTGTTACTTTCTAGGACTTGCTAGGTATAGAATACTTAGAAATAGTTTACTATTCCTTTGAGCTATGCGCCCCAAACAGGCTAGTTCTTCTCTTACCATGCACAGTGGGGAAGAAAATTCCTGACCTCTGATTGCCCCAGCCCCTTGACCCATTCAGCCAGTTAAATATACATATATTTTTATTAAAATCCTTTGATTAATAATGAAAAGATAACTACACTGTGATTGTAATATAAAATATGATATAGCTGCTTTTGTACAGTTACTGTAACTTTTTTTTACTGGCATTTAAAAGTTACTGCAACTTTTAAGGATGTTTCTAGAGTTATGACCACATGGCTTCACTGAACAGTGACAGAGTCCTGCCATAGATATTCAAGCGCTGTCTCAAGCGCTGTTGTATTGTGATCATAAATTTATAACAAGAGAAATGCACAAGAGGTGGGACATATAACCTCATCTGCCATACATGCTCTAACTTATCTTGGATTCTGTCTTCCCCAAGAAAGACCTCAGTATCTGTCAGGGTGCCTTATCCAGACAAGAACTGCCCAGATCATTCATTTTTCCCATTGTTTATTTTGCCATACTTTATATTGGAAGGTACTATGGTATACTATAAACGTAATGCAATGTTTACAGCTACAGTGATTCTGTATTTTCCCTGTGGCTTACAGCTATAATTGTAACTATCTGCTTGTTAAATGTAACTTTCCAGGTTATAATAATAATTTCTGAACTGCAGAGCTCAAAGAGATCCTATGGATCATCAAGTCCAGTGCTTGTCAAGGTGGCACGATGGGGAATTGAGCCCCCAACCTCTGCCTTTGCAGCCAGATCCTTATTCCATTGAGTTATATCCAGCAGCTCAACAGGAGACCATTAGTGCTGGAGCTGACATGAACACAGATATCATAAAGGCAGCATAGCCCTAGCCCCTAGTTTTGCAACTTAATAACTGCAGTGTAGTTCTTACTGTGGTTGGTGTGATTTAAATTGCAGCAATATGAACACCAAACTGTGAGTGAGTGTCATTGAACCTGACCAGTCAAAACTGAGCACACATGCTCAGTGGTGTGCTGTTGAGCACTCTCCAGTATGCACATATATCTATGTTCTTTTGAGTTCTTTTTCCTTTAATTTGTGACTACAACAAATCACGGGTGCCACTATTTACAAATCTTCTTGTAGAGACATCTCTTTAATCAGAGAGCAAACTAGAGCATGATTAAAACTTCAACATCCATTTGGAGCTGTAGACTGGCATATTTATCCCAGAGAAAATGGAATCAATGAAATAAACAATCTATAAGTTTAAGCTCTTCGTGTATAATTTAAGGCCCATTTGTTTCTGCTTTAGGTTCTGTGGGTAGTACGGCATCTAAATCAATACATTTTCCTTCCATTTATAGAGCTTATATAGTGCTGCCATGATTTATTTACAGTACCATGGAATTATGAGATGATTAACATGTTATAAACTAAAAGGCATGGTGATAAATAGTGTAAACATTTGGCTGAGTAATGTAATTAATACAAAAGTGCCCTGCCCTAATACTAAAATGTCTTGCTTTTTAATAAAAGCCACAGATCATATTTTACCTTGTTAGAGCAGTAGTAACATTTGAAATACATTTCTTAAGGAGGTGAGATAAAGAGAGGAGGAGATAATGATTAGAGATGGGCACGACTTGAAAAAATTTTTTTTCGAGTTGTTGTTAGTCGGGCCGGTTCCGTTTCGGCTCGTTTCCATTTTTCGCAAAAATCGCAAAAATTAGTCGGTTCGTTTTTTCATTTTTTTGTTTTTGTTAGTACTGGTTTTTTTGGGGGGGTTGCGGGGTCCTGGAGGCACCTCTGTGGGGTGGGTGCCTCCTCTGGCCCGCTAGGAAGGGAAAGCGGGCTCCTGGAGGCACCCATGGGTGCCTCCTATCCTCACCCACTAGGAAGGGAAAGCAGGCTCCTGGAGACCCCTCAACATGGGGGTCTCCTCTCATCACCTGCTGCTGCAAAAGGGCATGCATAGCCATATGAATATGCATACCAGTTGCAGACTATGAGACCAGTGTGGACAGGCAGAACCCTGAGCCATAGGGTGATGCCTAAGGCTCTTGTAGCCCCCGTGTCCCACAAAGAAGGGAATCGTACTTGCGTAGTGCAATGCAAGTAGATCTGGCTTAGGGTTAAGATGGGTTAGTGCAAGGGCTAGGGTTAGGCTAGTGACGGGTAAGGTTAGGGTGGGCTAGTGGGTTGCACCTCTGGGTGCCTCTCTGACCCACTAAGAGGACAGTGTACTGTGACGTATGGGTAAGGAGTCAAGGATTAGGGTTAGGGTTAGGGGGCTAGGGCAGGGTTTAGTGGTCTTTTTGGCACATCCCAGAAGTCTCAGTGGCCAAGTGGCCATACGATTGGTGGGATGGCTCCAAAAATTTGCATGGTCCACTCCCACATGGCCACTCGGCCAGCCCATCATTGTGCAGGTGTAAATAAAATAAAATAAAATAAAATCAATGGAGGACAGAGGAGGAGAGGAGAGACATTTTGTTGCAAGAAAAAACCCACTGCTACTGTAAAAAATCTGGCAGTTTATAGCAATTTTTGCATGTTTCTGTGGTGCTTGTGTGTTTTTGGACCACGATTTCAAAAAAAAAATATTGCGGTCGCCGCCCCATTTTGGATCCCCCGCCCGCACCGTATGGCATGGCGACTCGAGTCCGGCTGCCCAGGACAGGAGAGGGGGGGAGCCGGGAACCCCCTCCAGAAACCACCCCTCTGGTAGGTGCCCTGAGCCCTTAGTCAGGCAGGCATATTTCCGCCTGCTTTTTGGCCTGGGAATGGGTAGGGGGAGAGTTTAAAACTTTTTTCCTGTGCCGTGCCGCTTGCGCTTGAATTGCGGCGGCCGGCGGCGAGACTCGTGCAGCTTGTTGCTGCAAGCCTGCGGCGAGTCCCACCAGAGCAGCCCAGGATGGAGGAGGGAGGGAGGCCGGGGACCCCTCCAGAAACCACCCCTCTGGTAGGTGCCCTGAGGCACGGCAGGCATATTTCCGCCTGCTTTTTGGCCGGGAATCGGTATTTTTTTAGTTTTAAAAACTTTTTTTCTGTGCCGCTTGGCATCGCGGGATCGCCGCGATGCCAGGAACGACCACGACAAATCAGACCAAATTGTTCATTCGTCGGTTCGAGCTTGAATTCTGGCAGAGTAATTCCCGTTACCGTTTCCGTTGAGTAACGGAACCGAGTAACGGAAACGGAAACGGGAATACCGCTAAGTCGTGCCCATCTCTAATAATGATATAAGTAGACCAATAGAATGCAAAGGGAGCATCATTGTCAAAGGGAGCTGGCCTCAGTCATTTCCTTCAAAAACCCCTGGTTTCCTTTCTAACCACACTGTTCTAGTACTTGTGGTACTAAATGTAACACACAGTGGCTGATGAATAACTATGTGGTGTAAAATGTTTGTGAAGATTCTCAGTCATCCAGGTGAGTTTATCTGGGAGTTGAGTCATGGCAACTGGACTTCTTTTCTTGAGAGATTGAAATGTTTCACTGCTCATTCAAGCAGCTTCGTCAGTCTGATGCGAGCTAGTTGCGAGTCCTGAGTATGTGGTGTAAAAAGTGATAGTGACATCAGCTTATGCCATTACAGTAATCCCTCGGATAAAGAATGCCTTGGATAACAATTTTTTCGGATAAGAAATGGAAATTTCTGGGTATAGGGCTGCCTCGGATAGCGAATGCTCCCTATAGGCTGCTTCAGATTACAAATGTTTCATAATGCCTTGCAAAAAATGTGTACCCTGCATGCATTGCAGGATTCATAGTTTGTGGAAGGGTGGGAGGAGTTGGAGTGTTTTTATGGTGTTTTGGAGCCATTCTGGACATGTTTTGCTGAGGGATTTGGACCTTTCAAACTTAGTAAGATAGGGAGCTAGCTTTTATTAATCTTTGCACTATTTTTCTTTGCATTTTGGCTGGAACAGACTGGGTTTCATTTCTTCATGTTTGCAGTCTTTTTTCATTACTCTGCACCTGCAAGCAAAAATGGGCTGGGTTTTTCTTCCTACTTATATTTGTTTGTTTGCATTTCCCCCCATTGCACTTTGGGTGGGAATAGGCTGGAGAAGTCTTGCTGGTTTCTCTTGTTCATGTTTGCACTGCAATGGGGTGTTCTGGGGTGGGTGGGTGTTCCAGCACTGCAAACCTTTAAAGTGCATTTTATAAAGAGGTCTGGAAACACCCCCACAGGTTTTTTGCCTTTTTTTGGACCTCTGGAATGGATTAATCAGTTTCCCATTCATTTCAATAGGGAACCACATTTCGGATAACAAATTTTTCGGATAACAAATTGCCTCTGAGAACAAATTAAATTCGTTATCAGAGGTACCACTGTACTTTTGATTTAATCTAAAGCTTCCTACCCTATTTTCCCTCAGGTTTCAGGGCTTCCTAAAAATGTCTCTACTCTTGGAAAGCCCTTGTGAGCTTCAGGGTGGGTTTTTATTGTTGTAACACTGCAGCTGGATTCTCACCACCAGGATCAGGACTGTCAGCAGTGATCTAGCAGTAAACTTCCAATATTAGGAATAAAGGCCTACCCTACCTGTAGATTCCCAAATACTTTTTCATCTCTAAATGAATTCCTGGGAGGTTTGGAATCTAAGGGGGAGATTAGGAGTAGGGATGAGCATGAAACGGAAAAGTAATGTTTAATTTCATTTTGTTTTGTGCTCACCCCATTTTATTTTGTTTTGTTTCTTATGATTTTTTTAAAAAAATTGTATGAATGAAATGAAATGGCTCCCCTGGGTCCTAGAGGCACCAGATTTGGTGCCCAGGACTCTGGGAACCATTTTTAAAGGGCTCCTGCTGAACTGTTATAGGCTGGACCCTGTTAAAACTGGTCCAGTTGGCACCAGGGGCCAGGTTTAAATGGGTCCAGCCATTGACAGCTGGGCAGGAGCCCTCAGAAAATGGTTGGATAGGCAGTGCAAACTGCCTCCCCAACCATTTTCTGAGGGCTCCTCCCGCTCACCATCTCCTCTTTGGCCACAGCAGCAGTGGGGCAGCAGCAAGGCCTCCTGCTGGGTCCGCTTGCCCTTAACTCTTTGGCCGTGGCTGCGGCGGTGGCAGCTCAGCAACAAGGCCTCCAGCTGTGCCCGCTTGCCATCTTTTTTTCTGGCTGTGTGGCGGCAGCAGCACGGCGGAGAGGCCTCCAGCTGGGCCCACTTGCCCTCTCCTCTTCAGCAGTGGCCACGGCGGCTCTTTAGCGGCAGCTGTGATGGAAGCAACAGGGCCTCCAAGCCCAGCAGGTAAGGAAGCCATTTTACAGAGAAACGAAATGGTTCATTTCAACAACAACAAAAAAGACAGTTTCATTTCATCTGTAACGAAATGCTGCTTCCTAGTTTCATTTCATTTCGTTTTGCTTCATTAACTAACAAAATGATGAAACAGCATTTCGTTTTTCATTTGGTGCCCATCCCTAATTATGTGAGGTGACAACCCCCACCCTTGTGCACTCATGTTTTCTATAGATAATGAATTCCCTCTTTTAATCACAGGCTATATAAAATATCTGTTTCTGCTCTGAGTTTTGATTAGAATAGGAACAGCCCTCCCTTTTCTGGTTAGTTGGGTATCATCATTTCTCAGAAGCTTCCAAATTCTCTTTTGCCAATCCAGTCTCTTGTCTACTTCTGCAACTTCTGCTTCTGTTGAAAACATAATATGACTTACACACATTGGCATTGGCATTGGCATCCTTCAGTCTCGAAAGGCTATGGTATCATGCCTGGAGTAGAGATCCTAAAAACAACACCTAGTGTGACTAAATAGACCAATTCGGGAATGGCAGTCTCTACCGCACTGGGGGCAGATGTATTCTGTTTCGTGCCCGGTCCTCGAGTTTCATTCTTTCCGTGCCTGCCTCTTTTCCTCTGCCTGTTGGACAAATGCCTCTTCAAAATTATGTAGACCATGCTGTATCTCCACATGCAGTTGAATAGATACTTGTTATGAGAATAATATCCTGCATTTGGGCAGGAGCAGAATATTGGAAATACCAAAGTAAGTACCTGTTATAGAGTAGTATATATTCATTATCTAGCAAGGGGTCATGGATGATATCAGCTGTTAGTTTCAGCTGTTATGTCTAACTGCTCATTTACCTTCTTGTGTATTCTGGCCTATCTCTGTTTTTATTTATCTTGATTGACTTACTGTTGTTATTTTGTTTATTATATGTACTGTACAGTAAATTTTAATGTGTTATGTTTAATGGATGTATCTGTTTGTTTACCCCTGTAAACTGCCCAGAGTGGTCTTTGTTACCAGATGGTGTGGTATGCAAGTCTAATAAATAAATAAATAAATAAATAAATAAATAAATAAATAAATAAATCCAGACACACCAAAGCAGGAGAGAAGTGATGCACTTTTTCTTGATGTAATTGCAATATCTTTCCATGGGAACAAAGGATCCATCTTGCAGTCACACATTATACAGGAATTGAAAATTATTTATCATTTGAAGGTGTTTGTGGATGCTTTGCACAGGGGTTTGAGGCATGAACTGCAAGAAAACATTTGGCATGTGATATTTATTTCTGTCCTCATGTACTCCTGCTAATTATCACAGATGAGCCTTTCTGAAATTATCAAAGATAATGCAGATACTGTATCTGCAGAAGAGGTGGTTCTGGATGAAAATGTAAAGTGTTGCTTTGCTAATGTAACATCTACATAATTCCCCAGTGCACTATTGAAAGGTTTCTGCTTTAAGAAAGCAATGTTTTGCTGTGAGCAAAACAATGTACTTATAAGACATTGTTTACATTCCTTCTGTACATAAAGTTCAGTATTCGTTTTGAAAGATGACTAACACCCATCTAACCCCTCCCATTCCAAACAAACAAGAAAAAACAACTGCACACAATGATTAGCAAGGACACCAAACCGGAGAGAATCATTCAAGCTACTTATGTTCTTATCAAGTAGCTTGGACACCAGGGCATATAGCTGTGTTTTAATCATACCACAAACCACTTGTTACTGCTTTATTCACATATACTGACATTTTTTCAAAATTATACCTTGACACATAATCCATAATTTTATATTAACTGTTAACATTCCTTTTGGGGAAAAATATTTGTGTTCTGCAAAACAAGCTAACTCTTCATTCTAGCTACTAGTCCCTTACTTAAGGTGTATAGGAGTGTATCGGGGGGCAGAAGGTACATCTGCCCAGGACACATCAATCTGGGGGCACCTATAGGGGGAGCAGGAGGAGGTTTGAGGGGCACCCTACCACCGCCCAGCAGTCCTCCTTTCCCCAAGGCTTGGTGATGGCACCCCCTCCGCCACTTCCACCACTACTTGTGCGGTGAAGCAGGCAGGCACGCAGGAGCATGGTGGCTGCCTCCTCCTCCTCCTCACCTTTGTGGGAGAGGTGTAAGGCCCACAAACACACATACACACACATGTGCCCATCTAACCATCTGCCTGTCTGCCTGTCCACCCCCGCACATGTACACCCGACCCACACCCACAGGGCTCGGCCTCTGTTGCTGGGTGGATGCAATGTGGGGGTGGCAGGAAGGGTGCAAGAAACAAACTTTGTCCCCAGGCGCTCCAAATCCTGGCTATGCCTCTGAAGGTGTACTGTACTAGCATGTGTAGGGCAGGTGGAAGCTGAACAGCCATAATAATATGGTGGGAGAGCAGTGTGTACGCAAGGATTGCCACAGCATAAAAACTGCTTTGTTTAGATTTAGTCACTATCTGGATCTGGAGCTGAGAAAGGAGACAAAATGACACCCATCAAATGTTGTTGGCCTATAACTCCAGTATTCTGTTCTCTTGCTGATGATAGCTAGGACTTCTGGGAATTTCAATCCAATAATTTCTGGGGCAGATATGAGAAAACTGGACTTTTTTTCAGACAACTCTCAGAATCCCACACTTAACCCTAAATTGATTGTGAGATTCTGGGGTGTTGCAGTTCCCAAAGGTCCAAATGTTTTCAATCTCTCTTTTGCATACCACTGGTTCAATTTTGGCTCCCCTTCTACACTTGCTTTCACAGGATGAGAGAAGAGTGTCAAAAGCAGAGCACAAAGACAGAGAAGGGAGAGGAGAAAGTGATCAGTTGTGGGGACAGTATATAGTTACAGACAGTTATTTCTGAATACCCAACCCTGAGGAGCCCAAAGAGGTAGTACGTGAGGAAATTCCCTGTGCTAGCTTACTCCTCTCAGACTGCTTTGAGGCTGAAGAAGCTTGTAGGATGGCTTTCCAAGACAGGATAAGCCTGCCTGGGGCAGCACTAGGAGGAGGAAGAGAGATGAATCACCATATTCCATATCCCACCCCTTTGCAGAGCTCCCTTCAACCCAGCCTTAAATTTGTAATCATGTTTGAGCCCTATTCCTGACATGGGTTTCTGCCCTAACCTGGCACTATAGTCAGAGGCATTTTAGAATGAATTGCCAGTTTTGACCATGGCAGCAAATGGCTGGTTATAACTCTACGAATCTGACCAATGGCTCACTGACGAACAGATTCCTCCTTCCATTTTCATAACTCCTGGATGACCTGTATGCAGTCCAGTTATTCTACTGATAAACTGATATTTTACCTCTTAGCCTCTCAATAAACGGGAATATCACTTGCATTTGTAAGACAGCTTTGGAGAAACATCTCCATGTGATTCACATTGACTTCAATCTTCATTATAATGGATCTATTTTACAGCACAGTAAAACATTATGCAGATTTCTTTTAAATCAGTGGCACCTTCAGCTAATTTAATTGATGCCATAATTATGTTTAAATTGACCTGGGTAATGTAACCCTTGGGCCATGATGTTGTACTTCCTTCTGCTGTAAAATTACTATTGCCTTTTTACACAGTCCCAGCCAAGATGGTGATATCAGAAAGCTGAACATTAAATGAAACCCATCCACACTTTGGAAAAACGTTTTATTGGATGTTATAGAACTTACAAATAGAGATGGGCATGAAACGAAATTTTTTTTGCTCCTTTATTCGTTATTCGTTTCATTACATAATGAAATGAATAACGAAAATTGTGATAAAATTGGAACAAACTGAACAGAACCATGAAAATTAGGTTCGTTTCGTTTCGTTTTTGTTAATGGCGATGCACAATGAAATGAGCTATTTTTAAATGTTAAAAAACATCCTGAATATCCGTAAAAACCCAATGATAATTATTTATTCTGCCTGATAATACCTACGAGGGGGTTGGGGTCCTTAAAATGTGCATTTATGTCTTTTCTCAAATTGCTGTATTTTTTTCCTTTAAGGGGAGTTAGGGGACATCGACCCAAAATGGCTCCCAGATGCCTAATATTGATTTCTTGGGTATTAAACCACCCTGGACATCTGTAAAAACACAGTGATAATTATTTGAAATTATTACCTACAAGGGGGTTGCGGTCCTTAAAACGTTTGTTTTTGTCTTTCTCTCATTGTGATGTATTTTTTTCTTTTCCCCTTTAATCCACAAAATGAATTCCAGCCACAAGATGGATGCAAGCCATGTGATGGGAACATGCAAATTCTTGGACAATTTCAACCAATAGCATGCCCAGGTTGCAGACTGGGTAGATGTGGCAGCCACAGAGGGCATAAAAAGCTTTGGCAGCCCCCATCCTCCTTGCAGTCTGTGGTGGGAGTTAGGGTGGGATTGATGTCTCTACAACTCGTTACTTTAGGCCAGCCAGGCAGGTGTGTGTCTCTGTGTTCCTGCTGGCTGCAGCCTGGCTCTTAGGGGAGAGAAAGAAGAGACTTCTCTTGCAGCCTCCCTGTGTGTGTGCGTACCTCTCAGTGAGTACCCTCCCCTGCCCCGCAGTGCAGTCACTCTGCGGCTGCCTTATGCCCTGGGCAATGCCCGCCGCTGTCTTTGCAGCCTCCCTGTGTACCTAGTCTATACTGTGTCTCTGCCTGCATCATTTTTTT
>JAHTLZ010000330.1:29402629-29447649 GCA_023846285.1 Phrynocephalus versicolor
TGTCACAATGCTGGCAAGGTTCATCTGCTGCAAATCAATGGTCATATTTCCTGCAAAGAACATCTAAGAAAAAGGCAGGAGATATGCCTATAATTACATAATGTTGCTTACTTTTTTAATTCATTCCACACTATAAAAGTTATTGTAGCCGTTCTGCGCCCAGATTGTTTACCTAGGAAAAATACATAACTGTTTCAAGTTAGTTGCTTGGTACAAAACCTATATGAATTAGCTCGGACTGAGTTTTTATGCTGCATTCAAGTTATTATCCTTTCTATCATCAATGTATGTCTTTTTCCTTGTGTAGTCAAAGGTTTTATCTTAAATCTGATGAATGTGTGTATATCACAGTTCTAAATTTTATAATAGACAGCTCTGATTTGCAGCCAGTTTTGTGTTTTTGGACATGGAAACCAAACATCAGGTTTTGTCCCAGTATATATTGTTAGATTTAACTTGATACCTGCATATTTATTATGAATGATTCATTGCCTCACCAATCCATTCTGGCAATCAATTTAACTGCAGATCTTACAGATACAGCATCTGGCCTAATTTTAGAGTTTTCCTGTTCCTTGCCAGTTCCATTTCTTTTATTTATTGCTTACCAGCTAGTTCAAAAGACTTAAAAGTTTGCATTTTAGTTGCCATTATCCAACTGTCAACTATGCTTATTTCTTGGCTGTGTGGAGGAGAGCAGCATGGCCATCTTTCTCACTTTATATTTGCAAAAGAACATAGATAAAGGTGATTCTATCCACCCAGTATCTTTTAGTAGAATAGCTAGAGTGTCAATCTTCAGCAATGCAAGAAGAATCCCGATAGGGAGGAAAGTGAAAACATCTGAAGACTAATTTTTCTCTTTTCTATATTATTTGAGAAACTTTAAAGGAAAGGGGGCAAAAACAGATTTGAGGAAAATGTCGCAGATGAACAATACGCTAGAAGTTGCAAATTAAGGACTCGAGTCAAAAAGCACTTTTCCTTTTGAGAACTTTATACTGAAATTGCTGTGAACTTTTATGCAGTTTTGCTTTCTGAGGGCCTTTTTGAAGTTTCTTTTTTACTGGCTGTTCTGCATCCTGACTGATTTTTTTCACATTTATATATCCAAAGAAAAAAATCATCTAATGCCTAAAAGTAAACGGCATTGCTTCAGAAGACTGCTGCTATTCACGGAAATAATTTGAAATATATATATATATTCTTTTGATGTTCCAGGAAACCTGAAGAATTAATATTATTCTCTTAAACCCATTGAGCAGCCACCTTTCACTTGCATACATAAGATACATAAGATCTGAGATGGCACAGATACATTTCATAGGTTTTAGGACTGTCCACAAAGGAATGACAAATGCAAACAGCGTATTAGTAGAAAGCAAAGTGTTTTGCTTATATACCACCCCATACCACTTCAAGTAGTCTCTGGGTCATTTACAGTTTAATTACAGTATGAAGGCTACACATGATACACTTTGGTGAAAGTCCACTTGTCAGTCCATATTAGTATGGATACATTTAATGAATGGGATTAATGATGTTTATAGTGATTTTTTTTTCATATTTCTTCTTTTTTAGTTCTTTCAGAGAGCAGCTTTTTTAAAAAATCATTTTTATCTTTTCTGCTTATTGGTCTTCTCAAAAGCCTCTTTTGAGTTTTTTTTTCATCATCTTGTGTTTTCCCATTTGTGTTTTCTGACACTCTCGGTGCTCTAAAACCCCCCCCCCCCCCAATCAAAACCATTCCAAGAAAGGTAGCAGAGAATCAGACTACATCAAAAGCAGGCTGTAGTACCTGAGAAGGAAAAATCATCATCAGACATGCCGCCACTAATTAATATCACATTCAAAAGTGTGAATTCCCAACCAGCAAAACAGAAAACCTGTGTGCCTTGGCAGCACAACAGAAAAAAAAAAGCCAAGGAATCAACCAGTCAGCTAGCACTGGCTGCCTGGCACACAGAAGCTTGCTCACAAGAGCAATCAATATCAGCACAACACCAACAGCAGCAAGAGAGAAATGTCGCAAGCACTGCCCAGTCAACACACAACCACATACAATGTCAGCAGCACACATTCATGGTCACACATTCTGATTCCCCCCTGTCACAACAGGTAAGTTGTCAAGGCAACCTGGGGAAGGAGCGCAAAGCCCATGTAGCACTTGTGGCCATATGAAGCACTCAACTCTATCCTGGAACCAACCCCACTCCAAGAATAGGATAGTCCCTGCATTGTTATATAGAACAAAAGATATTGCACAAGGAATTTCATTACTGAACCTAACATATTGCAATCCAGATATTTTGATAAGGTATGCACTAACTTAAATAGAAATAATCTCATTTAGTTTAGGAAGAAAAACATGTGCTCCATTCAGCGTTCACTTTTTTGGCCTTGCTGATTGGTCAAAATGTTGTAAAAAGAACTAAATAACATATTTTTAAAGGTAATGTTGGGAAGGGGGTAATCACATTGACATCTTGCACCTAACCTTGCCTACGCACATGGTGGCAGAAATATCAGCATCTTGCACTAGAAAAAGAAATAGATTTTCAGCAAGTCATTTGGCAGAAGGACTGATGCCCTTGCACAATGACCTTTGACCACCACAATTAGCATCCAAGAGAGCTGAGGAGCTCCAGCTCATTAGCCATAGCCAGATGTTCAGAACCGTTTGATCACTGCTGCTGTGAGTGACAGTTTCTGACATTATGTAAAAATAACATGAGTAAATATACGGTCAACAAATTTTGTTCACATTTAAAGCAGTACCATCAAATCCATATAAAAATGCAACTAGGTTTATGCAGGAGGTTATTTTATACCGGGTGAAGACATTTATATTTACAGTAATCCCCCGCCTATCGTGGGGGTTAGGGATGCACCGGACCCGTGATGACTGAAAATCCGTGATATGCGGATGCAGGTCGGGTGGGGCCTGGGGGGGCGGGCAATCAGATCCCCTGCCACTGCCCACCCACGCTGCCCCGAGACTTCTTCGAGCAGCGCGCGCCACCAGCATTGGGGGATCTGACCTCCCGCTGCTGCCTGCCCGCGCTGCCCCAAGACATCTCAGAGCAGCACACACTGGCAGCATTGGGGGATATTCTCTGGAGGGGGGGAGCAGTGTCCGGGCCATCTCCATTGGAATGCATTGGCTCAATGCATTTCAATGGAGAAATTTCCCCCCATTGGAATACATTGTCTCAATGCATTCCAATGGGAAAAAAATTCTCCATTGAAATGCATTGAGCCAATATATTTCAATGGAGATTGTGGAGTAGCGCTGGCCCCAAACCAGCACCAAGCAGCTGATTGGTGCTGGCTGGGGGAGGAATGGTGCCTGTAGCAAACACAGTGGTGCATTTGCATGGGCTGTTCCCCCTCCTCCGGCAGCCTGGAAGTGGCAGTGACGAGCTCCAACTGATTGATGCTGGGGTGGGAAAATACGCCAGCACTAATCAGCTGGAGTCCCAGCATGTACTCTAGTCCCGCGATATAGCAGGACTGCAGTACATGAACCTTGAAATGCCAGGGGGAGGGGGTTACTGTATAAAGAAAAATGGTGCTTATATACTGCCCCACAGTGCTTAAAGCCTTCTCTGGGTGGTTTATTTATTTATATTTATTTGTTCATTTTTATACCGCCCGTCTTCCCGAATGAACTCTGGGCAGTGAACAAAAGGGGCAAGACAGGCCCAAAGAAAACAATACATCAACTGAAGAGGGAATAAAAAATGAAAAATAAGGAATAAAATATAGTATAAAATAAAACAACTGAACAGAGGAGTCGAGAAATCAATGGCGGACGGCGAGGAAAAAAAGAAAGAAATCTAAACCAGGTCGCCAAATGCCTCCCTAAAAAGCAAGGTTTTCAATGCTTTTTTAAAGGTGGACAGGGACTGTGCAAGGCACAACTTACTCGGAAGATGGTTCCAAAGTGAGGGGCCAGCCACCGAGAAGGCACAGTTATAGGTGATAGATTTCCACGCCTCCCTCGGCGTGGCCACTCGGAGTGAGAGTGCCTGCGACATTCTAGTGGGCCGGGCCTCAGTTGATCTTTGGAAGATATACTCTGACAGGTATTCAGGTCCCAAGCCATGCAGGGTTTTGTAAACCAAAACCAGGACCTTGAACCTTATCCGGAGCACAACGGGCAACCAGTGCAGACAGGTCAAAATTGGGGTGATACGATCATTGTGACGCACACCAACCACCAATCTGGCCGCCGCGTTCTGGACCCACTGAAGCCTCTGAACAAGGGTCAAGGGCAAACCCACGTATGACCTGCACTATGGGTGGGGCAAACAACCTGCTGAGACAGATTCATGGAGGCCATGGACTCCATGAAATCTAGAGCTGCTCCTGAAAGTCCACCCTCGGCATGCACGTTGAAGTCCCCAACCACCAATAGGCAGGGGGACCTCAACAGAGCCGCCGAGATGAACTCAGTGAGCTCTGGAAGGGATTGTGCAGGGTTGTGGGGAGCACGGTACACCAGCACAATGCCAAACCTGTTTCACTGACCCACCAATAAATGAAGGCATTCTAACCCAGGAGGACACACCAAAGCTGCAGATTTGCTGATGAAAAGGGATTCCCTGTAAATGATTGCAGGCTTTCTAGCCAATGTTTTTCATGTTTTATTTATTTATTTATTTATTTATTTATTTATTTATTTATTTATTTATTTATTTAAGGACTTATAACCCGCTCCATCTTCCCTAAACGGGAACTCTGCTCTATTCTATTTTATCTTATGTCTGGCTTGATGCCGTAACAATAAACCTATCTATCTATCTAAGTTCAGTGCACGGAGGTTGGGGTTATTATCCTTCATGATCATTTATAAGAAAATGAGCTTGTATGCTTCATTGTCAGATTTTCTGGGTTAATTCCTTGGCTTTGTCTGAATGCACTGTAAAATCTACCTTGGACACACTATGCCATAGAAGATCCTCATATTTCTGGATTTGACAGCTCTACTGATACACATGCAGATAATAAGCAAGGGTGTTATTAGAGAGCCCTAACCCTTTGTAAATGTTTATATGCTATATATAAAAAAAGAGGTGGAATCTCTTTTGACAATAGCAACCCTGGAGATATCAGTTTTGAAATGGCAGCTGTGTTCTCTGTGGCTCCCCTCTGCTTCTGACTGAGAACTAAGGGTAATTGAGTTCTACTTCCTCTTCTATTTATAACCCTGAACTCTGCAGCTTCCTCCCTAGTGCCTTTCCCCCAAAGCTTCTTCAGATACATGTGATAGTGGTGAATGGGACGCGTTATAATGAGAGGTGCCTGCAGTAGGTCTTATTGCTACATTTTTCTCCCTTTCAGCTGAAATGGAAAACAAGATGACTTTTGTACCTCACTCATTCATTTGCTGCCAGGTCTTGTAGTAGATTTTTTTAAAATTTTGCACTGGAAAATTTCATCTAATGAATTAAAAATTTCATTTAGAGGATTTTTGTATCACTGTAGCTTGCTACATTCCATGTATCTGCAGCAGTTTTTAAGGCCTTGGATATTCTGCGAGGATTACTTATTTGCAAGAAATAATTGTGAAATGGATTTTCTTGAATGTAATCATTTGTTTTTGTTGTTGTTTGTTTCCCAGCAAATTGCAGACTAGTCAGCTGTTGTATTTGTATGCTAATGACCTAAGGGAAAAGAGTAGAACTAACATCATACAATGTTTAATTAAAGGAAAAACATTGGCAATAATCTTATAATTTGGAAGTAATGCCTGAGCCACATCTGTGTAGTGAAGTAGGAGTTTAATTATGGACTTTAAGCATTACAGTTCTTAGATAATGGTCCCACTATTGGCAACAGAATAAAAACCCATGGAAATCTGCTGATTATCAAAGAGAATTAATTATAGTTTATTAAGATTTTGAAAGCTCACCTTAAACAGATTTAGTCATTGGCATGCTTGTGCTTCAGAATCAAGTGTTTAGTGATTACAGCCTTTATTTTACAAAGTAGTGTCATGTGTTTTGTTTACTGAAGGGACAGCTGGTGTTGACTGGTGGAAGTGTCACCCTTACAGTACCCAGTTAGACATCACTAAGAAAGGCAGGTAGAGATTGCCAAAAATGATGGAGAAAAAGAAAATGCAAATTTGTATAAAAATACACATTCTAATACAACGTATGCATGTTTTTTAAAAATGTAAACAGGATTACTATTTACCTAATCCAAGCAAGGAAAAATTTGGTAGATGACATGTGACTTTTGTTGAGCACAAGATGTGGATGGATAGCTTCACAGTCTTTGATCTGTCTTTATGGTGCTTGAATGTTTAATCAGACTTGGACAGGGCAGCCCTACAAACAGGGGATATCTTGAAAAAAAGGCTGCCCTCTGGAAGCCCTTCAAATGACATGTAGGAGATATATATGTACAAGAAACAGGTTAAGGTGGGAAAAGGGTAACAATTAGGACTATTTATGCCTACACAATAATATTTAGGGATGGGCATGAAACAAAAAAAAGTTTTGTTTTGTTTCATTTTGTGCTCATCCCTGTTTCATTTTGTTTCATTTCTTACAATTTTTTTAAAAAATTGTACAAAATGAAATGAACTGAAATGAAACAGCTCCCTTTGGTCCTAGAGGCACCAGATTTGGTGACTGAGACTTTGGGGGCCATTTTAAAATGTTCCTGCTGAGCCATTATCAGCTGGAGCCCTTTAAAACTGGCCCTGTAGGCACCAGGGGGATCCCCTGGTGCTCACTGGGCAAAGTTTAAAGGGGTCTAGCCATTTACAGCTCAGCAGGAGCCCTCTGAAAATGGTCAGGAGAGCAGTTCTGGCGATTGTGCTGCCATTTTTAGAGGGATCCTGCTGAGCTGTCAATGGCTGGAGCTCTTTAAACCTGGCCCAGTCAGTATGAGGGGGTCTCCCTGGTGCTGACTGGGATAGGTTTAAAGGGCTCCAGTTGACAGCTCAGCAGGAGCCCTCAGAAAATGGTGGGGAGGGCAGCGCAATCGCCAGGAAGAGCCAGGACCCTCGTGAGCCAAAGTGCTTTTATCATGGTCAGTTGTCTGTCTGTCCTCCAATGAGATAGGCACAGTCTGACATTCTGCGGTCTCAAAAATGGCATCATTAATTCCCCCATACATTTTAAATCATCTTCCTATATTTGGAGCCTTTATCAGCTCTATGAGCCAAAGATGACCCAGATGAGCCCGTTTTCTGAGCCTTACTCCTCTCCAACTTTCTAAGCTTCTGCCATATGACTCTAAAGTCTTCCCAAGCCTCATCATCAGATGAAGACAAACTTGGTGGTTCCTGTGCTTCACTGGGAGCTTGTCCTTAGCACTCTTATCCTTTCTAGGAGCCTTGACTATACACCCAGAATAACTGACCCAAAGAAATATATAAACACTTATATCCCACCCCTTTAAGCCACAAGCCCTGTAATAAACAATGCCTTTCATTTTTGAATTCACTCAATTGCCTGCAGCCCAACCTGTGATCTCACTGGCACCTACTCCCTAGCAACCCCCTGGCACAATTCCCCACTCTCCACTCCCCACTCCCCACTTCCCAAGTATCCCCTCCCACCCCCAGTGATGCAATACCTAAATGCCAGGCTGCACTTGCTCTCTCTCTCTCTCTCTCTCTCCCTCCCTCTCTCCCTCACTCTGACACTCTTTCAATGACTACAATACCAGGTGGGCCCAGCTGATGCACAGGCCTGCAATGCGATGCGGAACAGCTGTGGAGAAAGGCGCTGAAGCAGAATGCTGATCATACAGCCAAGAATAGCGACCCAATCACAACAGCACCGATGACCACTGGGACCCTAGTGCAGCAGCACCAAGCTGATCAAATCAGCATTTATAGGAATCCAATCTCCAGTGCTGCCTACAGAACACCACAAGGCAGAAAAACAGAGGATGCAGGAGCCTTATATAGGCTCCCCCTGATGACCACATTATCCACCTTGTGAGTTGTGTTGGCTGTGGGGAGGCAAATAAGGCCCTCCCAGCACTGGACGGAGCAAGAATTTATGACAAAGCTGTACCTCTTGAATATCTGTCTCTCACAAAGGCAAAAGGTTCTGAAGAGGAAAGATGTTTTGAAAGAAAGGGGGATCATAGGAAGTTACCCAAAACATAATGGGTTCCAAGGTGTCTAGTTGTGCATTACATGCAAAGAGTCTCAGAAGGCCCCGCCTCAAGTTTTCCAGTTGTAAAGCAACTTCAGAAGAAGTGAGCAGTTGGTATGCTGCAAGTGTGAGTTTGTGCTGATCAAAACTTTCATGATCATCCACTGAATGATTCACATAATGGGCAAATATATGCACAACAGGCAGATATATGGATTTGGAAAAATGATATTTGTGGATCCTTGGGTAGAGGAAAATTCCCAATGCTTGGTAAGGATTGAGGAGAGAGACAGTTTACATAAGAAAAGAAAAAGCTGAAGTCAGAAAAGAAATAGCAGAATAGGGGTCAAAAATGTTTCTTTTCTGGGGTTTTATTCTGTCATTATATTTATATTATGCTGCATTATTTAATTATTGCTTTCATTTTATATTTATGGTTGTAAACTTTCCAGAGCATCCTTGTAGCTAGACAGGCTATATAGAAATCTTCTACAGGCTGATTTTTTTTCTGGGAGAGATGGAGATAATGATTTCTAGGAGAGAAAGACCAAAATGAAAGATAAAAGTGGTTGAGGGAAGAACAAGGAGACAGCATTGAGTAGGAGTGGAACTAAAGGGTTTCTGAGCAGGGCTAGGTGAGGTATATTTGCTAATTTCAAAATAGAAATGATTCATTAAAATTCCATTGTGTTGATATTTCACTTAAACACTGGCTATCTTTGCAGATTATTTGTAAACCACCACCATTCCCTATTGCCCTAAGCAAATAATATTCATGGAGCTTCTGAAAGATAGCCAGAGCTGAACATTAGCATGTTTTCAAAGATGGTTTGTTTTTGCATTCATTAGAAAAAGCACTTTTGGTTGCTCTTAGAAATTGTAGCAGGCCACAAGAGATTCATTCTGAGACTCTTGATGTTTCAATTCTTCCTGCATGGAAGACATCTCTCAAAGAGTATTCTGGGTGTTCTCCTTCACCGTCTGTACTTCTCTTTAAAGTCCTGGGACTCCTTAGCATCACACACTCCATGTTCATAGGACTTTTATTAGCTCTAAAATGTTGTGACATAGGTAGCCTATTTGATTCTAACAACAACAGTGTATAATTAAAAGCTCATGTTAATATGTGTTCCTCCCTTTGCTCCCTAAGTTGCTAAAATAATTCTTTACTTACAGATCTGGAAGGTGAGTCATGGCAACCGGACTTCTTTTCTTTTAAGATTGAAATGTTTCTCTAATCATCCAAGCAGCTTTCTCAGATTGACAAAGCTGCTTGGATGAGTAGCGAAATGTTTCAGTCTCACAAGAAAAAGAAGTGCAGTTGCCATGACTCAACTTCTAGATAACCTCACCTGGCTGGCTGAGAATCTTCACAGATTGACAGATAATGTCACTGACAACTTTATAATAGCCAAGGTCTGAGTTCTAAAAGATATCCTGGGGCCACACCCTTGAAATGGATTTAAAAAAAAAACCAATTTGCAGAGCAAGAGTAATATAGAGAGGGTAACTGCCATGCTCTGCTGCTACTGATGTGCCACTGAGTTTCATTGGTATGGGAGGAAAAGAAACAACAACAGTTCTGCTTTATAATAAGGTGTGTTGGGAGGCAAATCTTGTTTCCAGGAGCATTACTTAGCAAGCAACTGAAACAAGGTGAAAAAGTGTATGACAGGAGATAGAGATTAATGCAACTACCTCTCAGTCTGTGTAATGAGTAGGTGGGTGTGAGAGTGAATGCATGTGTGTGTACGCACTATTCTTTTGAAACTTAATCCTCTTCAGCCCATCTTCTTCTGTCAAAACAAGAAAGGAAAAAGGAGGAGGCTGGGGAGGGTTTTTAAAATCACTGCTTGCTGTTTTCTGCCTTCTGCCCCTCCTGCTGCCTCCTAGCCCAGGCTTTTTGACAGGTTGTTGTGGGGAGGGAGGGGGTGCCCCCTCTCCACACCCTGACTTGTCAAAAAGGCCCAGCTGGGGGGGGGTTCAGGGTGAAGGAAGGAGGCAGCGGTAAATTCAAGCTCTGTTTGAATTTACAGCTGCCTCCTTCCTTCTTCTGTGCTCCCCCTCCTCAAATGTTGTGTATGTGTGTGTGTGTTTGACAGGGAGATCTGTGGACAGTGGAGGCTGCCCCACTGTCCACAGCTCTCCCTGTTCAAAACATCCTCCTGGGAGGAGGGTGTGGCATGGGAGAAAGGAGTAGGCAGGTAGCGAATTTACTGATGCCTGCCTGCTGTGTTCCCATTAGCCCCCCACCTCCCAGCTGGGATTTTTTGACAGCTTGAGCTGTCAAAACCAGCTGGGAGGTAATGGCAGGCCAGAACTGAGCAGAAAAACAGGAGGCAGATCTCACTGCTTAAGTGAGATCTGGTGGCAGCTGCCCAGTTTGGTTCCTCCCAAACCAAAAACACCATTTCATTTCAGTTTGGAAGTACACGCTATCTGCCGTTTCATTTCATTTCAAAACACTTCAAAACCTTACGAAGTGATGAAAACAGTGTGGCATTTTTCGTAAGGTGCCCATCCCTAGCTTAAATGTTTCAGAAGTCCATGGGAATACATGAGAGAGAGAGAGAGAGAGAGAGAGAGAAAGTGATGTAAAAGTTGTGTCCAATGATTCCACTTTCTCTAAACATCTGTGGAGGATTTCTGTGTTTCTTTAGGAACTTCTCTAAGAAATGAGTTTTGCTTCAATTCTTTTTCTTTGTTGTTATACATTTGTGATAAGATTCATTTCTGGAAACTGGTATCTAGCAGGGTAACAACCTCACTTTCGGCTAGCATTAATTAGGAAACACTGGGACACTGAATTTTCATGTGCCTTTTTGTTTTGTTTTGTTTACTGGAATGTCTAAGCGCCACCTCTGTTATGCAGACTGAGAATATTTCATCCAAGGATCTACAAATTAAGAAGAGTTGATATTCATGGATATTTTGTCTCAACTAAAAGTGGGCCTCTTTGAGAAAGTGCTCTTTATCAGCTGGCTTGGGAAAAATTCCAGTGTTGCCACAAGCCAGATGCTCAAGGGCACTTTCCTGGTGGGGCCTACTTTGTAGGTGTATAACTCAAATATTCAAAACCCCATATTAGCCAAATTTGGGTGGATTGTAGAGGAGATTTAGGAGAAGCAATGGTGTCTATGGGTTCCTGGGGGCACTTATATGTGGAGGGGGAATCTTTCGGGATATTTGTTGTTGTTCAGTCATTCAGTTGTGTCCGACTCTTCGTAATCCCATGGACCAGAGCTCGCCAGGCCTTCCTGTCTTCCCCTGCCTCCCCGAGTTTGGTCAAATCTTTCGGGATATATTAGATGTCTAAAGCCAAAACTTCACCAAACCTACAGGGCTTGTAGAGGAGTGTCAAGGGAAGGCTATCTACAATTTTGGTGTCTCTAGATGCCTGGGGGCTATTTTATAGGAAATTAATCAATCAACTGATTTGTGGATTTGTAAGAAAAAAATGTACAATCATTATTTGTGATTCATCAACCTTAACAATCATGAATTGAAACAAATCACCATTTTTTCTGATTTGTTCCCATCTCTAATACCAATTCATATCTCTGCAGGTATATGTGATACAATGACAACACAACTAACCATTGTGTAGAAAGTGAGGAAAACCCAGCTGCATTTTGTTTGGTTTCTCATTTTTGTTTTTGTACATTTTATTGACAATGATTAAGCCGTTAATTTGCATGTTTTGTGCTGTAAATCATATCTATGACACCGTAGATTTTTTTTAGATTGCACTCATTCTATGTAGGGAGTATAAGAATAAAATTTGGTTTTGCAAGGGGACAAAATAGGTTATTTTAATCAAAATAACACATTCTAGATTCAAAGGACTGCACAAGGAAACATTTTCCCCTAAATATGTTTTCGAAATTTTGGGAGATGGGGGGCACACAGTGGGCTGCATGTTGTCCCCACCCACACATTACAGCATTAATTAGGTTACAGTGATGTGGATATAGCAAGAACACCAATGGCAGGCTGTCTAGCAGAAGCCCACAGGAGAATAGCCACACTCGAATTGCCACTGACCAAAGGAGTGGGAGCCTCATTGCCAAACCCAGACAAACTTCCCCTGGAGATGGAGCTGAGATCCCAGCCAGAATGGAGTGGCCCCTAGAGAAGTGGAAAACCTGTGGGGGGCAGGTGTAAAAGAGTCATTAAAGGTGGTTGAGGGGCAATCAGTTTAGTGGAAGTTGACACTATCCTTGGAGAAAGAAAGCCAGGCTTCAGCAGAGAAAAAGACACTAGGACTATTGGAGGATACAGAAGTTGAGGAAACTTTGACAGTTTCCTGAGAGAAACTTCGACAGACAACTGAAAGAACTAGAGGAGGCAAACCACGTTGAAAGTCCCTTGAGGCCCCGGGAGAGCAGAACTTATAAAGGAAGATGAGAGTCCTGTACAGATTGTGGATACTGAAAGGGGTGACAACCCTCCCCCCCCCCCAAAAAAATCTTACTTTCCAGATCTATCTACAGTGGTGTGACTATCCTTTAGTTGTAATCCCTCCCCAGTGGGAATAAAAAAAAACCCTCTGTTCAAATCTTCCATTGTTGAATCCATGGATTAGGTGGACCAGCTACTCACTGACTCTCTTATGTCTGACAGGGCTTGCAGTGACTCCTTTGCTATTATTTGTAGTGCCTAGAGTGCTTTAATATCAACAAAGGTCATAACCTAGGTATCAACTGTGAATTACTGTATTTTTTCTTTTTGTGCAAACATGCACTGCTGGATATTCTTAAACTTCAAATGTTGAATATGTACAGGATATTGGGCTGTCCAGTCTAACAATTCTCAGATCCCTTCCTTGGACTATCATTGTAAAGTAATAGCTTTTATATAGTCCAGTACACTTGCTAGCATGAGATAATCTAGGAAATGGAGTTTCAGAGATTTATTTAAAATAAAACCCAGTGTTAAAAGCTGTATTGATTATTTTAATCCAGTCTCCTACTAGCAATATCATTAAGCAGTATGACTCCTCTTTGTCTGTGGCATGCTTGGCAGGCAAAGTGAAGAAGGAATTGATCTGCTATTAACTGAATATACTGGAGAATAGTTTGTACTGACAATTTGATGGGGAAATTGCAGAATTCTTGGATGGCGGGTGGGAACCCAATTTATGATTGTAGTTCATTCTGTCACCATAGAAACCAAGATCTTGGCTTTCCAGAGGGATTCTGCTGCTTACATTTTCACCAATAATGACGATATGAATGAAAATACAAGCAGTAATGCTTGAAATTAGAGATGGGCACAAAATGATTTTTTTCATTTTGTTTTTCATTTTTCATTTCATTTAAAATGATTTTTAAAAGAAAAAAATGAAATGAAATGAACTGGAAATTTTCCATTCTTCCTTTTCATTTTTCGCTTTAAACAACCTGAAGCTCCCCTCCCCCGCCCCCAGATTGGGCACATTGGGAGGAAAGGTGCGGGTCATTTAAAATATCTTGGAGCCACTGAGGCAGACACAAAACAAAAATGAATTTTTTTAAAAAAAATTGTTTCAAATGAAACAAATTTAAAGCCCAACAAAATGAAAAATGAAATAAAATGTCATTTTTCCATTTCGTGCCCATCTCTACTTGAAATATATGTTGGCATTTTTGTGCCATTTTGGCCTTGGTCTAATCAGCAGCATCTTTATTGAGTAAGATTTGCCAAATACATGTTCAATTATTTCAAGGCAAAGCCATGTTTGGGGGTGGTAGTAGTAGTAGTAGTAGTAGTAGTAGTAGTAGTAGTAGTAGTAGTAGTAGTAGTAGTAGTAGTAGTAGTAGTAGTAATGTGGAAGCAATGAGGAGAAATTTTGATCTTCTGTGGATTTGGGAGTTCCTCTAAAGGAGCAACAGACTCTTACACAAAATGAACATAAAATGCTCTTAAGCAATGGATATAGTACGACTTTCTGAAGCCGAGTTTCTTTCTCTCTCTTTCTTGTACAACCAGAAATAACTATAGCATTTCTCAGTGAAGATTATGACAAAATGGACAACATAATTAACAGGATGGAAATTCTGTCAGTTTAGGTGAAGTAGGACTACCCTTGAATTATAGCAATTTCTGATCATTTTAAATATTAAGGGCAGTCTGAAGATTATACATCCTTTTAGAGGCCTCTCATTAATACTACAACAATGTGCTCTCGAACTATAATGAAAATTTAATGCAATTAAAAAAAAGATGTACCTAATACTGATTCATTATTGCTCAAACTTTTCTGGATATAAGAAATGTGACTTAACTACAAGTGCTTATTTCAACCAAGTTTTACATTGTGTATAAGAAAAGATATTTGCCTTCTGGGGTACTTACCAATTCCATTAGAAATGATGGATTATATATATATATATATAAAGTATCTCTATACATATTGCAGAGATTCTTAGAAGATGAAAAATACTGATTGCTTCTTGCTTCTAATATAGGTTATGTCTTGGAACTAGTTCTTTTGTCAAAGTGAATAATATTTTAATATGTTTAGAGAGGGACTTGTTCTTTTTCAATAAAGAAATGAAATGGCTTTTGACATAATGGTGTTTTATTATGAGTCACTTGAGTAGCATCAATGTCAAATATTTTTGATGATGAGTTTAGGCTTCAGGTAAGATCTTTGGGATGGAGGAAATAAATTAAAAACCGAAACGCCCAGGGCCTTTTGTACTTTTGAACAGCTCTTCATCAGCAAATATTGTATTTTATGACAAAGTTGATGGTGTGGCTCAAAAATTCATTCTTGATGTAAGTTTGAACTCCATATCAGTTGTTTTCATTTTTGACAGCGATAACTCCTTTGATGTGCAGACAAATGCAAATGTTATACCACAGGGAATAATGATGTTATTCACAGAGGTTATTTTAATGTTGAAATATTGTGGAGCTTTAAGGCAAACACATTTGTATTTCTATTAAATGTTTTGATCTAGTTTATTGAAAGTCTTAAAGACTTCCTGCCACCCCTCTGAGTGTTTTTAGCAATAAATCAGCTATAATCCCTGTACTATTTTCCATGGACTGTTACAGGATGGATGGAAGACCTACATCAACTTACTTACAGGTCCAAGTCACTAGTCCCGGACCCTTACTGCTTTGTGATTGTCTTCAACATGACTGGTACATTTAAGAGTGAAATACTGACATGCAGAGAGAAATTTAGTTCTTTGGAGAGTTTAGGAGGGAAAGGAAGAATGTTGGCTTCAGTTTTGAAGATAAGAACAGTGGATGTGAGGGTGAGAAATCCTACTCAACCTTAACTGAGCTTTAAAGAGCACGTAACAGAAGACAGTAAGTAGAATCTTACAAGGTTTAAATAATGTCAATAGTAAAGTTTCTGTTTTCTGCTCAGTACACATGATAAGACATGGAGAGTCAGAAGCACTAATACCATCTCAGGAATTTAGCTGTGGGTGTAAAGATTAAAGCTTACTGTCTCAGCAGGGTGCTGAGCTCTTGATTCACATTTTTTTAAACTAACAACCAATCTGGATTATTGTAATTCCCTGTTTATAGGACCCTTTGATATACCCGTTTGCTGTGCACAGGCTTTAGAATACACAGATTATGTAGTAATGAACATTCTCAGAGGAATGGCACTTTCTACCAGCAGTGACAGGTTTATGTCAAATATTAAGCAAGCTATTGATAGTACTTACATCAGTTTCATAGTCTTCTGCTCTCTATATATTACGTTTTGCATTAAATGCATGGAATGATTCATTCCATATAACTTTGAAATCTGAAATCTACAGACTTATCTTCAGCAATGAACGAACCAGATGCTCAGCAAAACATCTCTATATATCCTATGCCAGCTTTATAGCCCCTGCCATAATATGGATGCTCATTCACTAAGGCTAAAACAAATGCATTCAGCAATAGTTTTTTGATGGTATCTAAAAACAACAGTCCTACCCCTTTTGGTGTACATGTGTATTTTGTTATGACAGTAACAAAGCTACTTAGTTATTTAAGTAGTTATTTAAGTAGTTAATTATTTAAGTAGTTATTTAAGTAGTTAATTATTTAAGTAGTTATTTAAGTAGTTACTTAAGTAGTTAATCAGTTATTAGTTATTTAAGTAGTTAATCAGTACAGTATGTCCACTTTATATAAGTGGCTGTGCCTACAGTGCCTCACAATGAAATATTTGTAAAATGTTTTACATTTGTAAAGCGGGAAAGAAATCCAACAAACATTTTAAAGTTGAAATAGAAAAACTAGGCAGTGAATGCATGATAGATACAAACATGCATAGTCGTGAAAGTGCAATATGTAGCCAGAATAGGTCAAAGCCAACATTAACAAACCAAACAATAAACATGAGCCCTCACTGCAGAAACTCTACATGGTGCAGTCCAGGATTCAAAAAGAGCCTGGAAAAAATAAGGAGTAATCAGTCTGAGAGGCAGCATGCTTGGCCATGTTGTCTTGGGGATTTTGGGAACTGTAATCCAGAAACACGAATATGCACACCTCTGTTCAGAACTACAGATGCTCTTCTCCCCCTCAAGTATGTACTCAGAAGTGTCTTCTTTCTTTGTATCATGGCTTTTGACAATTGACATGGAAAGTGCAAAATGACATTCAGTTGCTGCTATTCATAGATTTCTTGCATGCAAACCAATGGGTTAAATACATAAAATTATTCCAACTGATGCCTTGTCCAGAAAGATTATCAAACAAGAAAAATGAGGAATAAAGAGGGTGAATTGATGCATTCTAGCTTAATTACTGATTGATAGAATATTCATTATGGTTGGAAATGTCTGACAGATCTGTAGTTTCTCAGGGCCAGTTTTGTCTCACTCATTAACTGGCTGTCAGACTACAATAATTGATACTTGCATGTATGTTAGTGCTAATTAGTGCATTGCATAACTTGTGAGGATAATTATTTTAGGAGCCTTAGGAAAAAGCCACTTTGCATTGGAAAAACAGGTATTATTAGGTATTAGGCACAGTGATGCCACTGCATCTGAATAGAGAGACAAAGGGGTACAGGACTAGAACGAGGAGATAAAATCCAAAATCTACAGTTCTAGTAATTCTTATGGTTACATGTTGTACATGATCCAGCAAGATTGAAAAAAAGGATTTCCTAATTGTTGATGAAAATTAATATCACCCATTGGAAGTGTTTGTTTTGTCCAGTGTACCAGTAAGAATCCTTGTTTTGTAGAGCATTTAAATTCCAGTTGCCATTTCAGAGTTGAAGTGTAATACTGTCTGGCCAAGATAGCTGTGGACCATCTGAGCTGATAGTAGGCTTGTTAATGCCTAGGGATGCTGGGAATTCATTAAGAGAACCCTTAAGTAAGAACCCTTAGGTAAGGGGTGTTGTGGCTCAGCGGACTAAGGCTCTGAAAACTGATGGTTGCAAAGTCAGCAACTCGGCAGTTTGAATCCCGGGTGCCATGCAACAGACTGCTGATAACCCCAGCTCCTGCCAATATAGCTCCTGCTGATAACCCCAGCTCCTGCCAATATAGCAGTTCGAAAGCATGTAAATATGAGTAGATAAATAAAAGCGGGAAGGTAAAAGAATGTTTCCTTGCAGCCATGCTGGCCACGTGGCCATGGACTTGCATAACACTGGCTCTTTGGCTTGAATATGAAGATGAGTACCACCCCTAGAGTCAGACATTAGCACACATGTGCAGAGGGAGCCTTTACTTTTACCTAAGTACGCTGAACTTTTTATTGTTGGGCCGCAGAACTGCAGAAGATTTGAATTGAGCCTCACCCTACTTTTTCTCTCCCCACCTCCCTACCTTTGGTACTTCTTCTGCCTGATTTTAGCCAGCAGAGAACTTGGGGCAACCAACCCATCTGCTATCAGATCTCCAAGATCAGACAGGAAGTTGGGATTCTGTCACCATGAAGGGAGTTCTACCAAACCCTATACGATGGAAATATAACTGAGTTAGATCGACATTGTCAGAGAGCCAAATGTGTGTGTGTGCTGTGTCATTACAGTCATGTCCGACTCTTTGTGAGCCCATGTCCATGGAGTTTTTTTGGCAGGAATACTGGAGTGGCTTGACAGTTCCTACTCCAGGTGCCTACAGCGCCTGGTATTCCCTGGTGGTCTCCCATCCAAGTACTAATCAGGGCCGACCCTGCTTAGCTTCCGAAATCAGGTGAGATCGGATGTGCTTAGTGCAACTAGGCAGCTCAGAGAGCCAAGTACTGTGTCTCAATTCACTTTAGAAATCACATAGGTTTGGAGTTTGCCCATAGTCTGTAATGTGAAATTCTCACCCACATGGAACATGACCAATAGGTACAATCTTTAATAAGAGTATTTACAGGAAATTTTCTAAGATGTTGGCAGATCTGATTGTTGACACATGAGGGTAATTCAAGTATCTAATGTATAGTGTTCCAATTAAATAAGACATGCCTTCCTGAGCATATTATAATAATCAAGAAACTTAGGGCTAAAGGGGCATTCCCCCTTTTTCTTATAAACATCCACATATTAGGCACATTGGCATGAAGCTTCAGACCACCCAATGCAAGCATTCAGGCTGTACTTTCCACAGTACCCAGGCAAATCAAGGAGCCTTCACCACCAGGTCACAGCTAACGATCCATTCTTGATGGGTTTCAGCACCTTAGGCCATTGTTTACCTTAAGGCCATGGACACTAATGTCTCCCTAACGAGCCTATTAAGGCTTTGTTCATCTTATGAGCCAATCAGACCAGGGGACAAGAGGTCAAGCTGACTATAAGAAGGGTCTCTTGCACTAGCTATACTCAGACCGATGAAGCTGTTTGGATGAACAGCGAAACGTTTCTATCTCTCAAAAAAGAAGTCCAGTAGCCATGACTCAACTCCCAGATAAGCATTCAGAAAAGCGTTAATGTGAACCTGAGAGTGAGAAAGAGTTCCTGATCATGGTCAGAAGCTCTACATGCAGCAGATTGCCTCATCATCAGAAGGACCCTTCCATTGCTGTCCAGCTGTGGCATTGTCTGCTAGGAAATAAAATGGGGGAAAGGGGGCAGATAATTTGCTTTACAGTTAAGCACTAAGCCCAAATTTGCAGCAGCAAAATATACTGATCTCTGACTTTATTGATGTTACACTGAACTGCCCCCAAGGAAAGAATATAAAAGCAAATTAAGAACTCATTCTATTATTTAATCTGTGACTAATTTGCAAAATGCTTCACTTAATGGCATAGAATAGTGGTTCTGGCCTCTTGAGAAAAACATATTAGAACTTATACCTTTGCTCAGGGTTTTGGTCGTTGGCTTGGTCCTCTTTCTGTTCTTTAAGAATTCCTCCCGTGAATTTTAACATTTCATATGATCATCCACCTTAAATTGTCCTTCTTCAGTACTCATTTTACAAATATATATCTGAAGACACAGGAGAATGGAGTACCATAATAAAGCAGGCAGGCATTGCATGGTGGGAAGACATATGGCAATATCAAATAGGAACGATGGTGTGGCAAATATAGAAATGTCATGAATAGTTTAGACTCTATCACGTCTGAATTTTTGGACATTAGAAGGATTGTTTTTCACGAAGCTGAAAGACAGACAAATTAAAACAGAAAACTGATGAAGACTTTCTAGACAACGTTTTGAAAGGGGAGGCAGATAAGAGTAGTTTGCATGAAGGACAAGTCATTAATCACACAGATTTCAATTAGCCAATATTGATTAGGGGGGGCTACTGTGACATTGATAAGAATGGGTCCCTTTTCCAGAAGGTAGCATTGAGGATTGTTTTGACACTGAAGAGCAGATTTTATTTTGGTTACTTTAACATTCAATACAACTAAGAGAAGCACACTGTGCAGACATGAAGCCAAGATGTCTCAAAAATCTCTGAGATTTAGGATATAAATAAATGAAGATAACTCTATTTAAACTTTTATGTTAAAAACTAGCTACAAAAACACAGCTGTAACCAAGTATGGTGAACCACTAGAGTTCCTTTTGCAAATCTTAGTGGGATAAGTTTTTACTGGAATGAAAAAGAGGACATTTTTCAATTGTTTTTCTTTGTCTCTGATGAAATATTGTATACACTAGAGCACCATGTCAAGATAATGATAATGGAGATGGGGGGAATCTTATTCTGTGCCACCATTCCATTGATTACATGGAGCTGTTTGCTTTCTTTAATTTCTGAAAGTAAAATATTTCAAAAGTACATCTTGGATAAGAAGGAAGGAAAACGGGGGTCCACAGAGGTGGTCTTCTAGCAGAACCCACACATCTACCTAGGCAAGGTCTGTGGCAAGGAAGAAAGTATTCCTGGAACACCTCTTCAAGAAATATGACTTAAGCTGTAACAAATATCTCTCTGTAGCTCAACTCTCAAATGACAGAATGGTTACAAATAATTTTGCTCTCTCTACACAGCAGTTACTGACATCTATCCAGGCCCAGGTGTATTATTAAGCCTTAATGTATGATAATATATTTTGGTGCTTCTCAGGATGCTGTGTTTCTTTCCTTGCTTTTCTCTGTGTTTCTACAATTTGTCTTTACTGGGTGTGTAGATTGCTGAATGATGGCAAGCAACTTCTGACTGTACTGCTAATCATGTTGGCATTGTAGTGCTGCTGTCTGACTTGTCGGTATATGGCAAACTGCTCTCTGAACCATGTCACCTCAGATGTCTTCATAAGAAGTATTCAGAACAGGTGAAAGAGATAAAAGTCACAAACCTATCCGTAAATACTTCTTTTCAAGTGCATTTTCTTTCATGTCTCCCCTCTTTTTGTGTCTAAAAGTGTCCAACTTCACCCACCCATTACACTAACAAAATATTCATCCCAGAGGAAATATATGTAGTAGCCTGGGAAAGAAATTAAAAGAATATAATAATTGTATTTTAGGTTTAATAATGCAGTTCTATTTTCCTCCATATTAACAAGCCTTACTATGGCATGTTTTTTTTCTCAGCATATTTAGAGACAGGCACAAAATGAAAGACAATGTGTTTCATTTCATTTCATTTCATTTCCCCCATGATTCATTTTGTTTTGTTAGAAACAATTTTTTTTAAAAATTGTACGGAATGAACCAGTAACAAACTGATTTGTTACTCTATAAAATGGCTTCCCTGGGTCATAAAGGCACCAAATTTGCTGCCTTTAGGACCTAGGGAAGACATCATATAGCATTCATTTTAAACAAAAAATCCACCAGTTCATTTTGTTACTAACAAAACACTGCTTCCCTGGTTTGGTTTGGTTTGTTTCATTGTATAACGAACCAACAAAACAGTATTACATTTTTCATTTGATGCCCATCCTTAAAGATATTACATCTGTTCTGTTCCGTTATCTTGCCATATTTACATGCAATTAATGGTGGCCTAGTTCCACTATAAAACTTTCTTGGCCCTTGACCTTCCTCGAGCAGACATCTCTGGCACCAATAATATGTTCTGGAGGGTTATCCCATCTTCTGTAACAGATACTTTTTGTTTTTAGAGTATGTTGGGCTGCAGACAAGGCGATTGCCTCCTTTTTATTTGTATTCACAGATGCTAATTGTGTGGCTTCAATTTAAGTATAGAATTACATTCCCGTGAATGCCATTAATTGTGTCAATGCTGTGCCCTCTTAATTTCAGTCACTTTAAAAAAAGGAAGTTGGGATCCTGTTCCATAGCACTCTCAGTGTAAGCAGGTGCAATATGAACCAGCTTACACTGGGTTAATCAGATGGTTACTGATTAAAACCATCCTGTAACGATTCCAAATTCTGCACTTCATCTCATTGCATATGAACTGTGTGCAATCTGAAATCGAAGTAGGAGCACTTTAATTAGATAAGTCTGCCACTGACACTGAGAGCACTTCCACTACCCTGGGTCACTGGCCAACATGCTTCAGTATCACACTACTGACTTGTTGAGAGTGGTAGAGGGTGACTCTAATAATGGAAGGACTGATCAAGAACTTATACTTAGGGCAATGTGACACATCACACCAATGATTTACAGGTGAAACTCCAAAAATTAGAATATCATGTAAACGTTCATTTATTTCAGTAATGCAGCTTTAAAGGTGAAACTTATATATGAGAAAGACTCATTACATGCAAAGCGAGATAGTTCAAGCCTTGATTTGTTACAATCATGATGATTATGGCTTACAGCTTATGAAAACCCCAAATTCACAATCTTGGACAATTAGAATATTGCATTAAAGCAATAAAACAAGGATTGTAAATAGAACAATATTGGACCTCTGAAAAGGATAAACATGCATATGTACTCATTACTTGGTTTGGCTCCTTTCTGCATCAATTACTTCTCTAATGGATGCTGTCAACAGCGACCTTCAGCTCTCTGCATTGTTCGGTCTCATGTCTCTCATCTTTCTCTTGGTAATGCCCCATAGATTCTGTATAGGGTTCAAGTCTGGTGAGTTTGCTGTCCAATCAAATAAAGTAATCCCATGGTCATTGAACCAGGTTTTGGTACTTTTGGCAGTGTGGGCAGGTGCCAAGTCCACCTGCCCACACTGGAAAATGAAGTCAGAATCTCCATAAAGCTCATTGCAGAAGAAAGCATGAAGTACTCCAAAATCTCCTGGTAGATGGATGTGTTGACCCTGGACTTAGTGAAGCACAATGGACCAATACAAGCAGATGACATGTCTCCCCAAGTCAACACAGACTGTGGAAACTTCACACTGGACTTCAAGCATCATGTATTGTGTGCATCTCCATTCTTCCTCCAGACTCTGGGCCTTTGGTTTCCAAATGTGGTACAAAAGCTGCTCTCATCAGAAAAGAGGACTTTGGGCCACTGAACAACAGACCAGTTCGTTTTTTCTTTAGCCCAGGTAAGATGCCTATGATTTTTTTGTTCAAGAGTGGCTTGACAAGAGGAATACGACATTTGAAGCCCATTTCCAGAATCTGTCTCTGAGTGGTGGCTCTTGATCCTCTTGAGGCTGTGGTCATCCCTGCTGCTTGTGTACCCTTTTCTTCCACTCTTTTCCTTTCCACATAACTTTCTATTAATGTGCTTTGATAAAAGCACTATGGGAACATCCCAATTCCTTTGCAATGACCTTTTGAGGCTTTCCCTCCTTATGGAGGGTGTCAGTGATGGGTTTTCTGCACAACTGTCAGTTCAGCAGTCTTTCCCATGATTGTGATTAGAGAGGGGAATGAAACGAATTTATTATTCATTTTGTTATTCATTATTCATTTCATTAGGGAACAAAACGAATAACGAACTGACCCATCACAGAAAAACGAAACGAAACGGAGCGGAAATTTCCGCTTCGTTTCACTTCGTTTTTCCATAGGAATGCATTAGCAATGCATTCCTATGGGAAAGATTTCCTTCAAGTGCCTGGCAGCTGAAATGCGCTGGCCTGAAGTCAGTGCCAAACAGTTGATGGGCACAGGGTGGGTGAAGATTTAAAAAGCCTGCTCTTCCCCCCACCCCATGGGGTTTTTAAACTTATATTCCCCCCTCCTGAAGACAGCGACGAGCGGCCGCTCAGTACTAACGTAAGTCAAGGTTCCACTGTATACTTCTCTCCTGTGGTTGTGCTGCCACAATATATTTTTCAGAAGGTTAGCCAATTTTCTGGATGGTTGCTTATATTAAAACCTTGAGGAAAAGTCAGTAAGATTGCCAGAATTGTTAATCAAACAAAAACTTTGCACAGCATGTTCAACATCATATCTGGATTTCATAGAATCATAGAATCATAGAGTTGGAACAGACCTCAAGGACCATCCAGTCCAACCCCCTGCCATGAAGGAACCCCATCATAGTATTTCCAACAGATGGCCATCCAGCCTCTCCTTAAAAACCTCCAAAGAAAGAGACTCCTCCACCCTCCGTGGCAACATATTCCATTGCCAAACAGCTCTAACTGTCATGAAGTTCTTCCTAATGTTCAAATGGAATCTCTTTTCCTGTAGTTTGAAACCATTGCCCCGAGTCCTAGTTTCTGAAGCCGTGGAAAACAAACCTGTTCCCTCTTCAATATGACATCCTTTCAAATATTTAAACATAGCTATCATATCCCCCCCTCCTCAGCCTTCTTTTTGGAAAGGCTAAACATTCCCAGTTCCCTAAGCCATTCCTCATAAGACATTTCTTCCAGACCTTCAACCATGCTGGTCGCCCTCCTTTGTACCCACTCGAGGTTGTCAACATCCTTTTTAAATTGAGGCTCACAGAACTGGACACAGTACTGCAGGTGGGGTATTTTTTCTTTAAAATATAAAGCTTCCTGTTACTGTTTATGGCATACACTGGGAGTATGAGCCAATTAATAAAGACTTATAATATCATAACACATGTACTGCTGGTGTGATGAGAAGTAAGAAAATAGGAATTCACATAAATCTAAGGGTAATTTAAGAAACAAAAGACCTGGAGGTTTTTGTTTTCATCCTAGCACACAGCTGCAAGCAAAGTAAAGCCATTCTGTTCCACTACTAGAGGAACAGACTCTAATTCTATTGGTGTGGGCACTGGTATTGCTACAAAAGGCCCTGCTTAGATTGCATCCAGAATTCTGTCGACAGAACTATTCACAATACTAATGTAATTGCCCTAGAGGGCCTTCAGTAACAATTGAATTTTTATTCAGCATGTCTGGTGCTAAGGCTCAAGGTTGAGAGAGTTAAACTTGCTGTCTATTGAAGGAGCTGAGCTGTCTATCTGAGAATGAAGTTGTAACGAAAAGATAAATACGTTGTGCTTGTCATTTCTATAAAGAGATGCCTTGGTGATGGTCAGTTCCTCACAAACTGGCAATGAAGACGGATGTGCCTATCTATGCTCTGCAAAGAGGTTCAGCAAACCAGCATCAAGAGCAACGACAAAGAGCCCCAAAGGTTGAAAACATCTTCTCTACCAAACAATATGGAGAGAAAAATCTTTGGAAAACAGAAATGGATTTAATGAAAGAACAAAACCCTACACTTTGAAACACATAGTTTTCTAACAGAATTGATTATGCTATAATAATTAGTTTTTAATCTACGGACTATGCCCCTATTGCCAGCACTACAACTTGGCAAGTGCAAGGTAAATGGCGGAATCCAGTGACACATTATAGACATGCTGACCACATCTAAAACAGCAACAACTAAATGCTAAAAAAATTGTTAATACTAAACCACAAGCAAGTCTTAGGTTCATGTTCTCCACTGCTATTTTCTCTTCATCTGTGGCTTGGAGGAGACTAGAAACAGGGTTTATTGTTCAATATTCTTATTCATATGGGGCTGTAATTTTCTATTAATGCAGTTTTCAGCTTCTTTCTTCTTTTTTGGTCTCAGCTTCTGTGCCCACCCAGCCTTGAATAAAGAGGCAACACAAATTCATATGGGTTAAATTAGGGCCACAATTTATTAATAATCTTTTTTATCTTCAAAGCACAGAAACTTTACCTATGGCAAGAGGGCCTTAATGTAGTCTAAGCAGGTAAAGGGGTCTGGAATCTCCTTATTTCCAGCCTGATCACAGATTATCATCGCATAATTATATTCAGAAGGATGCTGCCTACCTGTTCAGCATCCTTCCGAACTTTCTAACTCTAAATAATCCAAAAGCTGCCCTCAAGTCAACGCTTAATTTTCATTTCAACTGCTATCTTCTATTTCTAAATTTACTACTCCAAATCTCTAATATTATATGAGGGCTGCCAAATAGTTTAATATGTCTTACCAAAGGACTTTCAATCTTTTCTTCTTGCACTACCTGCCATGGTAAAGGCGCTGCGGATTGTGCACCTTCTCCTCTACAAGACCGAGAAGTTCACCCCAACGGCCCCTTTGCAGGTCACCCAAAAAGATATCTAGTCCTGCATCCGACAGGTGGACACCATCCTCTGTATACAGTTTGGAGTGGCACACATTAATGCTTGGGTGACCAAATACAGACCCCAGCTCCTCTCTCATGGCCCTATCAACCTATTGACATTTGTCTTAGCCTTGTCCACCTGCACGGGGTCAGAAGCCACTCTCCATATGATATGTGGAATAATGGCCGACCACACTAACCTGGTCTCGTGAAATCTATCCTTGAAATGCTTAAAGTCAGTGATGACTTTGAGTACCAATTACTTTCCCATCAAGGTGAACCAATAATAAGGCAGAGGGCACATCTGGAGAACCCTGAAGCGTGAGTTTGAAAAAACTGTCCCAGGGCATGCCTCTCTGTCCCTTCCATTTCACAGTGGCCTGCACACCAAGGCCCAGTTGTAGTCTCCAACCAGTGCTTGCAGCCTACTTTGACACCCAGAAGATATAACTATGTCTGCATATGGCCACACAGGTAAGGCACCTGTAACGACAAGAGTATAAACAAAGACCAGCCCAAAGCTAGAAGTCTGACAGTAGCTGGACATAATCACAGTATCACTATGACTTCTATCAAACAATGTGCTGAATTCTGCCTGTGTTATAAGCCATGGCTGCCACTGTAGATGCAGCTCAATGTTCAGTCCATAGTCAAAGGGCGCCTACTATGAAGTGCCAGAAGAACTGGTGAGAGCTGTCAGCCTTGACCGCTTTAAGAAATGATTGGACAAGTTCATGGAGAACAAGAGTATCAATGGCTACATTATGGATGCCTAAGGACAACCTTCGGGTTGGAGAGATAGGCAGGTTATCTCTCAATGCCATTTGCAGGGAATCTTAAGCAGGTGAAGACATCTGCTTGGGAATACCCTGAAGCAAATGGTGAGCCATAGAGATGGGCATGACACATGAAAACGCCATTTTATTTTGTTTTTCATTTCATTACAGTTTGTTTCGTTTCAGTTTTCTTAAAAAAATCATTTTGTTTTTTGTTCATTTTGGGTTTTTAAAATCTCTTTTTCTTTCTTTCTTTCTTTATTTTTGCCTTTATATCCCACTCCCATTTCCCAAAGGGAACTCTGGGCAGTTCACACAAAGGTTAAAACAAACATCAGTAAAAACAATATAAAATGGCACGGGCAGGAGGCAAAAACTGGGCAACCATGAATTGGGGGGGGGGGACAGAAGAAGAAAGCCTGGTGCCACATTAGCCATCGCCAAAGGCATCTCTTGAACAGCCAGGTTTTAAGGGCCTTCCTAAAGGATGCCAGTGTGGGAGCCTGGAGTATCTCACTGGGTAGCTTATTCCAAAGAAATGGTCCAGCCACCGAGAAGGCCCGTTTCCGAGTTGCTACTTTACGGGCCTCTCTTGGGGTAGCCACCCGGAGAGAGAAAGCCATTGAGGATCAGGTAGGTCGGGCCGGCTCTGATCATAGGGAGGTACGCTCTGCCAGATAATCAGGACCCAGGCCATGGAGGGGTTTGGAAACCAAAACCAACACCTTGAATCTTATTCGGGAGGCAACGGGTAGCCAATGCAGGTGGGCCAGAATGGGGTGATGCAGTCAAACTTACCCGGAGCAACCACCAACCTGGCCTCTGCATTCTGCACCCGCTGCAGTTGCCGAACAAGTTTCAAGGGGAGCCCCATGTAGAGAGTGTTGCAGTAGTCTACCCTCAACATGACCAGCACCTGCCCCGCTGTCCTCAGGGAGTCCCCATTGAGGTACGGGTGAATCTGGGCAATAAGCCTAAGATGGTAAATGGCTGACCTGGTCACGGCTGCCACCTGGGATTCCAGGGATAAATCCAGATCCAGGACGACGCCCAGACTCCTCACTCGTTCCGCAAGTTGGAGGGCAGACCCACCCAAGCTGGGAAGAGGGCCAGAGTACCCATCTGGGCCACCCCCAAAGAACAGAACCTCAGTCTTCCCAGGGTTCAACTTGAGCCTGTTGGTCCTGGTCCAGTCCAATACTGCAGCCAGACAGCGGTCAAGGGTCTGGACGGCCTCCACTGCAGAGGTGGAAAAGGAGAGATAGAGCTGCGTGTCATCAGCGTACTGATGACAGCAAGCTCCAAAACTCTGGATGACCTCAGCCAGCGGCCTCATATAGATGTTAAAGAGCATTGGAGAGAGAGCCAACCCCCGAGGCACCCCACAAGAGAGTGTCCAGGGGGATGACAAAACACCCCCCCAAGCTCACTTGCTGAGTACAGCCCTCCAGGAAGGAACAGAGCCAGCCGAAGGCCAGACCCCCAATCCCTACCTCAGCGAGCTGGCCCAGGAGGATACCATGTTCAACAGTATCAAAGGCCGCAGACAGGTCGAGGAGAACCAGCAGGGTAGAGCAACCCCTGTCAGCTCTCCTCAACAGGTCATCCTGCAGTGCGACCAGGGCAGTCTCAGTCCTATGACGCAGCCTAAACCCAGATTGGAAAGGATCCAAGACATGGTTCTCCTCCAGGAACGACTGGAGAGGCAGGGCGGCAACCCGCTCGACAACCTTGCCCATGAAGGGAACATTGGCTATAGGATGATAATTGGACATTTTGTCAACAGCCAAGCCAGGTCTTTTGAGAATGGCTTTACCACTGTCTCCTTCAGGTGGCGGGGAAAAATCCCGTCCCTAAAGGATGCAGTGGCAATTAATGAAGCCCATTCCGGCATGCTCCCTCCGGTGGTCTTGATCAGCCAAGAAGGGCAAGGATCGAACGGAGAAGCCGCTGCCCTGCAGTGCCCCAGGGCCCTAGAGGCCTCAGATGGAGAAACAGGCCCAAATTCAACAGGCCCAAATTCAGTTTGACAGGTTGCGGAGTGCGGGGCCCTGCTGGTCACTCCCACAAGTGCCAATCAGCTGGTGCATGGGGCCCTGCCAGCTGCCCCCCAAGCTTCAGTGAAAAAAAGTTTTAAAAACCCACACTTTCCTCCACCCAATCGGGCACATGGGGGGGGGGGAATGGCATGGGCATTTCAAACCGTTTTTTCCCACCAAGGCAAGCGCTGACCAGCTGGCATGCAGGGCTTCAGCGGCAAAAAATAATGTTTAAAAAGCACGTGCTTTCACCCACCCGATCGGGCGCATTGGGGGAATGGCGTGGGCTTTTAAAACTTTTCTTTTTACTGCCAAAGCAAGCAAGTTTTTAAGCAGTTTCCCATAGGAATGCATTGCTTCAATTCATTCCTATGGGTAAATGAAAAGCAAAATAGAATAAACTGAACATTTTTGTTTTGTTTTGTTTCATTTTTCTTTGAAGAGGCAGTTCATTTTTCATTTTGTTAGGAAACAAAACGAAAAATGAAAAACAACATGAAAAAAAATCATTTTGTGCCCATCTCTAGCAAGCAGCTGTGTGAGGCAGAATGCTGGACTGGATGGGCTGTGGCCGGTTCCTGCAAGGCTGTTCTTATGTTCTTATGGGGAACAACTCAAGAAAAGTCAGATCTCTGGTGATGCCCCTAGCTGTCCACTCATCTGGCCACATGCTAGCACACCACATGCCCTGAAAATAAATGCCAAAACCCAGTGCCCAGAAGACATCAATTTGAACCTGCAAATTAGAGGCCAAAAGCAGTTCAGCTCTCCAAAAGGATACCCCGTTATATTTGCCTAAAATTTTTAGCCACACTTTCAAATCTTCCCTCATATCGGCAGACATTCTACACTTGTGGTGCTGTTTGAGCAAACCAACTATGGCCTCACAAAGCCTTTTCAGGAAGGCCTTGCCTGGCACTATTACCTCACAGGCAAAATTCAAATACCCCATCAACTCCTGCAATTCCTTCAGTGTCACCTTCCTTCTACAAATCAACTTTGCAACATGCTGCCGCATATCTGCTAGCTTCTGCATTGGCAGTCTACTTGCCTGGAAGCACATGTCTAACTCTATCCCTAAAAATGTCAGAACTTTGACAGGACCTTCTATCTTTTCCTCTGCTAAGGGCACTCATAGCTCCTCCATTAATTCCCCAAATGCCATCATCAGATATTTATACTGAGACATACCGGGTTTCCCACAACATACATAATCATCTAAATACTGCACTACCTGACTAAGTCCTGATCTGACTCTCAGCGCCCATTCCAAAAATGTGCTAAACCTCTGAAAAGATGTGGAAGATACGGCACATCCCATGGGCAGTGCCCTATCCATAAAAAACTTGCCCTCAAAAGCAAAACCTAACAGCTCGAAGTCCTCAGCATGGACTGGTATAAGCTTGTAAGTAGACTTTATGTCGCTTCCCTAGCTCTGCACCTATGGCACACTTCCTTACAATGCATACTGCCTTGTTAAAAATGGGTAACACACAATGCATAATTCCTGTGGAGTGATATCTGGTAGGATAGGTGATAGAGCAGTCTCAATACACGTAGGCACCACTCCCAGGGTATTGAGCAGGGTATCAAAAGGCCCCACTACTGTACCTTCCTCAACTTCTTTTCTTATCTTTTTCCTAACAACTTCCTCAAAACCCTTCACTGATTTCAAATTTCTTGCTGTTCTAGATATTCTCTCACCCTTTGCTGGGATGTGAAAGCCCAGTGTAAATCCCTCCAGTAGGTACTATGCTGCTGACCTGTCTGGGTACCTGCAAAACCACTCTGCCAAGACAGCTAGGGCCCTTTTAGAAGAGCAGGTTGACCTGAGGAGTTCTTTTTCCCCCAGGGTCCTTTTCACCTGGTCACCCTGGTCACCCTTTGACACAATACATGGAAAGCACTGCAGACTGAACAAATCTGCCTGAACCTGCATGGCCTGCGCATACAAACTCCTCTAGCATTGTACTTCCAGCACACCAAGAATGACTGAACTGCCTGGCCTACTCCAGAGCAGGCAGTATTAACTTGTCCCGCTCTTTGAATGAGATGGCCGCTGTCAAAATCATTCACCTATCTTGGGGTGGGATGGGGTCATGACATGCAACCACAGCACATCATATGGTACATCCTGACACATATTTGGACATTGTGCTGCCCTTAAGTGAAAGCCCTTGTCATACTGAAGCCATGCTGAATCTGGGAAGTCAGCATGGGCCCTATAGATTAAATCCATGTATTGTGTCAATGAAAACAATATCTTAGAGTGGGCTTTCACTATGATTCGTACATAAATGAAAAAAAGCTGACAGCCAGTTGGCCCAACAGTTGTCATATTTATGCCTCCTGATTTTGTCCTTCTCGCGCGCTTCCAGATTGCCAAACTTTTGCTGTTCTACTTTGTTCAAAAGCTTGAAAATGTCCATGTAATCACCATTTCTCTACAGTGGCAGCTGAGAGGTGATCACCTAATGACAAAGATTCATCACCCTTGGAAAAAGGACCACCTTGGGTCCATTTCCAAGAAGAAAGGCGGGATAAAAATATTCTAAATAAATAAATAAATAAATAAATAAATAAATAAATAAATAAATAAATAAATAAATGTTGGGATCTGCTTCTCAATTGTAGGCATCTTTGCTGGCTTGGGGCGTGAAACTGCCTCTGAATCACTGCCTATACTGGACACGTGTGTGCTGGGCTTGGCCATGGACACCTGCCTTATTACTGCTTGCAAACCTGTCTGCTCCTCATTGTCAGTATGTGCTGGAGTGATAGGGTGCAGAAGGCAAGGTCATGGGAACTGGTACCAAATACTCACAGTACCCCATGGCCAACACCCCCCTGCTGGTGTGACTATATTGTGTTGTGTCAACACACTTGCTGGTGGTGGTGCCATCACAGCCTAAGCTGTTCTGCCACTATGAAGCCACCAACTCACTGTCCAATCTAATGTCTGTGTGTCCCCATGGTCCTCCTCAGCAGCCCTAGGCATCAAACACACAGCAGGAGATGATTCTTGAGGAAGAATCAGTGGTGTAACATGGCTGTCACATGTTCCCTGTTGCTCGCTGTGAACTTCAGGTGCTCTTGCTGCCCTGGAAGTCTTTGCTCTTTTGCCTTCTAAAATTGCAATGTGGGATAACATTAACTCACCCAATCCCTTAAGCCTGTCTATCTTTTGCACTTTTGTCTCCCTACAAGACCTCCAAGCCTCATAAGACCCTTTCATGCCTCGGGCCTGCGCTCACTCCTTCTCCAACCTGCTCAGTTTTCCCCAGATGGTCCTATAGTCTGGTCATTCCTCATTATCAGATGACATCAGCACTGGAGGGGAATGTGTAGGTGCTTTGCGCTTCACTGGCTGCTTACCTTTGGACTTCCCCTTTCCCTTCTTCAGGCCCATGATGCACCCCTGCCACTTCTGTGTTAGCACTAACCTGCCTTTACCTCAGCATAACCTGACACTGAAACCAGAGGCGGTGGGGAGACTAAAACTGTTTGTGTCCAGGAGTTCCACTCTCCTTTAATGATCTGGAGTTTGTTTGTTTATTTTTTGTTTTTAACCATTTGCTTTTATCTGTTTTTATAACTATCTGCTAAAAATAGTTTCCTATTTTTAAAAAAATGTCTAGGCATCTCTTCCTGTGTAATATATCCTTTCACCTTGTGAACTGCTCAGAGTTCCTATTGGAAAGACAGTGCAGTCAGTAAGTGAAATAACAAACAAACAAACAAACAAACAAACAAACAAACAAACACCATATTTTTTGCTGTATTAGACATACCTGACCATAAGATGCACCTAGTTTTTAGAAGAGAAAAACAGGCAAAAAATTTGCCTAAGGTTTCATGGACAGAGAATTCTGGCTGCAAAAGGGGAAACTTGTAAACAAGGTGATTGGAACTGGGGAATGCAAGCTGCAAAAGAGGAGGCTTGCAAATGAGGTGATTGGAACTGTGGAATCCAAGCTGCAAAAGGGAGGCTTGTAAATGAGGTGATTGGGACAGGGGAATCCAAGCTTCAGAAGGGGAGGGCAGAGGCTCCATAGAGGAGATCTCTTTGCAAATGAGGTGATTTTTGACTGAGGAATCTTGGCTGCAGAAAGGGAGGTTTGGAGAGAAGCTCCCTGGAGGAAGTTTCTTTGCTAAGAAGGTGATTGGAACTGGGGAATTCTGGCTGCAGCCGGGGAAAGGAGAGACTTCTTGGAAGCCTCTTTACAAACAAGGTAATTAAAACAGTGGAATTTAGGTAGCAGCAGGGGACGGGAGAGGCTCCATGCAGGTAATTTCTCTCTAAAGGAAAATCTGTGCTATATGGTTTGTGGTGACTACTATATGCACTCTGTAAGATGCACAGACATTTCCCCTTACTTTTCAGGGTGGGAAATGTGTGTCTTATAGAGTGAAAAATATGGTATATCCAGCCAACCTTTAACTCAGTACCCTAATTGCTGTAGCTGTAAGCCTTCCCCCACCCCTATTTTTTTTTAAATACCCTGTGCATTGCACCTTGCATTAATGACCCCCCAAGAAATGACCTCACTGGAGGCCTGTTTCTGTCCACCCTCGCCCCAGTAAACATAACTCGTCAAAACAAGATAAAGGAGAAAATACAGTTAATGATACACAATACTGGGCAGGCCCGGCTGAAGCTCAGGCCTGCTATCTGCCAAAGGTGGTACCACGTGGCACAAATTCCAAAGCATGATTCTCTCTGACCATCAGCTGTGCCCCAGAGAATCACAAATCGAGAGCGAAGCTGAGCTCTGGGTGGGGAGGCTTATATAGCCTGCTCGCTCCTGTAAGTCAGCCCCATAGCCGAGTGAACTTTTCACACCAGTCTCCATGCAGGCAGGCAAAGGAACCCCACTTGGGAACTATGTACCTGTGCAGAGCTGCCATTCAACAAACTACCAAACTAGTTGTCATACTTTGCCCTTTTAAAGATATTCTATTCAGACTTGTAGATTTGAAAATGAAGGGCAGGACAAACTACAGCATGCTTGATTCCAATTCTCTGCATCTAAACATTCACTATAGGTGTGAGAAGGTCTAATACCACTATTTAATCTTATTGTGAATCTTTTGTTGTTCTCAGGTACAAGGAACAATGTTATATCTAAAATTATATACAGGTACACATATCACTATGAACTTCTCTTATCTGTAGATCTGATGGTCAAATAAGAGTTGGTATATACATGAACCATGGTCCGTATCCCTTGCATCTTCCCTGATCTTTTACCTCCTTTGGGCTGATCAGTGGCTTTGGGGAAGAAATATTCATTTGGGGAAACTGCGTGAGAGGAAAATGATAAAGAACTTCACGTGGCTTTGAAAAGTACTGAAGATCACAAACCAGAGCCCCCATTAACTTGAGTGTTGCTTTGAATGCTGGCCAATTGGAAGAGTGTTTTTCAAATATAGAAATCAGATAAGATGTTGGCAAGGTGGTTTTTAAACAAGGACACAAATTGTATTTTGTTCTGACCTTACTCATGAGGTTGAAGAAGCACAAAATTATATCCCTTTCCCTGTACTTGGCAATCTGGAGAGAATTGGGATCAAGCACTGTCTACCTTTTTCTGCCTTCATATCAAGAAGATAAATTATCCAATTCCTTGGATCCACAGTGATTTTGCTTCTTGGCAGAGTAAGGGACGGTTGTTACTCTGTCAGAGGTCACTGTTTTCATTGATTTTATTTTCTGTACAGTGGCTGTGCACTGGAAAATTATTTCTTCTTATCTTTTGGGCAGCTGCAGATCCCATTTTACATTACACTTTAAGTTTAGAAGCAAATTGATTGAGTGACTGTATTTGTGAATGTGCCATGAATGTCTGGAGTGTCTCGGGTAAGATGTGGGTGTGTTAAGTCATGCTCGTAGCATTAGCAATTAAGACCTAAGCAAACTTTCATCTCCATTTTGTACTTTTATTTTTTAAAATGCCTACTTGGGGCTTTTATTTTGTAGTGCTTTGCTTTTTATTTTATTTTCATTTTTTTGCTGTGTATGTGTGTGTTCCAGAGGTGAGTGTGAAATAGGGCAGCAAGGCAGCCACTGGGTACTGTACCCAATGAGGCGGGGAATCTATTAAATGGCTCCCAGTGGGGAAGAAGGGAGAAATGACTGCTGTTCATAGTGAAAAGGGAATCTGATCTGAGGCCACACCCAATACAGGCTTTGTGATTGAAATTTCCAAGAGAACTTGGGCTTTCCATTGGTGTTTGAACTGCCATGTCTCCTGCTGATATGGGCTTGCAGACCCTATTACAGTATCATTCTCATTTTCTAAATCAGGGCAGGAAAACTGTCATCCTTCTAGATGTTTTGGACCCCAACTCCCATTGTCCTTTGCCATTGGCAATCTAGGCTCGGAATTCTGGGAGTTGGGATCCAAAACATCTGGAAGGCTGACAGTTGCCCAATCCTGTTCTAAGTGAAACTTGTTGGATTGCAAACTTCTGAACAATAATAATATTTCAGAGAGCCCTGATTTGATTTGGCATTGATTTGGGTTCAGTGCACTTCAGATGATTCTGGGAACTGTCCGATATCCCTTTTTTCACTTTGTTTTCCATATCAAAAGCACACCCCTATTAAAATGTTATAACTATACTGCACAAGTGAATTTTTTTCTCATTTAGTTGTAACCATAATATAATGTAGTTTTAACACACTGATAATGAAATGTGGTTTTAACATAGTTATTGAAAAAAGAAGATTCTTAACAGTAATTGGCCATTTGTAATTCAGCTGTAACTGAATTGTACAAAGATAGCAATGCCATTTTTAACAAGCCTGGTTTTTCAGAAATGTCCATTCCTAATAAATAAATAAATAAAAATAAAAGTAAATCAGAATGAATACTAGTCATTCTGGTTTTTATTACAGACATCATTCAATAGTTTATTTGGACAATTCAGATTCTAGCAAGTCATCCTTTTCAGCAGCAGCCACAGCAGTCAGCTTTCTGCAGCAGGCAATTAACATGTGTGACTCCAGAATCCTCTCTGGGTTTATGTGATTAAGTGCTAGGAGGCTGATTGGGTTGCTCTTCTCCCTCAGAATATAATTTCCTTTTAATTCTGAGGAATTTCCTAACTTCTGTTTGATTATAAGGTCCTGCACAAATCCTCATGAGAAGTAAGCAGAGGTCCCTGGACACCATGTCTGTCATAATTTCCTTATAACGACTCTATTATGGATAATTCCCAGGAAGTCGGCTGTAAAGCTCAGCAGGTCCCTTCTTGGTATCTTTCACATTTTGATAATTAACTGAGCTGTTTGAACAACAGAAACTTCATAATGTTCAGCAGTGGGAGTTCTAGAGCTGATCAGCTTTACCTTCATCAGCACTTGTCATTTTAACACTTGAAGGGGAATGTTTCAGGATGAGACTAAGCTTCAAGAAGCAAAAGGAAAGCTTAAGGAAGAATAAAGGCCTTGATGAAATTTATCATGCAGTCTCTAATACTTCTCATGCTGTGTAGCTCTGTATCGCTCCTGTTCTGTTCACAGCTGTCTGGGAGGGATTTAACCAACCTTCTACAATGCAGCCATGCTAAGACTGGTGGTGGTAGGGACGTGATTCATTTCAAAAGGAGTAACATAAAATATACCTTTACTACTTTTTTTTAATACAACAACATGAAAACTGTCATTGGATCCCTTAACCCCAACACACTGTCTGCGTCACATAATTTAAGAGGATTATTCACATGTAAGTGAGTTTAGTAGGATCACCTGTCATGGACTAGGGGGCTAAAGTCCACGCTTCCCACAGTGTGAGCTCAGGGGTTCAGCATATTGTCATTCAGCACTGCCTCAAGTTATGTAGCTCACATTTAAGAAAAGCAGATTCCTTTAAAGGTACCATTCACTCCTTCCCTCTTGACTTTGGGCCTTTTTACATGACCCCTAAGATCCGCTGGTCCCTTAAATTCGGACCAGAGATCTTGAGGGTTTGTCGCTCTCCCTGCGTTCCCACCCCCTCCGCACTTCCTTGTTCTGTCTGCGTGAGGGGAGGGAGAAAAAAAAGGGAGAAAAGAATGCACTCTTACCTCCGGAGTGCCGGTGGAAGTTGCTCCGACCCCCCCGTCACTTCCTGGTTCCTCTTAAAGGGGCGGGAGGCAAAAAAACAACAACAAAAAGAAGCGAGGAGAGCCTGGCACTCTCCGCATTAAAATTTTTCACTCTCCCAGAGCAGGTACTTGAAAGGTGCGCTGGGTCGTGCTTAGGTGGGCGGGGTCACACTTAATTTTCTGTTAGCTCCGGAGCTGGTGGGAAAACATTTTTAAGCTCCGGAGCTGGGAGCCATTTGCAGCGGAGCTTAGGGGTCGTGTATAAACGCCCTTTGATACAAGACTACCCAGTCATGGTGTAAAGACCCTAGTGTGATCAGGTATGTGCCTTTTGCAGCTGTCTGATTGCACCCTTTTTAGGATTCTACAGCTTTGACCAGTGAGCCCCCACAGTTTCAATTTTCTGTGAGGCAGCAGTGGCAGCCAGGAGCAGTTTTTCATTTGGCCATTTCACTGGAAGAGTGACTTGGTTGCTGCTGCTGCTGCTGCTTCTTTTAATAATGTTTCCATAAATGCTGATGAAATGGGAGGGATGCTACCCCCACATCAAGAGAAAAGAACAGAGCAGGAAATTTGAAAAGGTTAAACAGAAACAAGTCAGCTCCTGCTACCCCTAGCTTTTTAAATTGTTCCTGCCTTAACCCTTCCTTTATTGTACTTTTGCTGATTCAGAATGAATATCTGTTCCTCCCCAAAGGGGGTGGGGTTTGTTCATGTTCACAAAACAAAAGAGGAACAAGCAAAGTTTTCCTTAGGACCACTGAAAAACTCAAACAAACAAACAAACAGTATATAGGTTTGTTTCATTTTGTTCTGAAATTGTCAAGTAACTTTTTTTTGTTTTTTGTTTTTGTTTTTTGGAAGGAGAAGGTCTGAAGGAATATTGGGGAATAGTGTTGACTGAGGTAGGGTTATGCTTAGATGTAGAGCTCAGTTCTTGTGAAATTCTCTACATAAACCTGAACTATTTCTAAACACACATGTACACAACTTAAAAAACAATCACCCCTCCCCAAACACCTCCCAACAATCTCTCCATCATCACCAATCTTTCCAATTGCTATCTCTTCTTAACATTTTTGCACAGATTTTACAGTAATGCTTTGAAGTAGCAGCTACCCCCCAGTTGCATGGTACACATCTGTGGGTATAAGGTTGTTGATGGAATAGTCATGTTTCCAATGGTGTTGGGAACAGAGATAAGTTCATCAGGCCCGATGTTTATTATGTATAAAGCTGCACAGGGTATGGAGTGTGTGGTCATAAGGGTTGGACTGGCCTACAGATATGTGACCTCTGGAGTGGATTACTGTCCTGTGGAATGGCTTTCCTGTGGATTGGCACTGAGGAAACCTGTGGTTTTATTTCAAAAACAGCACAATTTCCTGTTGGCAAAAGGGATTTGATCCAGCCTGGACTTTTTCACACTGGAATAAGTGAAAAAAGATAGATTATTTATTACTGTGACATTGAGGTGCTGGTTGTGCTGGAAGCCAGCGATACAGTATGGACAAGTATGGACAGAAATGAATACTTTCAGTGGTTCCAGGCCCAGGACATACCCTGATACAATGCAATGAACATATCATGTACTGCATGACATACAGACTATTTGCTTCCTGGGAATAAAGAAAAATAGTGCAATGCACAATCAATTGTACCTCCTCTGTTTGCAACCTTTTCCCACTGAAGCAAATAAAGGACCCCAATTTCACAATTCATTGTCAATGACTATTTTTTCATGTAGGCACAGTTTGACAGGGGAGAACTGTGGGAAGTAGCAGATGGATTTTGACTCTGTTTCTCTTACTCCCCCCACCCTCAGTTACTCTTACACACTTACACACTTACATACTTACACACAGTGCAAGCTCATCCTGCTGTTTCCCTCACTCTCCTGCTTATTCAATGGATATAGAGCTTTTCCCTCAAGAATGGGGGTCACAAGGTATCTCCCTCCTAGTAGGTGGGAGAAAAAAAATTATTTTTGCAGCTACAGAAAGATGTAGCACTAAGGGAGGATTACGTTATAGTAGTGGTGTAGACAAATTCAGACTCTAAAATTGCCTAAATGTTTATTACTGCACTTTCCAGTAATAAAAAGTACTGGTTTTAGCAATAGCTTTTGGGAGGACTAGGCTGTAAATACCTTTATACACCACTAATAAAAAATAAGAAAGCATTGCGAGCCTTTGTGGATAAATTTGACAAAATGCTAGGGATATGTGGAAGGTAGTTGGATTTTTTTCTAGTCATCGGAGATTTTCTGAGTCTTGCCAGGTCAACATTGCTTCTCAAGATGTCTCTATTGACCATCAAACCCCCATGAGAACTTCTATTTCCTTTTCACTTGTACCTTTGGATGAGAAACTACCAAATTCTGCACAATTCAAGATCCTTTCCAGAGAATCTTCCACAAAAAAGATGCCATTTTGCACACAATAATTCTGCACAGATTTTTTATTGCTTCTTGGGGGAGGAGAGGAATAATTGACAAACATTAAAAAAATCTAGAAGATTCTCCATGAAATTTCTCAATGGGGAAGACTTGTACAATGATTTTTTTCTTTATGTTTACAAAACAATTTCATGGCTGAAATTAGATATTGGCAAAAATTATTGAAAATTGCTAATATTAGTATGAATTGATACCCCTGATAAATATGAAACAATGATTTTTTGTGATTTTTGATTTGTCAGTTTGTTGAACTATAAAACATACCCTCAAACACTTAGAGACACAAAAATTGTAGAGAAGCTTTCCTTGAACCTCCTCTACAAGCTCTCCATGTTTGGTTAAAATTGGGTTTCAGACATTCAAGTTATATGTCTACAAATAGGATTGTAGAGGAGAGTTGAAAAACATTTTTCTACAATTTTGGATCCTCTAGGTGCCTGTGGTTAGATTAATGGTTAGATTAGTGAGGCATGATTTGCCCTTGCAAAAGCTATATTGGCTCTCCTTCAGCAGCACCATATCTTCCATGTGCCTATTAATTTTATCTTTTAGGATGATTCCCATCACTTTACCCAGGACACATGTCAAACTGACTGGTCAGTAAGTTCCTGGATCACCTCTGGATCCTTTTTTGAAGATTAGTGTTATATTCCTGTATTCATCCAATGTAATGGACCATCTGAGGAAAGCTGATATGCAGGGATGCTGGCCAATTGGGAGTAAGGGTTAGCTCATTGTGTGTCTTTTCTTCCTTGTTAAAAAAGTCTATAAAATTGACTTTGTCAAATTATGAGGCTTAGATAGTCACATATTAGGGAGGAAGCAAGCAAAGACCTTCCTTTTCTGGCAAGCTTTCCCTGAATGAGGGACTACCTACTATGTGGCTTTTATATGGATTATTATCATGCATGATTACATTGACTGATTTCACAAGAACACTAGGGTTTTGCATGTTACTCTCTACCCCTCATAATGGATTTTTTTTCTTTTTGTGTGCTCTTTGTAGCTTTAATGTTACCTTTTAATGTTCTAAGATGCCTCTTCTAATTCCTTGTTCTTAACTTGAATATGTCTTAAATGTTCTGGGCTGTATATTGCCCCTCATTATTGTAAGCCACCTTGGGTCATTTTCCAAAGAGGAAGGTGGGGTAAAAAAAAATTCAAAATACATAAATAAATAGTTAGGTGCTAAGTGCCTGGCCGAAGAGGAGAGTTCTCTAGCCAATATTTCTTCATAGCTTTGTTTACTCAGGCTGCCTTGGAAGTGCTTGGATTACGGCAGATAGAAGAGGTAGCAAGGCTATTCCCCAACATGTTTGGATGACAGGATTTAGAAGAAACTGGGAGGAGTCTATATTATAGCTTTCCAATTGGACCTACCCCATTCCTCGTTGATATATGAAAAGTTAAAGTAGTACCATACATAAAAATGGGACCTAGATTTTTTCCCTACAGGTTATGAAAAGATGTAAAATAAGGAATGAAATCTCATTCCTGTCACTTAAGCCAAATAAGAGAAAATATTATGCTCAGTTTTATAACTCTCTCTAGAAACATACTTTCCAGGAATTGTTGAAACAAACTAGTAATACGTATCTTTGATTAAAACAAATTATATTCAAAACAGATATGTAATGAGCACTAAAAGGAAAAGGAAAGAGTCAGAGACTCAGAACCCCTATGACTAAATTCTATTTTCAGTGTTTTAATAACATGGGATAATATAGTATAATTTAGTTAATGAGCTGCAGTTTGGGAACAGTTTTTCACATTACAAGTAATTTTCTTTCTGTTGGTACACATGAGTTGCTCATGTGTAAACATGGCTTAACATTGGATTGTTTGAGCTAAAATTAGTACTTAAAGCACACTGATATTTTAATTATTTGCTTGCAGCTCAACAGAACCTGGATTCCAAGGACCACATTTTTAACTATGTACAAAATGGAGCTTATGATGAAATTCCGGCACAATATAATTGGCCAAACTTTTCATAATTTAATGTTCACGAAATAAGTGCAACCTTGTGCATGATTGCTAAGAACTAAGCCCTACCCAGTTCAGTGGGACTTACTTCTGGCAAAGCATGCATAAAATTTAAACTTCAGCAAAATAATCAAATTCATAATGCAGTATGTGGTGGAGGAGGAATCCCAGGTGCCCGAATATCCAGATTATCTGGCCTCTAAATTGTGAAAGTTTAAACATGCAAAGTTTCCCTAAACTCTGTACAGAACTGGCATCTAAATATTTCATGCTGGCTCTTTATGAATTTAAAACATTTTCTCTGGTCCAAGCACTATGGGAATGTTCTCTGAGAAATGAGTAACATAGGATCAACTTTTCTTCTATCTAACAGGTACAGTTTAACAGCCTCTGTCGTCATAAAATATTCAACTTAACCTAGTTCCTCGGTGGCTAATTATGCGACATAGCATTAGGAGAAAGAAATGTCATCGCTAGAGGCTGCGGTAACAAGTCCAGACACTACTTTCCATTGTTACAGAAGAGGTTCACATTTCAGAGGAACAGGAAAGCCGACAGGAATCAGTGCCCCTGCGACAGTAAAAGTAATCTACGGACAGTAAACAGCCTTGTTTGGGGGTAAAAGGAAGAAGAAAGAATTGTTCTCAACAACAAAGAGCAATCTAGCTATCTGTCCTTCATGCCTAACTCCATGTTTACTTCATTTCCCCCCCAAGTATAAAGGCCCCTGAACAAAGCCTTCAGTAGTTCCAAGTTTTCCACAGTGCTGGCATGTGCCAAGATACTGGTTTTTATCATGAATGGCTGCCCCTTTTCCAAATGGCCCTTTTAAAATGGCATCCCTGATACTCCTTGCCCACTTTAGTCTTCCATGATTTTTCTCTGAAAGCCTAATGTAAAAAAAAAAAAGTAACATGAATTTTTCTGTGTGTCATTCCTAGTTTACAAAAAATACTTTTAGTATTCTGTTTCTTGTGAAATACATATTTTCCAGAACATAACAGCAGTTCCCAACTTTGGGTGCCTAAATGTTCTCAGACTCAACTTCCAGAAGCCTTCACTACTAGCTCTGCTAGCTTTGATTTCAGGGAGCTATAGTCCAAAAATATCTGGGGACCCTAGGATGGGAACCACTGTTCTATTACATTGCATTAGCTGAGGAAGAATCTCCACATTATTTGACAAATCAAATTACAGTCCTAACTGATCTAAATATCCTTTATATAGTATTATTTATTTTTAGCAGGAAAGAGGGGGGCAGGATTGTTCCTTCATTCTCCTTACTTCCACTGCACAAGGGCATGACTACTGTAGCATGGGCTATCTCAAGTGTGGGTAGCCACTTCTGGCTTAAAAGCTGAATCCCATTCTCAGGAACTGCATTCTGGTGATTGGCAAGGCCATAGGCAAAATAAATAAAAAATCAACACCAGCAAAAGAAAATAACAAATACCTGTGTGTTTTCTCATCCTTGATTAACTATGTGTCTCTATACCCAGTTGCTTCCAGTATAGAAGTGAGAGGATCAGCCACTTTTATGTCAGCATTCAGCATTAGCAAAAACAAAACAAAACAAAACAAAACAAAACAAAAAACCAAAAACTTTTTGGCAATTTCCAACAAATATAAAACCACCCAAAAGTGATGTTTCAGGAAACCACCCAAAGTGATGTTTCAGGGAAAAGTTACTGCAAGGTACAAAAGGTCAGGATCCAGAAGGACTGGGTTTAGCCCTGTGGGGTGAGGGGGGAGATTCTCCACCCTTGGATTGCTTAGTGGATACATAGTTTTCTTGTTTCATTAAATGCATCTCATTGAAAGGCATGAGGGACACCCCTTTTTACTATTTGTTGAGTACTTATGACAGCTATAAAGTTGCATGTTTGGCTCTTAATTGGCCTTTCCAATTGCTATAGCACTAGGACTCAACTACTGATACTAGGCATCCCTCATACTAGATAATGTATGTGGTATAATTAGGTGTGTAATATTTGAACAAATGATCTCCTAATAACTGAATTTGGATTTGTGTGACTTTGTGAAGGAGACAATGATGAAAACAACTGTCATAATAAGAGTTCGCTTATGTGTCTCATGTAAAAATACTCAGTGTATTTGTTTTATGTAGCCCTCATCTTTATATTGTGTAGGTAATAAAAAAAGAAAATCTCTCATCCTTGCTAACTAGCCTCAGTTCTAAAATAATACGAAACAGTTCCCTTTTAAGATAGTAAAAATAGAAACATCTTTTATGTGTTTCTGCCTTGACACTGCACTGTTTTTTAAATTGTGTGGGTGTTCACATGAAATGCAAGTACCCCTAGATGTGGATTATTTGGAGATTCAAGTTTTCCTCTCAAATTAGTGAACAGTCCTTCTAGGATAGAATGATTCACCTTCTAAATGCTTATGATAATATGGATATTTAAGATCAGTAAATAACTTCATACTTAATTGTTTTTTTCTAGGCAGTGAGTGGATACTTACAATTCTGAAAGCAGCTACCAGGGTCCCCTTTTGGGAAATCTGAAGGGAAGTTTCAAAAATGAAGTGAAAGATACCAAATATGGACATTTCAAAGCAGTAGTAAATGAGCTAGTTGCTGTGTCAACTCAGCTGACAACAATGGTATTTAAAATAAGAACAATTGTATTGTTTGCCCTCAACATTTCCATCATGTTGCCAAATCTCTTGGTTTTCCATTCACATAATCAGGCTCACAGTTTGCTCCATAACTCGTTGGGATCTATTCAGAAAGAGTGCTTAGATTCAGAAAGACCAGCTTACAAATTACACTCAAATGGCAGCAAGAAAGAAGCATTGAGAAATTGACATTCCTTAGCTGCATTAGAATATTAGGGTTAGAATATTAATGAGTTGCATTCTGTCACATCAGAGCAGCAGAATAAACAGCACAAAAGAACATGGTTCAGAGATAAGAAGTACCCAACTACCAGTAGGCAGGATTTCTGTCTTTTAACACAATATATTGTCATAATTTGAAATTTTGCTGATTGAAGACTTTACTAAGTCATGTCATTCAAAATGTCATTGAAACACAGAATATCCTGCTTGCTTTTATTTGTCATATGGAACTAGAAAATAATAAGCTCTGAGACCCCTTTCACACAACCCCTAAAATCTGCTGCAAAACACTTGAAGATCCGGAACATAAATTGTTTTCCCACCAGCAGCGGACTTTTTAAAAAAAGTACAACCACACCCACTAAAGTGCGGCCCAGTGTTTTTTACAAGTACCTTGTCTCTGGAGGTAAAAAAAATTTCTGATGCGGATTGTAAAGCTGTGAATGCCTTGCTCTCCTCCACCTTCTGTTTGTTTTTGTTGTCTCCCACCCCTTTAACAGACTGGAATCCCTAACTGGGCTGCTGCTGATGGCAGGCGGAGGTGAAAGTGCATTTTTTTCTCCCTCCCCTCCCCTCCCGGTCATGCATTCTCAGGGTGGAAGAGAACGCTGCAGTGTTAACAGACCCGGGCGGCTGCAAGACAAGTCAGCAGGCATAAGCAAAGAGATGGGGAGGGAGTGGGGCCATGCTTCCATTCGGAGGAGGGCCTTCCTCGCTTCCCTCCCGCACCATCCCAATGCAGCCTTGCCCCACCTGAGAAAACTGCTTCGCTTCACGCCAGGGCCTTTGCAAAACACACACACACACACACACACACACACACACACACACACACACACA
>JAHTLZ010000330.1:29447659-29494251 GCA_023846285.1 Phrynocephalus versicolor
ACACACACACACACACACACACACACACACACACACACACACACACACACATGGGGGGAGAGAATCAGAGTGCGGAAGGGTGGGAACACAGGAAGCAGAACAAAACCCACATGATCTCTGGCTGGGGCGATCTGAATTTAAGTTGCCAGCGGATTTTAGGGGTCATGTGAAAGCAGCCTGAGTTGAAAAAAACCACAGGTTCATGCATGCCTCTGTAAGATAGTTTTTTGTGTGCATCCTAAACCTCTCCTTCCAATAGCACAAAGTCAGATGCATAATTATTGCTACTATTAACATTTCTGTGGAACCTGAATTGGGCTGCTGGACTAAATGCCATCACATCCAGGTCCCTATGGATAGGATGAAATGTCAGCTGAATATGCTTCACATTCATTCACCATCCCAGTCTGTTTTGATGGAGGGAAAGAAGAGAATGAAACACTCCCAATGGGCGTTTCTAAGGGCTTCCTGGCATCAGCAGCAAAGGTATGGCAGATCACTCATCTCCTTCCCTGAATAGAGGAGGAGAAGGTAGAGTGGTCCATCTGAGAGGTGTTGTCTGAGAAGCAGCAGTATTGTTCTCCCTCCATTTTTCCACATACAGGGTAGGAGGGGGGCTGTCTCTACACTAGTACTTCTGGCTATGTATGAGACTGAGGCTCAGCCATTTCCTGTGATACAAGCCAAAAGTGGGTTGAAGTGTTTCCCATCTGTCCCACCAGAGATGGAAGGTAATTGGGGATTTCTCTGCAAATGCTGGGGAATCTCTGTTGCTATCTCCTATCTCTCGCGATAGCAGTAACTCCCTTTTCTCCACAAGGAGGCGCAATGCCAAACATAGAAGAAGACTGTAGGGATTCAAAAATAGGGCAAATTTCACCCTTGATAGACGGAATCTTTATGCACTATTACTACTAGGCACTAAAGACTAACTGGGGTTTACTGGAAGTCAAGGTGACTTTCTGTGTCTCATGTGGGACATTTTAACCTGAAGAAATTAATTTTCAAGTGAAGATTTACAGTAGTTTCCTGTTGAAATAAATCATGAGCTTTGCTGGTCAAGAGTGATTTAAGAATTTTAATTATTGGATTGTAGAGACAAATGAAACAGAAAGGTTTCCATGCTATTTAGATCTTAACCTTTCTCATCCTTTCCCTTTTCTTCATGCAAGAGTTCAAATATTACTTTATGACCAGCATTCAGTGCAGACATTTCATTTCTGTGCAGACATTTTCATTCATTGGAGAGCAAAGGAATATCTTCTTCAGAGTCCTTTGGTACACAAGGTGACATATAAAAGATTAAGGAAGTCCTAGTATTTGTATCCTGAGAGTGTGCTGGTGAAATTCATTTTTTTTTAAAAATCACAGTATGTTAAATTATGTCAGCTTTGAATGTAACGGCTACACCCTTATTTGGGCTGAGATAACCTTGTAACTGTTACTGGAACTTTGGCTGCTTTTACACGACCCCTAAAATCCGCTGGCAATTTAAATGCAGATCCCCCAACATGGTTTTTGTTCTACTTCCTGTGTTCGCATCTCTCGCACTCTTATTCTATTGCTTCTGTCTGCGGTGAGGGGAGAGAGAAAAAAATGCAGGCTCACTTCCGCCTGCTTCGGCAGCAGCTAATTGTTCCAGCCTGTTAGGATTCCTGTCTGTTAAAAGGGGGGGGGGGACCCAACAAAAACAAACAAAAAGTGGAGGAGGGCCAGACATGCAATGCTTTAAAACAGCAACAAGAACAGCAACAAGGATTTTACCTCCTCCAGACCAGGTGGTTGTAAAATGCACTGGGGTGCCCTTAAGTGGGCGTGGTCATACTTTATTTTTTTAAAAGTCTGCTGCTGGTAGGAAACAATTTTATCCTCTGCATCTGTGAGCATTTTGCAGTGGATTTTAGGGGTCGTGTAGAAGCAGCCTAAGGTAGGTTCATGCTTACAATACATTATTGCAATACAGTACATTATATTCAGGGCTGCCTTTAATATGATTGGAAAAGTTCAGGTCGTCCAAAGGAGAACAACTAGACTGCTGACTGAGGGAGCTATCAGACAAGCATATAGCTCACTATTTTGTTCATTCTTGGTGTAGGTTGGTTCACCCTATTTTCCAGAGACCAAATGTGTTTTTAGGTAAGAGTGATCCACACCACTCCTGTTGTCGGCCATTGTGCTTCTTTCTGGCACATCAGTAGGACTGTTTTTTATTTGGTGTAATTGGTAATACTCCAGATTATCCCATTCTGCAGACCTTTCCTACCCATTTCTGTTTTAGGGTTAAACCAAAATCAATTATTAGATTACAGAGTTGCAAAATGTGTCTGCTTCTTAAATGAAAGTTTTGCAGATCTGAGATTAGAATATTGCTTGTGTTTACCACTTCTTCACATACTTACTATGCAGCAATGAACAGTTGTTAAAAATCACAGTCAGTTCTACAAGAACAACCATTTCCTAAAAACAAGCCTAGTAAACTTTTAAGATAGCTTTATCTTTGCTTTAGAAACCATGAAAAGTATTGAGATATTTCCTCCACCACAGCAGGGAAAAGCCATTCGGATGACAGATACTGCTGTGAAAACATCTCATATGATCTATTCAGGAACACAAGGTAAAGTTTCAATGTGTTCTTGTCTGATGCTATGATAAAATATTTCTTCCCATATATTTTGATGTTAGTAGAAATTGGAGGACAAAGTTGTTCCTATGAAATACTCATTGGGTCGTAAAAACAAAGAATAGTTATCACAGAGTTGTCAGTAAAAAGGAAATATTGTGAACCACAAGCTTTGTTTGTGTGGCTTTGATGGTGCAGAAAGAAAGTAAAGTAAAAAATAAATAAATTAAAAATTGAGCATACAGCAATAAAATAGTGACCTCCAATAGATGGCAGTGTATTCTTTGTAATACAAATCTCTTTTCTTCCTCCAATGCTGCTAGTTTCAGATTTTTGTTGATAGTCTAAAAGGAATATGGGTTCTCTTTTTGCTCAAAATCATACATTATAGGAAAGCCTAGAACAGCTGGCTATTTTCTAATGGGGCTTCGTATTAGGTATGCTTAATACAATCACTCTTTTCTCCCCTTGACCTCTTGCTGATTCTTGTTCATCAGGTTTACAGCTTGAATAGTTTCAAAATAACAATTTGTGTGTATGTGTATTGAGGGTTGGGGAACAGTATAAATGCTTTTCTGTATATGAAGCACAAAGGAAGGAGGGAGGACAATACTGTACATTTTATAAAGAAAAGGGAACAAACCACCGGGCCGTTTAGAAAACCAGGTTTCAGTGCCTGATTGGTTGAAGCAACAGTGTGAATGTGTATCAGTGGCTAGGGGACAATGGCATGCAACAGCACTAAAGATGTGAATTCTCAGTTGCTTCTTCCCCTCCCAGAAATACTGTACAAGGAAGTGCCACCTTCTCCTTCTACTCTGCAAGGACCAGCTGAGTTTCCCGGTTGTTGTTGTTGTTGTTGTTGTTGTTGTTGTTGTTGTTGTTGTTGTTGTTGTTGTTGTTGTTGTTGTTGTTTTAAAGTCCATCTTCAAAACTATAAGGACATTTTGTCTTTGAAGACCTCTGATTGCAAAAAGCTTGAATTTTGTGTTTCCTCTGATTGTTTGTACCTAAGGCAGACCTCCTGTGTTTGCTTTCCTATTTCAGGAGGGAAAAATGCTGCACAAAATATGGATATTGTTAGGAAAGAACTCACATCTCTTTGTCCTGATTTCTGCAGCAGATTAGTCATCTTGAGCAGTTGTGCAATTTATGGCACTGCTGGGCCAGAGGGCAGGGTGGATTGAAGTGGACCCAAGGGGTTGAGGGAGGCACAGCCAAGGGGAGAGCAGAGGTAAAGCCAACTACATTTCTACCCCTACCTACACACTTTGTTGCTACACTCTCAGATCACAGGAGGCTGTGTAGTATTATATGCACAGCATATATCTAAGTGGGAGAACATTCTGTCACTTTGGTTCATAATAGCGGTATGGTTTCACATTGGGTTCCCACCCTTATTGTGCTCACAGCTTTGAAGAGCTATGCAATGTATTTAATGGTGCAGCAATTCTTTGAAGAAGAGAATTTAGAGAAGAGAACGGAAGTAATTTCCACTGCCCAGCCAGCCCCAAAATAATGAAATGAGACACAGGAAGTGGGTTATAACACCTTCTTTTAGAAGGGGATTGACAGTAGTGGGTAATCATGATCTGAATCTAAGGCTGGATCTGCCCCAGATCCATATCTTCTCTGATCAAGTTCTGAAAATGTTGGGAGTTCCACCTCCAGGGTGCAGGCCATGTAACTCTCCAGAATATAGATGTTTTGCACCCTGGGGACCCCACCTCCTCCCTTTCCCATCACAAAACCTCTCGATCTTTAATGCTGGAAGGTGGGTTGGTTTACATCTAATTTGTGTGCCCTTTGGAACTCACCTAAAACTCATGATTTCTGCACTACCCACCAGTGTGACTGACAGAATACACCTCACCCTGTTAAAGACAATTTGTATCAAAATAAGAACAGGATGGGCAAAACAACAACAACAACAACAACAACAACAAAAACCCACACCTGAACCTTTCATTGCCTATGGTAGGCTCAGGCCCCAAATTCCCATCTGACCAGCTAATCCCATTCTTACAGAAGAGGATAGGAAGGTGGGTTGCTGCCTTGGAAAAAGAAGCTGGGGCAGGAGTGAGCAGCCTCTTAAGGTAAGCCTCTCCCCACCCCACCAGACCACCGGTTTTGTCCTCCCTGAGTGGGCCTCTTCCAAATGTCTGGCAAAGAGCTCACACTAATGCACTATGTTCTTGGAAGGAACATAATGAGTAACAACTAAATTAAATTAGTGTTAAAAGAGATATAGTGGGTGTGCTAGTCTGTGCTAGCATATCAGGCAAAAAAGAAAAAAAGAAAGCACATCCTTTTATCTTTTTAAAAGAAAAAATGGCTTTGAAGGATTATGAATGCCACTTTCCCTCTTTCTGCTATTTTCTTTATGTATTATCAAACATAATGCAAATAGATAACAAGAATTTATAATAACTGGTTTTTAAAATGATATAAACTGTTCTGAGAGATTTTCACCTTCTTCTTAGTAGTACTTTTATGTCATAGGGTCATAATCCATCCAGCTTCAAGCTGATCAGACACATAGTGATGAAAACTCTTTGGCAATTTGAGAGTTCATTATAGGAGATAATTATCAACTAGCAACCTCTGCATTTTCCCACCTGATTGCAAGAGACTAATTTCTGATTTTGGTGTTTTACCATAATAAATCTGAACCGCAGCCTCTCAAAAGAGTCTGTTTCTTTCTGGCTTTTTGATGCTGGCAGAGGGTTGACTTGGACCACGGTCATACCTGGGTTTTCTTTGTATTTAAATTTCCTGCATTTTGTAGGGAGTGGTCACGTGACTTTTAATGAGCAGTTGGTGTCCTCTCCTCTGCGTCATACCTTCCTATTCTGGTTCTGTCCTAGCCTGTGTACTACGCATTTTGTCCTACTTTCCAGTTCCAGTTTCCAAGGCTGTGTCTTTTAAGCCGGGGAGAAAGGGGAGAAACTGAATTTGCTGCATATTTTCAGTGTCCTGTCTTTGCAACAGAAGCAAACAAGTAAGCATTTTCGAGCGAAGTTTCTAAATCCAGCCCCTGGCGGTCGTTTAGGAAACTTCGCCACCAGCCTGGCCGCCACATTTTGCACCCGCTGCATACGCCGGAGGAGAGTCAAGGGCAACCCCATGTAGAGGGCGTTGCAGTAGTCCAGCCTCGAGATCACCAGTGCTTGGACCACCGTTCTCAGAGAGTCGCCATCCAGGTACGGGCGGATCTGGGCGATTTGGCGAAGATGGTAATAAGTGGATCTGGTTACGGCCGCCACCTGAGCTTCCAGGGTGAGCGCCGGATCCAGAACCACGCCCAGATTCCGCACCCTCTCCGCAAGTTGGAGGGAAACTCCCTCCAAGCAGGGGAGAGGGCCTCCATACGCAGATGGCGAGTTCCCAAAGAACATAACCTCAGTCTTCCCGAGGTTGAGCCTGAACCTGTTCACCCTGGTCCATGTCAATACGGCATCCAGGCACCCATCAAGAGTCCGAACAGCTTCCACTGCAGAGGTGGAAAAGGAGAGATAGAGCTGCATGTCATCAGCATACTGGTGACAGCAGACTCCAAATCTCCTAATGACCCCAGCCAGCGGCCTTACGTAGATGTTGAACAGCATGGGGGACAGAGACGACCCCTGCGGAACCCCCACAAGGGAGGATCCACGGGGCCGACAGCTCCGTCCCATGCTGGACATAATGGGGACGGCCCTCCAGGAAGGAACGGAGCCAACTGCGAGCAGTGCCTCCAATTCCCACCTCAGAGAGCCGATCCAGTAGGATACCGTGGTCGACGGTATCAAAGGCCGCTGACAAATCCAGGAGGACCAACAGGGTAGAGCAACCCCTGTCGACCGGCTGGATTAGGTCATCTTGCAGCGCAACCAGAGCTGTTTTGGTCCCCCGGTAGGGCCTGAACCCGGATTGGCATGGATGAATGCACTGCTGTTCCTCCAGGTATGACTGCAGCCAGAGCGTGGCCACCCTCTCAATAACCTTGCCCATAAACGGGACATTGGCAATTGGATGGTAATTCACCAGATCGTCCGATGCCAGGCCAGTTTTTTTGCGAATGGGCTTGACCACCGTCTCCTTCAGACGAGAGGGAAAAAAACACCTCGCTGAAAGAGGCGGTGGCAATGACAGACGCCCATTCGGCCATGCTCTCGCCGGCAGCTTTTATCAACCAAGCAGGGCAAGGATCGAAGGGGGTGGATGCGGGCCGGTAGTGGGCCATAGCTCTGGAGGCCTCCAAAGAGGAAACAGGCCCAAGCTCATCCATCCGAGGAGAGCAAGGTGGCCCAGCAACTGGGGATGGCAGGGCGGGGCTAGTGCAACCGGAGTCGAAGCCGGCCCGGATGGCCTCTATTTTAGATCTAAAATAGACTGCGAAATTCTCGCTACTGAAATCAGTAGGAGGAGGCCTAGCCAGACTAGGATTGGTGAGGTCTCGAACCACCCGGAAACGCTCCACCTGGCGGTTAGAGGCCTCACCAATTCTCAGGGAGTGATCGGATGACTTAGCCTCCCTGATCGCTCGAGAATAGCGCCTATTCTGGATCACAACAGCAGTCTTGTTGATTGCTGTCCGGCTTCTTCTCCAGCTGTCCTCTAGCCTTCTCCATTCCTGCTTCATCACTCGCAGCTCTGCCGTGAACCATGGCGAGGAACGAGCTCTGCACCGGAGAAGGCGCTTGGGGGCGATCTGGTCAATGGTGCGGGCAGCTGTTTCGAACCATTGGTTAGCCGCAACCTCGGCCGGAGCATCAGTCAGGCCACCAGGTAGCTCCCCAAAGGCTTCCCGGAATCAAACAGGGTCCATAAGCCTTCGGGGGCGGGCCAAAACAGGAGGCCGAATGTCCCCGCGGGGGGGGGCAGTGATCGACTGGGAGAAAGAAAGCAGGTGATGGTCTGACCATGACCAGCACGACCAGCAGGCGTGGGGACTTCAATAGAGCAGCAGCGATGAACTCCGAGAGCTCTGGGAGGGATTGGGGTGGGTTGCGGGGAGCGTGGTAATCCAGTACAATGCCAAAGCTGTCCCGCTGTCCCACTAACAAGTGAAGGCATTCTAATCCTTGGCTAACCAATGTCGAGGCCCTGCAAACATAAAGGGTGTCCCTGTGAATGATGGCAGCCCCCCTCCCTTTTGACCCTCCAAGCTTCCCACACCTTGAACCAGATTCCCGGGCGGGCACAGCTGGGAAAGCGAAGCTCCCCCCTCCGCACCCAACCAGTTCTCGGTGATGCAAGCCAGGTCAGCCCTCCCATCAAGGATGGTATCATAAATTATGGGGATCTTATTATGGACTGACCTGGCGTTCATAAGAAGGCAGGAAAGGTTGGAGGCGCTGGTGGGATGACTCCGGGACACGTGGCAGAGAGCCGAGGGATCAGAACGGGGGACAGGCACAAGTTGCCTGACCCGGGTTCTTCTGATCTGACTAACCCCTCGACTACGAGCGTACCGCCCACGGCCCAACACTGTTGGTATATGAGTCCCTGCTAACATGGCGGCGGAGGGGGGAAAAAAAGAACAATATAGGAATACAATAAGTAATTAACGTAAGAACAAGGGACAACAACAACAAAAACTAAAGGATATAAATTAATAAATAGATCTAAATTAAAACAATCTCGGGGCGAAACAGGGCAGGTGGAACCCGTAGGGGGGGGAGGAGGGGAGAATCACAGGAACAGGACATAATTAATAGGTGGTTTAAATGGTCAGGTGATGGAGCAGTCAGCTTGAACCGGAGGCCGGTCCGTACTGGACAGTCCGAGGACACCGGAGTCCAAAGCCATGCCGGGCGAGGCTGAAGGCAGCGGGAAGAGGGTGGGTAACCGCGCCGGTCCTCCAAGCCTGATGATGCTGGCAGCCAACCTGCCACCCGAGGAACGGATCCCTTGGGGGGGCCGAAGGCAGCGGAGGATGGAATAACTGTGCCTGGCCCCCCAAACGTGATGGCACCGACAGCCGACGTGCCGCCCGAGAGGCAGAACCCAAGGGGCAAGGTGGTGGGTCCTCCAGGCATGATGACACCGACAGCCGACCAGCCGCCCTAGTCCGGCGGCCGACCTGCCACCCGGGGACCGGGTCCCATGGGGGTGCCAAGTGGCAGAAAGATAGAGCGAACTGTGCTTGGCCCCCTCAGAGATGATGGCGCAGGCGGCCGGACTGCCGCCCAAGGTCGGGTCCCACGGGGGGCCAAAAGGCAGCGGAAAGGAGGTGTAACCTCCCCCGCCCCCCCAAGCATGAAGGCGCCGGCGGCCGCCCTGCCGCCCAAAATGCAGATCCCACAAGGGGCAAAGACAGCAGGTCCTCCGGGCCTGATGACGCCGGCGGCTGACCCGCCGCCCAGCACCAGCAGCCGACCAAACACCCAAGGAGCGGGTCCTGGGGGGGGCAAACGGCAGCGAAAAGGTGGAATGGATCGTGCTGCCCCCCCCGGAGAAGATGGTAGTGGCAGCCGACTTGCCGCTCGGGAACCGGGTCCCGCAGGAGGGCCGAAGGGCGGCGGGAGGAAAACAAACCACGCCCGGCCCCCCGAGCATGGTTGCGCTGGTGGGTGGAGCGCCATGTTGCCATGCTGGGGCAACCCCCCCGGGCTTGCCGCCCGAAAGCCGGGCCCCAGCGGGCGGGGTGAGAGCAGCAGCCTGATGGAACGGCCGCAGATGGCTCCCCCGGCACCCCAGCCCCGATACCCGGGGACCGGGATCCACAGGGGGCAGAAACAGCGGCAGAAAGACAGCCACGCCAGGCCCCCCGGCACGGGAATCAAAAGGAAAGAGCCGCCAAAGCCACCCGAGCGGAGCTGCCCAGGCGAGGACTGCGGCAGACAGGCAGGTAAAGGAAAAGGAAAATGAAACTGGGTAAAAAGGGGGGAAGAAGAGGGGAGGGTCACACAATATGGCAGCGGCACATACGTGGAGGTAATCCTCGAAAGCGAAGACCCAGCGGCAGCCTTACGGCTGGATGGAGTCACAGCGTCTCCGACGAGGGAGCAAGGTTCCCGAAGAAACACTTCTCCACTTCGATTCAATGGGCCCCTCTAAAATCCTCAAGCCCCCTACAAAGCCTGAGAAGCCCCATGGCAAAAATTAAAAGTAAAACAAAAAGCAGGGCAGCGCTAAGTAAAAAATAATAAAGACGCTGGAGCGCAGTGAAACAAGAGAGCTGCTGCCGCCCACCATCTTGCTTCTAGAGTATTGCAAGACCATTATTGCATTCAAATGGAGCTGAACATGTTTTTATATACCTTCTTCCCAGAGTCTAGAATCTTCTTCTAATAATTCCGCTTTTCGTTAGGACCAGCCAAAACCAGTCAAAACCAGTCAAGCCCAGTCATCTGTGGTGCTTCTGAGTCCACAAGTCACCCCCTCTTCAGAATGTTATTTACTGACAAGACCATCTGCAAATACTTCCTCTTTCAGGTTCCTCTCCTACAGCAAAATATGGTTAGGCCTCTGTGGTTTAGGCTTCACAGATGTTACGGAAGTTACTCAACTTCTCGTCTTGCTAGCTCTGTGTCTATCAGAGAATGCAGAAGTTGTCAGCAAGCTGACGCCCTTGTACATTTAATATATACTGTGAATCAAAATAATGCTGTGATAGTTAACCCGTTTAGAAAATACCTAAAATTTCAGACTTATCAAGGGACCACCCACAGAGAAGGCCCAGTTTCGAGTGATTGATTTCCTGGCCTCCCTGGGCATGGCCACCCGAAGTGAGAAAGTTTGCAATGTTCTGGTAGGTCGGGCCTCAGTTGACCTTTGGAAGATCTATACCACCAGATATTCAGGACCAAAGTCATGGAGGGTTTTGTAAATCAAAACCAGTACCTTGAACCTTATAGTGCTCTATCAGATAATATGTTCTATGAATATTTGTTTATGCACTACCTGCTTGTGAAGATCTGTTATGGGGGGTATGGGGGGATACAATCAAATCCATTGATACCCTTAAATAGTTAACAAGAATCAAGAACTGTCTTCTGTAGATAAAAATGAAGACAAAAACCTTGCACAAAGATCTGAGGGAAATACAGAAGTTACTCATTTATCTGTGCAGTTCTGTATGGTAACTGTGCTAATTAAATAGCTTGCACAGCATGGATATGAGAAAGATAAATAATGTATTGATTTAAAAATTATATTAATTTTCTTATTAAAAGGATGAATTTTTTTCTATTGCATACATAACATTATATGTCTTTTTCCTTTTGAGCTATCTTGACTTTCAACATTTGCACTTTGCAGTTAAATACTGAAACCCCGAAGCACCCATAATTATGGATATGTTAATTACTGAAAGTCGTGCTTGCTTTTGGAACAATTAAAACCCATTCAGCAGTACTGATGATTTCAAGGAAGGGAGATTACTTCAAAGGGCAGTAATTAAGTCAAAATCATATTTTTTTTATTGTCTATCTAAAATCTCCTGTGAATCACGTAATGGTTGGCCAATGTATTAAAAAAAACTTTTTGAAACTTTTTGGGGGGCTTCATTAAAATTTTACAAAATACTACTCATAATGAAACGTCAAAGGGATAATTAGCTAATGGCCATAGTAATACACTGTATTGATAAGATCCTGCAAGCACACATTAAATGCATTTTATTTGACTTAGAAAATAAAATTTCCACACAATACATAAACTATTTCTCATCAGTGACAGTTATCCTGAGAGTTTATATGCTAATTATTATTACAGCAGTTTATATTATGGCAACAGTTTTGTTACCTATTATGGCAGATTTCAAGGCAGCACATGTACCCCCTCCAGTGTCTTCTGTGTGCCAAGTGCTATCACCTCCCATTTGATTTGTAGTGACCTTAATAATGTTCTCAAGGTATGTGGCATGTTTAAGGCATAGTTTTACCAGTTCCATCCACACCCCTGAGAGTTTCCATAGCAGAGGAAAGAAATGAACACTGGTCTCCTAATTCCTTGCCTCTACCCACTATAACATGCTGACTCTCATTCAACAGCCCTTTAGGGTAAATTAAATAATGCTCCCTTGAGGACTTTGGCTACCCTCCTCCCCCCTAAATTCTGTTATGGGTTATATCATTTCCCCTAGAGTCTGTGGTAGAGGAAGAACCTGACTTTTCTGGACAAACACAGGAAAAGGGGAACTGTAGTTGTTTTAAGGCCAAAGTCAAGTACATGTCATATAAGTGAAAAACATCCCAGAATTCCAAGATAATATGGCTAGTTGTCATGCTGCTTGGAAATTTGTGAGAGTCCAAAAGTACAAATACAGTATGCACTTCGCTTGTGACAGACACCATAGTATTCTAGCTAGAAAGCCCATGGGAGTTCCAGACATGTGATTCAGGAAAAACTTCTTTATTATGTGCAGTGTCACCCTCAGGCTAGAGGAACAGCTCAAATAGTATCTTTGTAGCAGTGCAAGATCCTCTGTGCATCACTCTTGCCTACTTTCATGACTTCCTGACAGAACTACTATCCATTATCTCTGGATATCTTTGACTCCTGTTATAGCTTGAAATCCTTTAAGTGACTTGTACTGCATCTGACTTTTACTCTTGTGTAGTTGCTTCCTCCCCCCATTCCTTCTAAAACCTTTGTTCATAGCTGTGGAAATATGTGGCGGCCATGTCAGCTGTGATGGGTTTGGAAACTGCAAATATTCCCCATGAACAAGGAATTCACAATAAATGCAGGTCATAAGACCATAAGCTGGTTAACTTGATATTTGGCACTGACAGGGGTGTTGTGCTAGGAGGTGAATGTTGGTTTCTTCCAATGCTACACTTCTGTCAATCATCTGGAATAACCATGAATAACTGGATGAGCAGCAGCAAAGTGGTGCCGGCACTTCTAAAATGGAAAGAACCCATTAATGTTGCATTCTAGCCCTGGGTGAACATTTCTTTTGCAAACACTGAAGTCTACTCATATCTATTCAGGTACAAACCATAACATGTGAAAATATGGTTGCCTACTATTCTCTGTAAGGATTTCCCCCTGAAGGTAAGAATGTAATTTTTCCAAGGCCCAAACAATAGCAGAGCCTCTTTTTCTGGAACTGAATAATCGCTTTTGACTTACAGTGACCTTAGTAGGGTGACCTTAATAAGTATACTTAAGGCATAGTTTTACCAGTTCCATCCATAACCCAATGGGCTTGCATGGCAGAGGAGAGAAGTGAACACAGATTTCCTAAGTCCTTGCTCCTCACTCTATCAACTACACCACTACACCATTACAATTTCCTCAGACTCCCACCCCCACAACACACACTAGAGAAGTACGACACTAGAATGACTTGAAATGTGAATTAGCTTACTTTGTTTAACAAACCTTTGCTGTGATTTCTAAAAGCCATCTTGTTTTTCAGAAAATGAGACAAATCTCTCTTATTTCAACACACACACACACACACACACACACACACACACACACACACACACACACACACACACATTTCAGGTTCTGAAAAGACCCACACGAGAAAAAGGCAACCCATATAATCAACTGCGAATATAAGAACATTGATAGAATGAATGGAGATGCATGGTACTTTTTTTATTTATTTAAAGCTGTATGCATGTAACACCACATTTCAGTTTTGCAGACAGGTAATTATTATTTCTCAGGATGCCCGAGTCCAGCAATTATAGCCTTTAAATATTCATTTCAGTTAATTGGAGCAACTGGAACAGTTATGTTAAAAATGCTTCTAAAAATAGCTTGAGGAGATAGTGAATAGAATGCACATAGTAAAGGAAACAGGTAAGCTTTTCAGCTGAAAAGAAAAGAAAAACACAGTGTGCCTGTATTTTGCAAGGAAACATTATTTTCAGTCCCTCTATTCTTCTGGTTTCCCTGCTGTAGGTGACTGTAAGAGTACAATATAAAACCTCATCAAGAAGGGATTGCTGCTTTGTCTTGTGGCTTGTCCCAATCGGTGCTGCAACCATGCCAGTCTCTTTCTATGTGCCCTATAACAAAAGTGTATGAAAGGTTTAGAAATTAGCAGTGTATGAATGCATATGAACCATGTAATTATGTCAGCAGAATGTAATATTTGTTATAGGTGGGAGAGCAGCATTGTGGTCTTTAGAAAGGTTTTAGTCCTTGTGTGTAACCATCTGTATTTGCACAATTTAAAATAGAGATTCCAACCCTTTGGGAAAAAAATTGTCCATAATTAGGAATAGAATTTCTCAGTTATTATTTCTCTATTTGTTGCACTCAGTACCCTAACTTCAAGGGAATCCTCCTGCATAAGGCGGCATGTACATTTACATTAATGGCCATACCCATAACAGTGGATAAAATAGCTAGGAAACAAAAGGCATGATCACCTAATAGCCAGATTGCTTTCTTCTAAAAAGAGGATTGCGGGTGTTTCATATCAACAGAACACCCTCATGAAAAATGAGATTTGTGTACACCTTTCTCCATCCCTATCTCTCTAAGCCAGCAACCAGAAATTTATGACACCCAAAATTTGTAGAACTCCATCTCTTATCATCTCTAACCAACACACTGTAGAACATAACTGCTTAGTCAAATACCATAGGATTTATCTGCTTATAAAAGGGGCAAATTCCAAGTATTTTTAATGGACCACATAACACAAGTGCTGATTTGACTCATTCCAACCCCTCTTGCTCCCAAGGTGGCTTTCCCCATTTTCTGATGCTGCCAGGCTTCTACTTTTTCAAGCTTGAAGAATTTTAATGGGCTTGTGAAACACCACCTATGCTGATTCCATCTTTTCCCCAGTCAAACATGCTCCTTAGGGGTGAGTATAGAGCTCTCTTGTGTTTCAGACCTAGCAACTGTGGCTTTTGAATTAAAGTCAAGAGTCAGTTTTTAGCCAAAGCATACTGGAGGGGAAAGCTCAAATAGCATTTGAGAAGTTCCCATGTTTTTATAAGTTACATCCAGCCTGATGTCTCGTGGGAAAATAACCATAAGATATACAATTCGCTAAGTTCGAAGCACATCATTGCAAATATATTAGGCAAAATACAGGCATATGGAGAAGGGCTAATGTCCCTATCTTCAAAAAGGATGAACCTGAGAACTACAGACCAGTCAGTCTGACATCAGTTCAATGGAAAATGTTGGAACAGATGATAAAGCAGTTTCTATGCAAGCACCCAGAAAACAATGGAATAATAGCTAGAAACCAACATGGATTTGCCAAGACCAAATCCTGCCAAACTAATCTGGCCTATTTTTTAATGGGCAACATTCCTGATAGACAGAACAATTGGCATAGGCATAGTATCTCTTGACTTCAGCAAAGTGTTTGACAAAATACCCCATGATTTCCTGGTTAGCAAGCCAACTAGGTGTAGGACTGATGGAAAAACTATCAGGTGAATACAGATGGCTACATAATTGCCCTAAGAGAGTGATGATTAATCACCTCTTCTCAAACTGGGAGGAGTTAACAAGTAGGGTACCCCCAGGGCTCAGTTCTGGGTCCTGTATTCTTCAACATTTTTATTAATGATCTTTCTCATTAATAAATGCTAATCAAATCTGCAAATGACACAAAATTAGTTGAAATAGCTAGTAGCTACTTAGATAGGATCTAAATAGACTTGAGTACTGGGCTGAAAACAACAGAATGAAATTCAACAGGGATAAATGCAAAGCACTGTAACCAGGAAAAAGAAACCAAACACAGAGTTGCAAGACTGAGGATACCTGGATCATTAATATTACCATTGAAAGGGGGATTGAAATTGTTGCAGATTGAAAGGTAAATATGAGCCAACAGTGTGATATGGTCACAAAAAAAGGCAAATGCTATTTTAGGTTGCATTCATAGAATTGTAGTCTCCAAATCTCACAAGGTACTAGTTCCCTTCTATTCAGCACTGGTTAGTACTCACCTTGTGTACTGTGTCCATTTCTGGATCCTGCACTTCAGGAAGGATACAAACAAATTGGAATATGTTCAGAGCAGGGCAGCAAGGATGTTTAGAACCAAATTCTATGAGGAAAGACTGAAAGAGCAGGAAACATTTAGCACTAAGAAAAGGAGACTACCTTGAAAGGCTGTCATAAAAAGGTGGGGCAGGATCTCTTCTCAATGAACCCAGAATGCAAAACAGGCAACAATAAGCTCAAATTACAGGAAACCAGTACAGTGGGACCTTGACTTACATGCTGCTTGACTTGCATCATATTTGACTTGCATCAAGAAGGGGCCTGTTTGACTTGAGTTGCAGGCTTTGACTTACATCTCGGAGCCCCGGCACAAGGCACTGGAATCGGGCGGCAGCCACGACCCAGCATCGCGGTTGCTGTCTCCAAACTGCTCCTGCCTTCTTCCTCTCCTCCGGCAGCGGCAGTGGCGGCTTCGGCGAGGCCAGCTCAGAGCACCTGGAGCTCGTCCTTGGCCTCGCTGAAGCTGCCATTGCCACCAGAGGAGAAGAAGGGCCAGGAGCTCGGGGCTGGCCTCGCTGGTTAGACAGTTGGCTCAGTCTTGTAAAAAACCTGGCTGCAGAAGTCTGGTCCACAATGGAAGCATTTTAGTTGGGAAGCTGTACAGTTGTGGGATTCTAATGGTAAGCATAGAGTTGTTCAGAATTTGGAACGTCAGATTAAAAATCAGTAAAACTTGAATGTTAGACATTGTTGCTATGAACATTAAAAAGTGGAGGCGTATAACTTGTGGACTATAATTCCACTGCCTCCTCCTCTCTTTGAAGAGACATTTCATTTACATCCCCGGAAGGAATCTCCTATCCCAGTCAAATTTGTGTTAAATTGCTGTTTTCGGGGGTCTTTTTCATCATCTGGAACGGATTAATCCACTTTCCCATTACTTTCTATGGGAAAAGTTCATTTGACTTAAGTCATGTTTGACTTAAGTCTAGACCTCTGGAACGGATTAATGATGTAAGTCAAGGTTCCACTGTATTCGGCAGTACATCATTTGAAACAGTTACCTAAAGAGGTCGTCACTCGTCAGTGATCCAATGCTGGAGTCATTCAAGAGAAATTTACACAATCACTTGTCAACCACTTAGCTATCTTATAATCTGTATTCCTGCCTTGGCCAGAAGGCTGAACTCGAAGGCTTTGTGGGGACCTTCCATCTTCATGATTCCTTGATTCTTGTAAAGATGGGTGCATATCTGTGGGTGATGTTTCACTGATTTTAGCTGTTTGAAGATTATGTTCAGGTCCAGGAGACATCCCAAAGCAAAACTTCATGATTTTACAGAGGGACATAAGATGCTAGTTCAACACAGTAAGCTTCAGATTGTGTGGGAAGGGCCTTTTGTAGTGAAGCAAAATCTCAGTGCTGTTAATTTCTTAATTGATAGATCTGAAAGTGGACTAGTCTAACATGACAATAGTTTAAAAAGTTTAAAATATGTGACCAAAATGGTGTAATTCCTCCTTCTGTTACTTTCTACTACTGCCTGTGTTACCTGCAAGTAAGAGAAAAGAATAATGGATGGGAAAGGGAAGGTGGTGTTCCCTGTTATGGAAAAATTCTGACTTCTGAATCCTGATGTGTTTTGTAAAATTACTGTTCAAATGTTCTGTACTCTTAGAAAGCTAAGTAACTTTTCATGTTATTTTTCTATAGAAGAGTTTTTTTAAAAGAAATGTAGTAGCCTGAAGCTTCACAGCAAACCATAAAAGGGTCAGCAGTGATGCGACCAGAGAAAGAAAGAAAAGAACAGGGTGTGCACTCTGGAATGCAACTCACATTGCATCCAATATGAAAAGTGAACTCTCACATCAGTCAGCAACCTGATTTGCCTCTCCAGTGTAGTCAAACTTATTGTCAAGAGTGGTAGATGGTGATTATGGTGGGTGAATATGATAATCTGAAGGACCACAAACTGCTTACTCGTACTCTAAAAACTCCAAAATAAAGTAATGGGATACTCACTAGCTTTATCTCTGTTTCATATTCATTTTGAATAATTTAGCAATAATTGGGCAGCCACTCAAAAAGTTATCTGAGGAAAGATGCTGGACTGATTGTACTGCTACTAGTATAGTAAACCTGTGGCTGCTGTTCTGACTGTAGATCAATGAATGAGCATTTTAGAATTCATCTAATATGCAAGAGAACAGGATAATTATGATTCATAAGGCTTTCCCAATTGGTTGATTATTATTTTTTAAAAAACACATATGCTGTTTTCCCCCTGCCTTCTCCCTATAAAAAGTGTCAGAATGCTAAGGTGTAAAGCAAATTAATGTTAATTGCTGTGAAAGTCAACAACAAATGCAAAATGATCTAATTGAAGGTCAATGCATTCCATTCAGTATGATGGACAAGCTTCTGAATGCTGCCTAGTAATGTATGGAAAATTCTTTCTTATAATATAAAAATGTCATCCTGTATTTTGGTGAGGGCTTTTTAAGAATGTTAGGTCATGGTCTCTTTGTCACAAAGTTCCACATTAATTATATCACATTTTGCTTTTGTACAGCAACGCTTCAGCAAAAGAATATAAAAGAAGTTATGAAGAGACCATATACAATTAATCTCACCAGGAGTGACAGGCTTAAGTGTGCAGTACAGCACGGAACAGAAAGTAGAAGAACACTGAATGTGCTGTACATTAAACATTTATTGTGGGTAGCTACATGTACTCCACACATTTTGACAAATGAGATCCTAAGGGTGCTGTATAAAGAAAAGAAATGTGGACTCTCACTACTGTTTTTATGGATAAGAGATTGGAGACTTCCCTGAAGTACTTTGACATGAGTGTCACCATCAGGGCAAGAAAAGAAAACACGGTGAGGAAAGGCACACAAATTATTGCTGGGAACTAAGTAACACCACTTCTTCTCTCAAAGGAGTGATTGTAACAAACAATTGCCGCTGTATTATCAAATCTTCCATCTTCTTTTAGAAAGTGCTGCCATCTACATGGTTTGTCTCGCCGATTCACAACCTCCATTGTGCATCTTTGATAGTTCAAATTGTCAGTGTTCTTGTCATTTCTCAATATTTTCATGCCCAGCTTGCCTCGATCTACAGCTGTTGGGATGTCCTTCTGTGTGTCCTCAGGGTGCAAGATTGGGCAGCAGTTCTCTGGTGCTAGCCCAGCAGTGCACTACAGAGAAGGATGCCTTTGAATAACCCATGCTTTCCTTACTTCATTGGCTGTATGCTTGAAACTTAATTTCTTAACAGACTCTGTGAGAGAAAAGTAGTCTAGATTAAATTTAAGGGACAGTAATTACCAGTAGTCTTACAGATGCTGTTGTTAAAATGTAATCATATGTTCAACCTTTCCATTTTCAGGGAATGTAAACTACTGATGTCTATACTAATGAGATGAGATACTCAGTTCTTCTTGCTTTACCAAATGTGAGCTGCTTTGATGTACTGCTGTGGTACTTTGATTTGGAAATGTTCATACAGCACTTTTTAAAAAGTCTTCAACATCAATGATTCTGAACTGGAAAGTCCACTCTTTTTATCAAGGGACTCGGACTTTAAGTAAAGGAAAAGGTTTCCTCTGTTAATTATGCCCAGTCTTTTTTGACTCTATAGACTGGTGCTCATCTCCCTTTATAAACCAAATAGCTGGCATTTGACTGTAGATGTATTTCTGTGGTCATGTGGCCGGCAAGACTAAACGTGCAAGCTTGAGGAACTCAGTTACCTTCCCACTGAAACAGTACCAATTTATCTACTCACATTTTTACATGCTTTCAAGCAGCTAAGTTGGCATGAGCTGGGACAAGCAAGGGGAGCTCACCACACAGATTCGAACTGCTGATATTTTGATTAGCAAGCCCAGCAGCCCAGCACTTTAACCCACAGTAGATCCCATATCCCTTTCAGTATATGAAAGGAATCTGAAAGCCTTGCTTCTAACAGTTGGCTTGGTGCACCCAGATAAGATCCTTGAACTTTAAGTATCATGTCCAAAGGGATTTCTCCAAATTTCTCATCAATATCCCCCTTTCTTTTTGGGACACAGTATTCACAGAACACAAATTATGGAAAACAGTTGATAAATTACTTATAACGAGCAGAGAGAGAAATGGATGGTCCCCAAAGCTTGATTCAAATGGTAGGAAGAACTGTTTCCAACCTGTAGAATGAATCATAGAATCATAGAATCATAGAATCATAGAGTTGGAAGAGACCTCAAGGGCCATCTAGTCCAACCCCCTGCCAGGAGAAACCCCCTTCATAGTATTTCCAACAGATGGCCATCCAGCCTCTACTTAAAAATCTCCAAAGAAGGAGACTCCACCACCCTCCATGGCAGCATATTCCACTGCCGAACAGCTCTAACCATCAGGAAATTCTTCCTAATGTTCAAATGGAATATCTTTTCCTGTAGTTTGAAACCATTGCCCTGACCTGTTCCCTCTTCAATATGACATTCTTTTAAATATTTAAACATAGCTATCATATCCCCCCTCAGCTTTCTTTTTGAAAGGCTAAACATTCACAGTTCCCTAAGCTGTTCCTCATAAGACATCTTTTCCAGACTTAAGTTTCAACCATCCTGGTCACCCTCCTCTGTACCCACTCGAGGTTTTTAAATTGAGGCTCACAGAACTGGACACAGTACTCCAGGTGGGGTCTGACCAGAGCAGAATAGAGTGGTACTATCACTTCCCTTGATATAGACACTATGGTTCTGTTGATGCAACCAAGAATCACATTGGCTTTTCTAGCTGCCATATCACACTGCTGACTCATGTACAATTTTTGGTCCAGAATGGATAATCTTTCCAGCCATAGAGCATGATGGTGGCTCCCCACCAGCACCGAAAAAGCAGAAGATAACATGAAGTACAGTTCCTATCTTTCTGTCTATGTGGCACATTTCATCCTGTGTTTGCTTTTCATGAGTGATTCTAGACCAGGGGTGACCAAACTTTTTGTAAGGAGGGCCAGATTTGGTGGCTGAGAATGTGTCAGGGGCTGGTTGCTCCCAGACCCTGCCACCCCACTGCAAGCCCCAGGACGGGGAGGGAGGGGCGGGCCGGCCAGCTGCGGGCCACTCAGAATGGCCTGACAGGCCGGATTTGGCCCCCGGGCCGGACTTTGGGCAGGCCTGTTCTAGACCATCAGGGATCAGAATCAATATATAGCACCAGTGTATTAAAACAAGATGTAATGTCTTCTCTCTGAATAGATATTAGTTTAGTGATGTGATGAAAAAAAAATGCCCCCTTTTTTTCAAGCTGATTGAGCTGGAGTGCTGTATTTTCCAGTACCACAGTGGTTTATATGTCCTCTCTGTCATCTGTTTAGTAACACAGTTTAGCCCTACTTGTCTGTTATTTCTCAAAACAGAGTTCAGAGTGTATTTCGGAAGCTTACTTGCCAAAACGTCAGGTTTTGTTGAATTACAATGACATTTCCATATGTACTATAAAAATACTTTCCTTTCTTCTGACATAAATGGAGAAAGATAGAAAAACGGTGGCTAAAAGAGGCTAAAAGTTACTTATCTCAAGTGCTGTCAAACACACAAAGCAAACAACAAGTAATGAAATAGGGAATAGATTTTTCTGCATAGATGCTTGCTTCTCTTGTAATGTAGCTACAAAAGATCATTTTAACAAATTTTACCGCGGATTATCTCTATTTGATGTCTATAACTGATTTATGGGGATGATATGTTAAAGAAAAAACAATGTAACCAACAGGCGTTTTTATTAGCAGTTTCTTAGTACATTTCATCTACTGTAAAATCCATCATTTCACAGTATTGAACAGTAACAATAAATAATTATTAATGTCTCAGAAATGTATTATGAAATAAATGTAGTCTAAGAATATGTGAATACCATCTGTTTCAGCTGGATCTGAATTATCCGTCCTACAAATTGCAACAGATTCATTTCAAGTTGGTCCCCTTGTCAATTCAATTTATACAGAAATATTACATATTTATATTTGCTTGAAAATGGGGAGTGGGAAAAGGAAAATAAAGAGCAGTAGACCAGGATAGGGTGGGGTTGAAAATCAGTGCGATCAACCACTGATTCACTTCAGTGTACAGACAAAACTTATACCAGCTTCCTTCCTTCCTTCCTTCTCACCACAATTTACTTAATTTACTCAAGACATTTTTTAAGAAGGAAGAAATGCCCTGGGTTAGTAGTGCCACCTCCCCAGTGGATAGAGGAGTTGGTTGCTACTTTGGGTGTCATGTGTGCCATCCATTTGGGACAAAGACACACATGGCAGAAAAAGTAGTCAAAATGCTGCAAAAATAAAAACATGGAGCATTGATAAATAAAAAATAAAGAGCAAAATTGGAGGGAGGAGAGTACCTTAAGGTCCTATTGCTAATGTGACCTATTCCATTGAAGTCCCACATGAGTGAGTCAAGACACGTTTGTGGGATTGAATTGGGCTACAATTTATTGTCTTAAATTCAGTATGTCACTGGTGCTCTTTTCTCCCACAAGGGGGGCTGAAAGTGAAAGTGGCTAGTAGAGATGGGCACGGAACGAACATTTTTTCATTTCCATTATTCGTTAGTCGTTCCGTTACATAATGAAATGACAAACGAAAATTGTGATGAAAATGTAACAAAACGAACAGAACCATGAAAATTGTGGTCGTTACGTTTCGTTTCCGTTAATGGCAACGCGCAATGAAATGAGCTGTTTTAAATGTTAAAAAACGCCCTGGACATCTGTAAAAACGCAGAGGTAATTATTTATATTGTCTGATAATACCTACCAGGGGGGTTGGGGTCCTTAAAAGGTGCATTTATGTCTTTTCTCAGATTGCTGTATTTTTTCCCTTTAAGGGGAGTTAGGGGACAGCGACCCAAAATGGCTCCCAGATGCCTAATATTGATTGATTTCTTGGGTATTAAAACACCCTGGACATCTGTAAAAAACACAGCAATAATGTGATAATTATTGAAAATTATTACCTACCAGGGGGTTGGGGTCCTTAAAACGTTTGTTTTTGTCTTCTCCCATTGCGATGTATTTTTCTTTTCCCTTTAAAATGGATTTCACCACCAGCCACAAAATGGAGGCAAGCCATGTGATGGGATCATGTTCAACCAATAGCATGCCCAGGTTGCAGACTGGGCGGGCAGGTCTGGAGCCACAGAGGGCATAAAAAGCTCTGGCAGCCCCCGTCCTCCTTGCAGTCTCTGGTGGGAGTTAGGGTGGGATTGCTGTCTATGTGACTCTAGCTTCAGTCCTGCAGCCTCCCTGTGTGTGTGCGTGCTGTGTACCTCTTGGTGAGTACCCTCCCCTGCCCCGCAGTGCAGTCACTCTGCGGCTGCCTTGCACCCTGGGCAACGCCCACCGCTGCCATTGCAGCCTCCCTGCGTACCTAATCTATACTGTGTCTCTGCCAGCATCCTTTTTTTTTTTTTTTAGTGTTTTCCCTCTGGTCTGGGGCGTTCGGGATGCCTGTGCATGGAAATGCTTTAAAAATTGTGCAAAAAGCGGGTAGAAATGACAAAAAAAAGGTAATGAAAATTTTCCAAAAATTCACGACAAATGGAAACTAACCGAAACAGACCTCTCAATGACAAACGAAAAACCAAAATGCCAATTTTTTTGTTTCCTGCCCATCTCTAGTGGCTAGTAGTGTTCATGTAGTTATTGTTGGGAGGGCCCTGGCAGCTCTTCCCACTTGAATGTGAACTTGAATATGAACCTACCTGTTTGATTTTACTAAGCTAAACCAGCTTGATCAGGGTGTATTGTTTTAACGTATTGTTTTAACTTATTGTTGTTTTGTATTCGTGCTATGTATATTTGTTGATTTGATTTGTTCTGTAAGCCACCCAGAGTTCCTTAGGGAAGATGGGTGGGGTATAAATTCAACAATAAATAATAAATAAATAAATAAATAAACTTGTACTTGAACTTAAACTTAAACAGTCTGGGCAGCCGTCATAATTCACTTGGTGTGTAATCATCATGGACTGTCATATCTACTGTCCTAATCTATTCCCAATTATTTTTGAGGGCTGCCGATCTGGTAGGTCATATTTTGCTACTCTTAACCTGATGTCATTTTGCCACTTGCACTGACCACCACAGAAAGGGGGCTACGCAGTATGTGCCCTTTCCTCCACCAAGCCAAGTAGCTCAGCACAAAGGCCCCTTTGCTGATCAGCTGGGGATCCATGGTATTCTCTAATAAATGTAATCCATCTTCTGTACCAAGGTAAGGGTGCACATAGTTAATGCTTGTGTGAGAGATAAATAAACCAAATATCAGGCGTATGTGAGTATCCTCCCCCATATTCACACAGGGGTCATCATGTCCAGTTACTTGGGGTTAAACATTCAGAAATGGCAGTGTGGCACTCTTGTAGCTGTAAAGAAGAACACACAGGTCAGCTAGCCAGTAACAGTAGCTACAGCTGTGCTCCCATAGCACCACTCAGAGCATTGCTCTGAAATGACACTGCGGCAGCTGACCTGGTACTCTGGAGCTGCCCTGTAGCAGGTCTTAACCTCAGTGAGGTTTCACAATGGCCAGGGCCTAATAGTTGATCTCCTGTGCTTCCATAGCAACACTATGTAACGGCACTGAGGCATGTCACTCATATTATTACAGTGAGCGGATAGCTGCAGCACCACTGTGCCAGCTCTCATGTCATGCCACGGCGTATAACACTGTCTGGGACCCAATGAATGTTGTGGCCTATGACGATGGCTCAGGCCCATCACTGTGCATCCAAAGCACCGCTATGTAATGGCATTGAGGCATGTCTCTCATAATGACAAAACCAGACCACACCAGACGCAACCAGACAGTGAGCTAAGAGCTGCAGCACCACTGCTCAGCCCTCATGTAATGCCATGGTCTTACATGACACTGGCTGGGGCCCAATGATAAATATCACTGTACAGCCTGCTTATCCAAAATCGCTGCACAGTTTTTGGGCTCTCTCTACACATTCTTATATTGGACTCGTAGTACCTGGCTGAAGCACATGAAAAGGAAGGGTTCCCAACTGTAATATTGTGGCCTCACCTCACACCACCCTCTGCGCCCCCCACTTTCTGTCTCAGTCCCTGTGCAACTAAATTTGCTCCATAAGGCTCAAAAGGCAAGAAAGTCCTCATAATCAGGGGGGTTGTGTTGAGGAGGGGGCAGTGCTGTGGAGCGTTTCATACCCCTTCGTAGGTTTGATTTGTCTGTAGCTGGTCTCCTAGGTGGATCAGATTTGTCTGTGGCCCTTCCCCCCTTCGGTGGCATGACTATAGGCTGAAAACAAGGCAGCTGTATAAAGTGGAATTGAGTGGGGCCCACAAATTAGAATGTAACACAAGAGGTGGAAAATAACCCTGTGAAAGGAATTATTATGAATTAATTAAAGCAATTTAGTCAATAAAACACTTCAGGATTAACGGCACAGTTAATCATTCCAAACCAGGAGCTGGCACTCCCTGCAATTAATGAATTATGAATTAAGAATTTGAATTAATCCAAGCAATATATGAGTTAAGACACCCAATATCTCTAATTAAGTTAAAGGTAGAAGGGGGAAGCCAAATTATTAGTCCCACACAATCCTTTATAAAAGCAGTTGATTCAGAAAGTAACTTAACTCAGATAAATTGAATTACTTGAATTAATCCAGGCAGTTTATAAATTAAGACACCCAATATCTCCAGTAAAGTTAAAGGCGGAAGGGGGAAGGCAATTAATCAGTCCCACATGATCCTCTTAAAAACAACTTATTCCAAAAGTAAGTTATAAAACTTAGATAAATTGGGGAGCATCAGATCAAGTTAAAGTCCATGGGGGGAAGCCAATGAATTAGTCCCAAGCCAGGAGTATATTGTACAGCCAGCACTTGATCCCTTATAAGAGCAAATGATTCAGAAAGTAACATTAAAACTCAGATAAATTGGGGAGCAGTAATAAATGTAATATAGAACAAATTTTATGATGAATTAACTAGAAAACCCATATGTGCAGATGGGTAAAAATTTCCAGATCAATTTTACGAGTTAATAAGTTGCCAAATAATTAGATTGGCCTTCTGCCTCAATTAGAGGAATGGGGAAGACAGGGATCAAGCCCGTGGACTAAGCTTTACAAAATCAAGGATGCAATGTGGTGGTAGGTAAAATCAGAAACCAAGAGGTGGAGAGGACGAGACAAGAGGCTGGGGCACATGGCCAAGATGGTGACGTGCCAGAGCTGAAACAAAGCTGCATCCCCATATGACCCTGAGCAGACCCTGGTTAAATGCCCTCGGCCCATAGCCAACCACGTGACCCACTATCCTAGAATGGCCTTGGTCCTTCTGGACCACGTGACCATTGGTTAAACCTGTCTCCCCGGTAGGGTGGACAAAGCAGCTCCTCGTAGCACAGGGCTGGATCAGAGTGTCCCTTATCATTAGGTTTCATCATTCGCTTAAAGCATGAAACAATGAAACAAAATCAATTATTTCATATTTCAATGAGGCTCTCTGGTTTCAAGAGGTTTGTTTGTTTCAGATTTGTTAAATTTCCTAAGTGATGAAGTTATTTGGAAAGCTCTAATTCTATTTGAAACTAAGAAATACTCTCACACTTGGAAATGTAATTATTTTTCAAATAAATTCCAAATCGGGAGGAGACTCCCAATTTATATTTATGTATGTATGTATGTATGTATGTATGTATTTATTTATTTATTTAGAATATTTTTACTCCACCTTTCTCCTTGGAAAAGGAGATGAGTATTGATAAGTATTTCATATTGATCCTTCGACAGCCGTTTGGTGACTCTCTATGGGATTTTTGTGCTGCACTTTAATTGATGATTGTCAAATACTTTGGGCAGGGGGAAACCACTTACTTAACCCTCAAAATCTATACTAACAGTACAATTCATCAGTCATGAATGTTTTATATATTAATAGTTTTGGACTTTTTTCACAAATGGTACAAAGTTTATGTTATAAAAAGAATGATCCTCACTGAATTTGACTTATGAACTGCTTGTTTGTTTCTCCCTATGTAGGGAACTCAAAGTGGTTTATTTATTGAATTCATAACTGATGTTTCTTACCAAATGCTATATTATTTAACATCAGTTTCTTGTATCCAGCTAAGACAAAATGACAAAAATGCAACAGGTTTAGTGGGACAATTTTGTCCCAGCTTTTCTTTAGGGGGAGTGAGCTCTTTTCATGGCAATTGGCTGAAATATAGGGACACAACTGTCCATGGGGAAATTTACAAAATGTCTACATTGTAGATTCAGTTGCCCATGGATTCTCAAACAGGACTCTAAAATATTTCTGCCTGATGCATCAGCATCAATGAATAGTGAAGGAGGTATTTTTAATAATGAACTAATGGTCATACTCAATGCATTCCCTAAATGAATCTCCTTGATTGGCTGGCTAATAGGCAGGTGCATTAATTGAGCAAGTCAGCTTACTCCAGCACAATTACTTATCGGTCCTAACTTGAAGCAGTATACTGTGACTCCTCATTAGAGCCCACATCAACTTCTTCTTTGGCGTTAATGACCAGATGCAAGCCTCCCACTGTTATTTGTATTTGTAGTGTGAAGGTGACAAATGCTCATTTCTTCATATATTCTTCTATGTACAGTTGGAAACCAGTCCCATGCAATAATAAAAAATTGTCCCCATAAAATTTAAAAATTCTTCCATTTTTCTCATACAATTGGATCTAAATCGCAGTGTTGTTCGTGTGGAAAATTGTGCAGCCTGAAGAACATCATTTCTAGCTTGACCCAACCCTTGCTTTAATTGCAAGCAGTTATGCAGATGCTGGCATATCATGTTTGTGGATTTATAGGTTCTCATTCTGAAGTTCAACATAAATAAAAAGTTGCATAGCTTCCACACCATGTAGATTTAACCATATCATATTAACAAAAACTAGTTGAAAAAGTTGAGTTCACTTTCTTGATGTAAGGGAGTGCTATATGGAGAATAAGTGCTTGGAGCAACTTGCTAAGATCAGTGGATTAACAAGTCTCTGTCTCTCGGTTCACATCATGTTACATGACGTGAGTGAAATTTAGAATTCACAAAATTATTAATGGCTAATTAAGGGCTACCGAGAGATGACAACCTCCTAGACAATTACAAATTGTTCTAGTGTCATTCCCATATTCCTGCTCCAGTGCTTTGAAATGAATCAGTAGTCACATTTAATTTGTTCAGTTTAATCAAATTCCACATGAATAAATCTGTTGCACTGAACTAAGAGAAACATGGAAATGTCCTGGAAAAAGAACACAGTTAAGCTCTGATTTGAACTTTCCCCTCTTATCTTTCTTCTTCTCCTTATTTTGTCTTGTAAAGTAGGAGCTTCCCATGTGCTACACACTTCACACATGCTTGTATCTGTATGAATGTGTGTGTATACTGGTATTATTTCCAGTTGTACCTAACCCATTACTTTTACTGGACTCTATATTTTCATTTGTAAATTCAGATTCCATATTTAGCATCCCTGTCTTCAAAAGATCCATACCAATAGCTTGCAGCCACACTCAAATGGCAGCCATGATGTCTTCCAAGTAAAGCACTTTCCTCCCAAACAACCTCCTTTTCTCTTTCCTCCACCCTTCTAAGTGACTAGGGAAGAGCTGATACTTTTTTAACATAACTTTCAAGTTAATAGAGAGGGGGAGATTGTATGCATACATCTATACAGGAGTTTCTCAGTAGAAAACAGCACTGCATTGTATCCTGTCAGTAATCCCAGCAATAGTCCTTAAAAGAAACCAGCATAGTTTTTTTTTCATATTGCTAGAAAAGGACAGGGGACGTAATACTGTGCATTAAAGTAGTGTTAAGTAATATTTTGCATGCATGGTTTGTCTATTACTCTGTTATTTAATATTACTTATAATGTTTTTCTGATAAAAAAAGTCAAATGATTTTGTACTTATATGAAATTGTCTTATACTAAGTAAGATTACTGGTGTAGTTTAGTATCTCTCTGACCCAGAAGAAGCTCCCAGCCTATGGCATTACTATTCAAATCAGAAGAGTTGAATTTGGTGGGTTTTGTTGCTTGGCTAAACCCACCAAGAAACAAAAAAGCCAAAAGCCAAAACAAACAAAAACCCCAGAAACTTGAGATTGTGTAATAACTTGTTATTACAGATGGGCACGAAGCAAAACTATAGTGTTTCGTTTCATTTTGTTTCTTTAATAGTTTTGTTTCATTTCATTTTGTTACTAATAGATTTTTAAAGTAGTTTCGGAACAAAACAAAATGAAACAAAATGCTATATAATGGTTTCTTGGGTTCTAGAGGCACCAAATTTGCAGAGGAGCTTCTTCAGAGGAGCCCCCCGAATTTAGAGAGGTTTGACATCCAGGGGGCTGAGTTAATAAACTCCAAAGGGGATCCCCCTAGGAAAAATCATTTTAATTGAGTCAGGAAGCTGCTAATAGCCCCCCTCACGGGCAAGTGATTAGTGGCTTCCCAACATAATTAGAATGATTTCCCCCCCTAGGGGCACCCCCTGCAGAATTTAATAACTCAGCCCCCTGAATGCCAAACTTCTCCAAATTTCTGGGGGTTATAGGGAAGAGTCCAGTGAAGCTCCCCTGCTATTTTGGTTCTTCTAGGATGAATTGTTTCATTCCTAGAGAAAAAAAAAATGGTGTTTTGTTTCATTTCACAATGAAATCAGTCCTAACCATGAAAAAGTGCTTCATTTTTTGTTTCCTGTCGATCTCTAGTTATTATAAAAACATGTCTGTTTATTTTGCCGGCCTTTTAAAAATATGCATTTCATTTTCTCAGAAGTCAACTGGTGATTGCTTCCCACTCTATGTGTGTGTGTGTGTGCGTGTGTGTGTGCATGCACGTGTGTGTATGTGTGTGTGTGTGAGAGAGAGAGGGGGAGGGGGAGAGAGAGAGAGAGAGAGAGAGAATGCAAGTATAAATGGTTAACATCCACCTCCTCCTGGCCCTGTTTCTGCTGATTTATTGTGCTCATGCATGCTGGTACCCAGTTATATCCCATTTTTAGTTTCTTAGTGACAGTGATGAATATTGGTATCAAGAAAAACCTGACATTAATTCTGTGCATATGTTTTGGCAGTGTCCTCAGATTGTACACTATTTATATGGCAAACTGTTGAATTGATTTTACTTTGCTTCATCAGAATTTTTGACTCCATAATTTGATTCTGGTTTCTTGTAGGCAAATTGTGGAGCAATTGGGACTTTTAACAACTTCCATTATTCCAAATATGTTGAGATCCATATAATTATTTTTGTATCTGAAAGGAATTACTATGAACTGCTGTGGAAATAACAAACCTCAGACACTCACTTCTATATTATATAGCCTCCTCATACCCTTTCAGGAGGTAACATGGATTACATTTACCATTTAAAGCTACTAGCTATTGCTTTTGGCATGATCCTTATCTGTTCTTTCTGTGTTTCACTTGTCTTTGTCTCTTTCTTTGCTTAACTCCCTCAAGCTGAATGGCAGCCTTCCAGCTCTCATTATCTTTCTCTCTTGTTTGTTGGCTGAAGAAACCTGTGTGGTGTTTACCCCTGTAGTGATGAATAATTCATGAGAAGTGTTTGTTTTGATTGACCAATGGGAGAGTGTGGGAGAGTAGCCTAAGGGGATTTAAGGCTCTGCCCAGCACTGATTTAGTCAGATAGGGAATCTGATAGAGTCAGAGAGAATCCGATAAGGACAGATAGGGTCTGAATGTGAGACTTATACTTACTAAAGAGAGAAGACATAGGATTTAGAATGTCTGTGAGGAAAACTAAGTGATGAGTGTCTGAAAAACTTAAGAACTGAGTGTGCAAGTGATCAGCGTAGTCTGTAACAACTTTATTGTATATATTCTTCCTATATTCTTGCTTTAGTTTTTTCCTCTACATGTTACCCTTTATGAGTTTGATTCTACTTTGTAATAAGCAAACTTCTTTTATCTCTATTAATTTAAATTCAGCCTGAAAGCTAGTTTGTGGCTGTGAAAGAGGAAAATTAAACGTGTTGCTTGTCAATACCTTGTGAACAGGTCGGAGGCAAAGCACGGGAATGCTACAACCTGTTTTCTTATCAATGGTCAAGATCAAGATCAACAATAGAAATGAGAGTAGCAAAAATGCTCAGATAGGTAGGTTAGGCAGAGAGAAAATTATCTTGATCATTTCTTCACCTATTCAGATTCCAGATAGGTAAACATTTTTGGTTCTTATGCAGTGATTTTGATGGCAGCCATGACTAGCTGTATACTCCACTCTACTGTCACAGGACAGTTTTAATGCTTAATGCATTAGTAGCTTGTTTACCTTTCTGAGCCTGGCATGTTGACACATTATATTAAACAGCACAAATAGCACTGAAATTAGATAGCCATGTATTTTCTATGTAGCTGTCTATCTCCACTGCATGCTATTTGTGATTAAAAGGGCTTTAGAAATGCTTGAACTGTAGTATATAGAAAGCACATAAAAGATTCAGCAAGTGCCCATACCTGCTTTTGAGAGGGTCCTTGGGTAATGTAGAGGTGAAGGAGGATGGTTACTATCAGGGAACTTTGGGTATACTTAGCAATGATTCTTTTAGTACATTAGTTCTTTGGTCCCCAGATATTTTGAATTTCAGCTCTCAGAATCTCTGACCATGACAACTAAATCTTCTGGTCAAATATTTTTGAAGGGTGAAAGGCCGAGAACCACTGCCTTAGGGGCTATATTCATTAAGTAAGCACTTAGTGTTTTTCCCCTTTCTAAGAGTTAGCTGCCTGCTTGAGATTATTGCTTATCCTCAGATGCTCCTGGGCACAGTTCCAAGGCTGACCACTGAGAGTGTCTGATATGTCACATAGTTATGTAGACAGGCTGCTTGCAAAACACTAAGTTGATTGAACACTTCTGCGTGTAAATGCCTTTCATTTACTGATTCTTCTTCAGCCATGTGAAAAAGGCAGTGTGCCCTGTTTTCTATTTAATTTAATAATCTCAAGCAGCTCCTTTGTTACTGCCTGCATTTTTTAAAAAGAGCTATCAGTCAGGGGAATAAAATTCCAATGGAATCAGTAGAAATTTCACTGCTTCAAACATGGCAAAACAAAATTGGGAAGTATGGTCCAAAGGGGAAAGACGAAGCTGGAAACTGGTGCTACAGGGTTAGGCTTATTATTATGTAACACCTCTATCAAGCACATATGCAACACAAAATAATAATAGTTTTTGTTGTTGTTGGATTAAATTATCTCAAGGCACACCAATGGGGAATTTTAAAGCCCAGATAGATTCTGTATATTCAGCCAAAAGAGATAAATAATTTCTCCTGTAAAGGTCTCTGTAATTGCTCAGCAAACTGTTCAGTACTTCAGATTCTTGCAAACAGCAGCAGCCATCCTAGTTTTTCATAATTTGTACAACCATGCAAATTGTAAATGTTGCACAAAGCTAGGTGGTTTTGCTTTTGTTATGTGTCATCAAGTTGTTCCCAACTGATGGCACTCCTATGATTAAGCTATCTCCTAAATGTTCTGACCTCAACAGCCCTGCCCAACTCTTGCAAACTCAAACCGATGGCTTCCTTTAGGGCAGCGATGGTGAAACATTTAGAGACCAAGTGCCCAAGCTGTGATTCAAAACCCACTTATTTTTTTGCAAAGTGCCAATACGGCAATTTAACCTCAATACAGTGGCACCCTGGGTTTCAGATGATTTGAGTGCTACCCTTTGGGAAAGTGAGGATTGAAGAGCAGACTTTTAAATTTCCTGTGGCCACAGCACCCTCACCATGGCTGCAGGAAATGAAAAGCCAGTTCTTTGATCCTTGCTTTCCTGCAGAGTATCACCCCATCCACCTCTCTGCCCTGGGAAGAGAGGTGAATGGTGTGCTATACCAACAGAAAAGCCAGGGGGAGTGTTGGCAGTTTGTTGGCTTGTTCGTAGCCCCAGTTTACTCTATAGCCATGCCACTTTGGGAATCCCAAAAGTGGTGTGGCTGGAGAGTAAACTAGGGTTATGAAGGAGTCCACAAACCTCTGCCTCCCTTTCACCCTGCACTCTTCATGGTGCTGTTTCGAGTCCGCCTAAATGGCTGCATGAAGAGAGCCAGGAGAAGGGGAGGCAGCAGTTTGTGGGCTCCTTTGCAGCCCCATTTACTCTCCAGTCACACCACTTTTGGGATGCCCAGAGTGGCATGGCTGGAGAGTAAACTGGGGCTATGAATGAGCTCACAAACCACTACCTCCCCTTTGCCCAGCTTTCTTCACGGAGCCGTTTTGAGACCACTGGAATAGCTCTGTGAAGAAACCTGAGTAAAGGGGAAGCAGCAGTTTGTGAGTTCCTTCATAGCCCAAGTTTACTCTCCAGCCATGCCGCTTTTGGGACGCCCAGAGCTGCATGGTTGGAGAGTAAACTGGGGCTATGAAAGAGCCCACAAACCACTGCCTCCCATCCACCCGGCTCTCTGCACAGAGCACTGAGGATCTCAAGAAACTTTATGATGAAGAGGAGAATGTTGCTGCTCTTCATCCTCCCATGCAAGAACAGGACATGAAAGGATTTGTGATCCCTTACATTATTATTAGTAATAATGCTTACAAATAAATATAATAAAACAAAGTAATAACATTTTTAGATTTGACTCTTGCACTTTTGTGTTGTCAGCCTCCTGATACAATAATCTGCTTTTATTTCCACATTTGTTAAGTATATATATTTGTGTTACACAGTGCAGCCATCTCTCAATACCGGGATGAGAGCATGAATTGTTTCTTTGATCATATACTGAAGGCCTGCAGCTAGCTAGCCTTGCTCGCATAATCCTGATTTTCTTTGATGCCTAGGAGAATATTGCCTTGAATATCTATGGAGAAATTTTAAATGAACTGTTATTCCCAGATGACTGTTCACATGTGATGTTGATAAAAGTACTGTCTTCATAACCATTGTTTTGAACTTCATTTTACTCTTCTTTTGTGGAACTTGCAAAATAGGGAAATGACCCTCAGGATAATATGGTGGAGGCCAACACATTAAAGCAATCCCATTATCTGTTTATATACCCAGTTGGAGGTCCCACATTTCTCAGTACGTCAAACAATAAGGCAGAGGTACATAATGTGCCACCCGGGGCCAAACAAAGCTTGCTGCTACGTCATATAATGTGGGTTCCAGATGCGTGCTTCCTATAATCATAGAATGGAGAGGCAGTCACTGCAATGCAGGTTTATAAAGCTAATGAACTAAACAATCAAGCAATTACTTTCATCTCCAAAATGTATGAGTAGACAGGAGCATAACCTTTAACAGTATATTTATTTTATCCTAATGATCATATATCTATGTTAAGATGGAGAAAGACAAAGGAGTGGGTTGAATGCCTTGTATGAATGTGCAGGTGGGTTACGTGAAAAAATGAACTATTTTTCAGGAAGTGGGGCCAATAGCTGCTGCTTCTGATCAGAGAGGCAGAGGGAGTGTGCAGCATTCTCTGGATCATATTTAAAAGCATGGAGGTACTATGGTTTCACTATGAAGAACTGGAGAAAGACAGATGTGTTTACTTTATTTGACATTTATATACCACCTGTTTGTATTAAAAACAACTCACGGTGGTGTACAAGTACACAAAAATAAATATAAAGTAACAGGTAAACCATAGGCAATAAGCAATAAAAACAATACAACAAATGCCCATTAAAGTAAGAAAAACATAGGCACAAACTAAACTAAAGGTATCTGGGCTAAACCCAGCAAAAGTGACAGCCCCAGAAAGAAGTACCCAAAGGTACTTCTTGCTAAAGTCAGGTCTTTAAGGCTTTCCAAAAAGCAGGCAGGGATTGCACCAGGTGGATCTCACTTGGGATAGAATTCCAAAGTCATGGGGCAGCAACTGAAATGGCCCAGTTTCATGTAGAAACCTTACAGGCCTCTCTAAGGGAAGCTACCCAAGTCATGAGCGCCTGGGAGCTCATGTGGGATGGGCATTTGCTAATCTGAGGGAAATATGCTCCACCATGGAGATTGACAAAGGGTCTGACTCCACCATAGAATCACTGTGGGTTAAACTACCAGGTCCAAGGAGTGATGTGATAGTTGGAGTATTCTATCGTCCACCAGATCAAAAACTTGAGGGGGACCTTGAAATGACGAGAGAAATCATAGAGATGGCTAAGAGGGATAGGATAGTAATCATGGGGGACTTCAATTATCCCCACATTGACTGGGCCAATGCGAGCTCCGGGCAAGAAAGAGAAACTGGGTTTCTCGACTTGCTGAATGACTGTGCCTTAGAGCAACTTGTCATGGAGCCCACCCAAGAACAGGCAACTCTGGATCTAATACTGTGTGATACTCAGGACCTGGTCAGGGATGTGAATGTCACTGAGCCACTGGGGAACAGTGACCATGCTGCAATCTCCTTTGCCATGCATGTCGGAGGAAGAGTGTCAACCAAATCAGACACAAAAACCCTTGATTTCCGAAGGGCAAACTTCCCTCAGATGAGGAAACTAGTTAGAGAGAAATTGAAGGGGAAGGTTAGAAGAATCCAATTGTTTCAGAGTGCATGGAGCCTGTTTAAAACAACGGTAATAGAGGCCCAGCACAAGTGCATACCACAAAGAAAGAAGAGCTTATATAAGTCCAAGAGGACACCGGCATGGTTAATGAGTGGAGTTAGAGAGGCTCTAAAGCACAAGGAGAGGTCTTTCTGTAAATGGAAATCCTCCCCAAATGAGGAAAATAAAAAGGAACACAAACTCTGGCAAAAGAAATGTAAAAAGATGATAAGGGAGGCAAAGAAAGATTTTGAGGAACGCATGGCTAGCAATATAAAGGGTAATAATAAAAGCTTCTTTAAATATGTTAGAAGTAGAAAACCTGCCAGAGAACCAGTTGGCCCCCTGGATGGTGAGAGAGGAAAAGGGGAGGTTAAGGAGGACTTGGACATTGCAGAGAAACTGAATGACTTCTTTGCGTCTGTCTTCACGACAGAGGACCTTGAGCGGATTCCGCTGCCTGAGCCGCCCCTCCTGACTAAAGAATTAAATCAAATACAGGTTAAAAGAGAGGAGGTTTTAGGAATAATTGGCAAATTGAGGATTAACAAGTCACCGGGCCCAGATAGCATCCACCCAAGGGTTATTAGGGAACTGGGAAATGAAATTGCAGATCTCTTAACGATTATATGCAACTTGTCTCTTAAAACGGCCACAGTGCCGGAGGACTGGAGGATAGCAGATGTCACACCAATTTTTTAAAAAGGAAGGAGGGGGGACCCGGGAAACTACAGGACAGTTAGCCTTACATCTGTCCCAGGGGAGATGGTGAAAAGCCTCATCCAAGAGAAAATCTTAAAACACATAAAAGAACAAACCTTGCTGAGAAAAAATCAGCATGGCTTCTGTAAGGGTAAATCTTGTCTGACAAACCTTTTAGAATTTTTTGAAAAGGTCAACAGGCACATGGATTTGGGTGAATGGGTGGATATAGTCTATCTGGATTTTCAAAAGGCTTTTGACACAGTCCCTCACCAAAGGCTGCTGAGAAAATTGCACAGTCAGGGGATAAGAGGGCAGGTCCTCTTATGGATCGAGAACTGGTTGAGATCCCAGAAACAAAGAGTAGGTGTCAATGGGAAATTTTCACAATGGAGAGAAGTGAAAAGCGGTGTGCCCCAGGGCTCTGTCCTGGGACCGGTGCTTTTCAATCTGTTCATAAATCCTGGAGACAGGGATAAACAGTGAAGTGGCCAAGTTTGCAGATGACACAAAACTTCCGTGTGGTAAAAACCAGAGAAGATTATGAAGAGCTCCAGAAGGATCTCTCCAAACTGGGGGAATGGGCTGAGAAATGGCAAATGCATTTTAATGTAACCAAATGTAAAGTAATGCATATTGGGGCAAAAAATCCAAACTTCATCTATCAACTCATGGGCTCTGAGTTATCCGTGAGGACCGTGACGGATCAGGAAAGAGATCTTGGTGTGTTGGTGGACAGCTCCATGAAGGTGTCTCCCCAATGTGTGGCAGCGGTGAAGAAGGCCAATTCCATGCTAGGGATTATCAAAAAGGGGATTGAAAATAAAACAGCCAACATTATAATGCCATTATACAAAGCAATAGTAAGGCCCCACCTGGTGTACTGTGTACAATTCTGGTCACCGCATCTCAAGAAAGACATAGTGGAACTGGAAAAGGTGTAGAAGAGAGCGACTAAAATGATTACCGGGCTGGGGCACCTCCCTTATGAAGAAAGGCTAAAACATTTGGGGCTCTTTAGTCTGGAAAAAAGGCGCTTGAGGGGGGATATGATTGAAACATACAAAATAATGCAGGGTATGAGTAAAGTGGATAGAGGGAAGCTCTTCTCTCTCTCCCAAAATACCAGAACTAGGGGACATCCACTCAAATTGAGGGCTGGGAGAGTAAGAACTGACAAAAGAAAATATTTTTTCACCCAGCGCATTGTAAGTCTATGGAACTCCCTGCCACAGGATGTGTTGATGGCATCTGGCCTGGATGCCTTCAAAAGGAGATTGGACAGATTCCTGGAGGAAAAGTCCATCACAGGTTACAAACCATGATGGGGATGTGTAGTCTCCAGGCTTTAAACCGGGGTACTTCAAGGGCCAGATGCAGGGGAGTGGTATCAGGAGACAGATATCTAGTCTCATGAGCTCCCAAACGCATCTGGTGGGGCCGCTGTGAGATACAGGAAGCTGGACTAGATGGGCCTTTGGTCTGATCCAGCATGGCTCTTCTTATGTTCTTATGTTTATGAATGGGTTTCACTAGCATACATCACAGTTGGAATAACAATGCTAGTGTACAGGTGAACCTTTAGTGCAACAGAGGTTGATGGTGAAGACCAAATTTGGCACAAACATAGGAACATACCAGATGCTTTGTCAATCCTGCATCTAGCATCTTTTTCTGTGTTTGCAGTGTTGGATATGATGCTACCAAGATAAATGAACTCATTGACCTCCTTGACGTGTTTCTGTCCAACTGCAATATTCATCTCTGTTTGTCTCTGAACACTCATGGTCTTCGTCTTTTCTCCATTTATGAGCAATCCCACTTTGTCTTCCTCCATTTCCAAGCTAGTTGTCATGGTTTGCAGGCCTGGTTTTGTTCCTGAAAATACCTGTAGTGCGATGTCATCTGTGAAGTCAAGGCCCATGAGGGGGGAATCTTCCTTCCATGGAATGCCTGCAGTGGGATTGCCCATTGCCCTTCTCGTGATGAAATCCGTAGCAAGGAGGAACAGAAATGAGGAAAGAATGCATCCCTGCCTCACACCAGTTTCAATTTTAAAGAAATTGGTACATCCCCTCTCTGTGAGTTTAAATACAAATTCTGGAAAAAAAAACTAGTATGGTATATTGTTCAGGTACTCCATAAGACTGCACAGTCTTCCACAGTGGACAGTATTGAAGGATTTTTAAAAAGTGAATGAAGTGATAACTCAATACATTGCTCTACAATGTTCCCGAGTGTGAATATCTGCTCAGTGCAAGATTGTCCTTGGCAAAAACTGACTTGTTCTTCTCTTAATAGTTTGCCTACTGCACCTTCTACATGACAAATAAGGTTAGTACAGAAGATCTTGTCTGGCACTGAGAGCAATGTGATGCCCCACCAATTGTTACAATCAGTAGCATCACCTTTATTTGTTGCATCACTTTATTGTTAGTAGTCTAACAATAATACCTTTTCCCCACTCAGTGGGAACACATTTGTTATGCCAGCATTTATCGAACATCATTGTTAGCATTTCTTCAATGCCATGTGTCCTACTTGTTTCAAACTTTCTGGTGCAATATCATCCAGACATGGGGCTTTGTTGTTTTTCAAAGCTTGTTATTCACTGCATGTTTCATCAGTTGTAATTGTCTCTATGTTAACAACTAGCATAGCCATGGAAGTGATTGTACTCAGGTCATATGTTGCAGCTGGGGCAGGTTGGTTTAATGTTTCTTGGAAATGCTCCATTCTACGTGCATCTTGTTCTTCTTGGGTAAGCAGGATCTTCCCACACTTATTTTTGATGGGAACATTGCTATTAGAGATGAGCACAAAACAAAAAATGACATGCTGTTTCACCGTGTCATAAGGTTATGAAACGTTTCATAATGTAATGAAATGGCAGGCAGCGTTTCATTATGAAATGAAACAAAATGCCATTTTTTACTGTTGAAATGAAATGATTTGTTCTCCCTTGCCTCCCAGGTTGGTCCCTCTTCCCCATAGTCCAACCTTTCAAAAACACAGCTGGTGGGCGGGGTTGTGGAATGACAAGGGAGAACAGAGCAGGGTTTGAATTTACCGCTGCCTGTTCCATTCTCCCTTGCTGCCCCTGCCTCCCAGGTGGATTTTTTTGACAGGTTAGGTTGTGGGGACCCACAGCCTGACCTGTCAAATAAAAAATCCACCTGGGGTGTGGGAGTGTGGGCGACAAGGGAGAATGGAGCAGGGTGTGAATTTACCTGGGAGGTGAGGTGGCAAAGGGGAACAGAGTAGGCAGTGGTAAACTCAAACCCTGTTCCGTTCTCCCTTGTTGCCCCCCTGTCACCTAGGTGGGTATTTTTGATAGTTCAGGCTATGGGGATGGGTGCCCTCCTCCCCACAGCCCAACCTGTTCAAAAAACAAATGGGTGGCAGTGGGGAGAACTGGAGAGTGGAATAGGCGGTACCAAATTCAAAACCTGACCCTGCTCTCCAGTTCTCACCCCCTGGTGTTTTTGACAGGTTGGGCTGTGGAGAGGGAGGGCGCTCAATGTAATTGTTAGATTTGTTGGTCCCTTTGAAAGACCGAAGGGTCAAATTATATGGGAAAGTTGCTACTGTACAAGGAAAGTTGTCACAAGGAAAAAAGGCATGTGCTTTATAACAGACACCAGATGTATTGTCAGAAATTGAAGGTGTGTGTAATAGAGCTTAGTGAGACAATCCAGGGAAACACAGAGCTAGGTTGTAGGCTGTTGGAGCAGTAGTTTTCAGTGAGGAGTAATACACCGATTCAGAGTTGTTTGACTCAAACTGGAAATCTATTTACATATATTTGTATCAATAGCTCAGACAAAAAGTTTCAGCAGTCCAAATTATATACAACAGAGACATTAGGCAACAAATAAATACCTCTTTCTCTGTCTATGTCTAAAGTCTCAAACACAGTTGATGAGAAAGAATTCCTTGTCTAGATATGTATGACTTTTGATTCAGGTACTAGTCATCTCATGTTTACTTTATCATGGCCATTACATCAACCCACAACTCATTGCCTGTCCAGCCTGGAATAGAGAGTTGAGATGCATTTGTTGTGTTAAAATGGGCCCACAACTTTATTTATCCAAGACCACTTCTTACCTCTAGACCAGATGTCCCAACACAAGTTCCTAATGTCAAATCATGTCATCCACTGTACAGCACATACTCAGTCATTCAGCACACCTGAGCCTTGTTATGCTAGGTACTCCTGCTGTCTGTGATATTCCCTTAATTCCTTCCCTTTCCCACATTTTATCTCTTGTGATTTGGGAGGTGGGCTGTCAGGCCCACCTTGGGTGTTATCAATGAACTCAGCTCCATCTCAATTCTTTCACTACCTGCTACAGCATAGGGGCTACTTGTATGCCTCCTGCCTGCCAGCCAAGGCAAAATTTCAGCATAAAGGGCCCAATTGTCCCACCAGATCAATCTGGGCAAAATGTCAGACCCAATGAGCCATACCTTCAGGAACCTGAGAGCCTGCAAGTCATAGACCATGTGTATAATAGGTTACTTGTCCTTTTTCCGAACCAAGTCATTTTTTTCCAGGTGGATCTGTAAAATGTCAGGTGCCATATTTGAAGAACCCTGGGCTGCGATTTGGAAAAATTCATCCCAGAGCATGCCTCTCCATCCCCTCCATTCCAATGATGTTCTGGCACCAAGGCTCAGATTGCAACCTCAGCTAGTTCACAATGCATTTTTTTCGGTCCAATGTATAAAACTGTGGCCTACCAGCAAAACACGTTTGTGCTCCAATAGGAACTCAAAACCTGAAAGAGAGGAATGCAAACACCAACATCTACTGTAGAAGAGGATGCACCTCAATGTCTACAGGAAGATCATCTACCAACTTTTAAAATCTGATCCTCACTGTACCCAAGCACAGGGACCATTAATGCAGCTCCATTAGGAAACGAGTATATTCCAAACCTCCAACCAACAATACCAGCCAGCCACAATGCATTTGTAATTGCCCTCTATAAATTGCAAATAATAAATAAATAAATAAATAAATAAATAAATAAATAAATAAATAAATAAATAATCATTTGGAGGAAAGGCCACAACTTAATTAGTTGCAGAAGCAGTTCCTGGCCATCAAATGTGATTGGGTCCTGTGTACCAAGGACCCAGTTGCTATTCACTTCAGTACCATTCATTTCAGTACCATTCACAAATGTATATGTAAATACATTTGCAGTTAGAGTCAAACAACTCTGAATCTGTGTATTATTCCTCACTGAGAACTAGTGCTCTGACAGCCTACAACCTAGTTCTGTGTTTTCCTGGATTGTCTCACTGAGCTCTATTGCACGCACCTTGAACCTCAGCAGCCTCTGAAGATTCCACCAGAAGTAGCCATCTTCTGAAAACTGCATGGGCATATGCCACTCTGTGACTACCACACACCTGGGCTGGGGTTGGGCCTGTGGAACCCTGAGCTTCCTTCAAAGTTCTGGGTGAGTGGGCTCCTGCCTTCTCCCAGATCCAGTCCCAATGACCCAAACCACCAACAAAGTTGTGGCAAAATAATTCACTGCTCTCACACACTGTAGAAATGATAACAAATCTTCCACAACACACCATTCCACCCCTAGAAAAGAGGGAGAGCAGAGGGGAAAGGAAAAATTGACAAGGTGGTGGCAAGCAGCAAATTGGGAGGAGGGTGGCTGCACCCCTCTAACTTTTAATCTGGGCAGTTGGATCAGTGAAAATAATTCCTTTCCAGGCCTCCTGTGCCAGGTTCTTCCACCTAGACCACTCCCCACCAGCCAATATCTGGCTAGTAGGGAAATGCCACTCCCTGCTAACCACTCAGGAGTGGTTTGAGAGTCTCTAGAAGCCACCTCTTCTCTTTGTTCTGGACCACATGGCTCACACCATGCCTGCCTTGGCAGCCTGAGCCCAGGTGAGCCCTGCTCAGCAGCAAATAGGAGTGCCCAGGTAGGTCTGGGCCACTGTTTTCCCAACATATGCCAGTAGATAAGTTTCATCCAGTGCATATTAAAACCCAGAGTAGATTCACAGAATCCCTGAGATTGGACTCGCCAGATGTCACTGTCAACAATTTGGAAGAATTGACTATAGAGTATTTTATTTGAGGGAAATTTATTGGTTTGTTGATGTGAAGGCAAGCAAACACCAGGCTTAGTTATGCTAAACAAACCACAGGTGGCAACTTTTCTGTAAGTAGGAGTTATCAGCCAACATGCCCCAGCACACTGGCTTGTTCCCAGCAAACCATAATTTCTAGAATTCTAATTTTTTGTGATAGCTGCACCCCCCCCACCCAATAAATAAATAAATCCCAGTGCTGTTTATTTCACCTGGCTATTCAGCTTAAATACAGAATTGGTATAAAGTGGTATTGTCACATTCTATTTCAAGGAAATCTAATGATGAATTAAAATTCATAGTATTATTATGGGTTAAAATTCTAGCAATACTATAATTAAGAGGAAATTGCTCTAGAATATCCACAGGGTTTACCTTTAATGAAAGCTGAATCTCTTTTGCTATTAATACAGTTTCAGCATTGAAGCCTTTTCCTTCATTTCAGATGCTCAAAATCAGCAGTAATGCCATAGTTGAACCTTCCTTAATGTAAGTTAAGAAAATAATTTTTGGAAACAGGAATAAAACCTCTAAGTATCCTTCATCTAAAGATCAGTGAAACTTGAGCCACAGATCTTTGCTTTGAAAGGCAGTGAAAACCTTGACATCAGAAATGAAAGTTGCCTAAATTCACACAGTGCAAAGATTCTTTTCATATGGAAAGGAGACATATATTACTATTGTCAAAGCATTTATTCTTATTTAAAGACCTTTTCTTCTTAAATGCTATTCTTCTCTAATATACTGCTACGTTAACCTTGCAGAAACAGGCATCATTTTAAGTAACCTTAACATGTTAAAAATATATATCTGACAGGTATTGATGAAGAACAATTTTGCCTATATTTACATTTTTGTCACAAAGTAAGTTTTCAATGATGCAACCCAACTTTTGTGCAACTGTGACATATTGAGTTTGACCTAGAATTGTATGGTTGTTAGGCCAATCATGGAGTCAGGTTGCTGTCCGCTTTTCCATCTCTTCAGGACAGTGGGGATATTGCATGGAAGATTGCAGTAGGAGAATGCAGTTGACTAAGCACTCAATTTAAATGAAAGAGTTCTATATTTACTGCTAACTGGGTGCCCCTTCCCCCTTCCTACTGATTCTCCCCTGCACCAAACCTCTGTCATTTTAAGATTCACAGGCTGTCTGAAGTGTTTTAGGAACTGCATATCCCCAAATGTGGGAAAACCCCAGTCCATTAATACATTGACCATATTTCTATTACTATACCTTGTGTTTTGCCAATAAAATATTTAAATTGCTGTTAGCTATAAGTTGCTTAGGAATCAAATGAGATGCCATCATTAATAGTGTCTCATTGTTCTTTTAGAAATGTAGAAAAATGACTAGGTTTGAAACTGATATCCCATATATCTTAACAAAGGTGAATGCTACGCATGTTCAGTGAATTAAACTGCTGTCATTCTGCCATCTAAAATCATATATTTTACTATATGCATGGCTGTGTTCTGATTCTCTTTGGAGATTCTATTTACAGTGGGTTTATAACTACTAGATCCTTTTTAAAAAAATTCTACCATCAAGAAGCAAGGTACCTCTTTTGAACTGGATCGGTAAAAACACAAATCTGCACACCTTTATTTTCAACTCCTCTAACTCTCTTTAACCTTATCCCATAGGCATGTTGTTGTAGGTAGGTACAGTTCTGTTCCCATGATGGTCTACACATTCCAGCTGCTATCAAAATGTAAACATCAGCTGGAAATTTGTCTGTATCAACACATTTTTATACTAATTTAACTCTCTCTCTTTAAAAATAGTTTATGAATGTGGGATGCTTTGCCACAGTAGACCGCTGCTCCGCACCCCCCTGGGCCTAGACCCGGGAAACCTGTGGGGGATGCCGCTGCACTCCCCCATGCTCCAACAATGCCCTCCACTCCTGCTTCCAAGCTGGCTGCACCATCGCCGCTTCGCCATGTGGCCAAGATGGCGCCGGGTGCAGCCGAGCTCCAACATCCTCCCCTCCAAAGCCTGCTGAGTGCCGACAAAGAGGCCAAGATCCCGGAGCCCAGCCCTCATAAGGGCTCGGATCCAGCCTCTTCTCGTGAGACCGGCAAAGTCTCGTGTTGGCTCCGCCAGCCCCAGCCCCCTCTTGCCGCCCTCCACTTGTTGAATGACAGCCCAGCGGGCTGTCATTCACCTATTGGAGATGGCTGGACAGGGGGCTGGGATCCCACCTCCGTGCGTGGAGGCGGGATCCCAGCCCCCTCTGCTGCTACATTTTTCATTGTGCGAGCGGTGCAATGCCAGTAACGGAAACAAACAGAACTGAAGAAATTTTTTATGGTTCTGTTTGGTTCGAGCCTGCCCCATTGCAATGGTCGTTATTCATACTGTTACGTAACGAAACGGATAACGGATAACGGTAACAAAAAATGGTTGTTTCGTGCCCATCTCTAGTTGGTGAATAGCTTCTCATTGTAAAACATTCCATCTTTTGTCTGCAATGATCTGCAGTTATCTTCTAAGCTTGAGACTGTGACTAGATGGTTTAATCTAATCTGAACAAGATCAAGATCTTGGCACACTCGAGTCAGAAGAGAAAGGAACTGAGATGTCTCTTCCCTTTGCAGGGAGAAATTTCTTTTGAGAGAGAAATTAACTAAGAGCTAATAGATTTGGAAAGGAAACCTGGTGGAAAAATAATCTTGCTCCAGACAACTTGGAGTTGTGAAATGAGTGGTTAGATGTTCACACAGGAATAAATAATGATTGGTTCAACTATTTGTGGACTATTTCAATGAGAGCCTAGACAGTTATTAGATCCAAGGCAAGCACTGCAGCCAGTTTTACAATGTTAGTTCTCGTAGGACATGGAATACAAGAGAAAATTATGTCTGAAAATAAGCTACCATATATATCAGTTGAAGTTGTAACATTCACCTAAGAGTGCTGACGGACAGTTTAGTGAGCTTGAACACGTGGAGTTCAACTTCCCACTGTGTCTTGTAGGAGATGAGCTAACCTGTGTGGCCTCTGTAAAACAGCACCATTGTCCCTGAGCATACCAGGAAAAAAAGGAAACAGTAAATCATGTGTCAGTAAGTACCCAGTATCTAGAATATCCTGGACAGGGTTGCCAGAAGGGGTCAATGTGTAGCCTTCATAATTAAACTGTAAACTGCCCAGAGACTGCTTTAAGCACTCTGGGGCAGTATATAAGCAGAACACTTTGCTTTTGGCTTTTTATATAACTAAAGATTACATTGAAGCAAAAAACAGGGGGAGAGCCATGCAGACATTACAAGATACAAAAGCAAGGCTAGGCTGTAGGTGATACTTTTATAGGCTACTAGTAAAATAACAAAACAAGAACAACATTGTGAGCTTTCCAGGGCATATCCTCTTTTGCCCAAACATGGCAAAATATATGTTTTGCCAGAAAATCTTTCTTAGATGTAAAGTTCTTCCTAGATGATATACGACAGGCTTATCTTCTTGGGATGTTGCAGGAAGCAGCAGGGATGTTGTTAAGCCACATCTAAAGTCACGTATTAGATTTTACAAAGCAGCCTGAACATTACAAGAACATTACATCTAAGAAAGGTTTCCTGGCAAAACGCATATATTGCCGTGTTTGGACCGTGATAAAACCTTAGGCTAAGCATTTTCCCCTTGTTTTCTTCCTCTAAAACTAGGTGCATCTTATGGTCAGTTGTGTCTTATAGAGCATAAAATATGGTAAACCCTAAGATTTAGATGATGTTATGCACCAATGTGATAGTGACAGTTTGATCTTATTGCTCATTGTTAGATGAGAAATGTTTAAAATGGAATGGGTGCAATGCAGTCTGCTTACAGTGACATTGGGGGCTCCGCTTGAAGCCCTTGTCTTCAGTGGGGCTGCTTTGCCCCCTTGAAGAAGATGGAGGGCGCAAAGTCTGGCGCCCATACGCTGGTCGCGTGGCGGGGAGCAGCCTCGGTATGCTCCCCGCCCGCAGCCAGCGCAATCTGACAGCTCCCCGCCCGCCCTATATTGTGGATGATGAGTCTTACTGGTCACTTCGGGGCCAGATGGGAATTTTTGGCTGTCACTCAAATTGGCCTTAGAGTGGTGGCGTTTTTTCACCCATTCCATCATCTGCATTTAAATAGCTGTTTCACCGGTCGCAATTGGCGGTTAGGGCAAGCGGTCTTGTAATTTAAGTAGGCACCTCTGTTACCTGTTTGGTGTTGGGCAGCCCTCATGGATAAAACTTATAAACTAGGATGTCAATTCTTATTGTTAAAAAGGAGCCCCTGTTAGGTTATGAGGGCTGCCAGTGTTTATGAGAATTGAAGGTAAGATGGTGTAGTTACTGTTTGGCATCTTACCAAAGGCATTATTCATTCATGCCAGTTTAATCTCTTATTATCAAGCAGAGGTGCTGATGAATTATAACATATATTTATCTACCACTTGCCCTACAGCACAGGCCCTCTTTAACTTGCAGTTATTCTTTACAGTTAATTAATGTTATAAATAAATTGCGGCCCATATTAACTCCATAAACTTTGTCTTGTGTCTATTTCTTCTGGGGGGCAATGAAGAAATAAGGGGACAAATGAGAAATACACTCTTATCGGGCCACCGATCGTGAAGGAAGGCTGAATGCAAATTATTCATAATCATACCATACCATTG
>JAHTLZ010000330.1:29501778-29518432 GCA_023846285.1 Phrynocephalus versicolor
ACACCTACTAGACCCACATCCGCATATCACGGATTTTCAATGATCGCGGGTTGGGTCGGTCCCAAGATGGGGGGGGGGTTACTCTACAACAAACTTCTTAGTCATGAAACATATTGAATGTGTGACATGAAAGCTTGCCTGGTGTACATGCATTCTATGGCTTATAACTCTTTGAAGAACTTTTAATGAGATCTTATTTATTTAAATATATATTTACCTCACCTTTCTCAATGAAAATATCCAATGTTCTTTGTACAGAATATGCATACACAAATATACACAAACTGTGACATAGTTTTCTTTATTGTCCCCATAGCATTGGCAGCTCAAGGTCATGACAGAGGAGGAGTCTTTGATGAAACAGTGCAAAAACAAACAAAGAAACAAAAAACCTGTTGGGAACCAGTATATAAATTTATTGTATTTATTGATTTATACAACTTATATGCCGCCGACTACCCAACAGTCTCTGGGTAGAGAAGCCTGGAAAACCACCTTGAAATATATAAAGTTCCATAAGACATTAAGTGGACATGGAAAGGAACAATGACTATGTCTAGGGCAGATATAACAATGGTTACTGTAAGTGATTATTGTAATGGGGATGTATTTTTGTGTTTGTGTCAACCTTCTCCTTATTCCTCATTTCCAATTACCCTGTCCTTAACTTTTATATATCTATAAAATTAATTATATATTACCCTGTCCTTAACTTTTATATATCTATAAAATTAATTATATATAAGGGAGGAGGAGCCTTTGCAGCTCTTTCTAAAGCTGAATGCTGGCTCCTGGTAAGGCAAAGGGTGAGAGATATATGTGAGGGGAAAGTGGTACTAAAGCTTCCCTCCATATGAGTCCACACTCCTACAGATGGGAAAGGTGAGAAATCTGAATAGTTCACATTGTAGTATAAACCAGACAGTTTGCAGCCTTGGAAAGAAGAGCCAACTTGAACACAATTTTGCAGTGGAAAAAAATCCTGATTTTATTATGTTTCAGAGAACATTGTATTCAAAAATATATAAAGAAAATATATCCTTTTCTAGAATGTGCTGTTTTCACACTCTTGAAAAGGGAATGAAAATGTTAACTTCTCAAATTATATATGATTGTGCAAAGAGTTGTCTGATGTCTGTGAAGATTCTCTGTTATCCAGGTGAGATTATCTTGAATGTACAAGGAAGATTGACTTGACTTCTTTTCTTTTGAGATCAAAACATTTCACTACTTATCCAAGTAGCTGCATCAGTTTGAGGAAAACTGGTGCAAGGCTTCCAATTTATAGTTCACCTTGGTTTCACATCACCCTGGCCTGAATAGACTTATTAGATGCACAAAAGCCTGGGATATATGAAAGTCAAACTTTCTCAGCACTATTAAGTATGGGTCATTAGCAGTGCAAATAATGTCTGATGTTGTTAATGGATGGTGGCTGTTCTTTAACACATGTCCAACAGGGATTGAATGAAGCCAAATGTCAAATAATCAATGCTATACTGCCTACATTTCTTTTTAGCCTCAGCCATGTTGAGTAGAAGTTATCTTTTGACAAAAATAAAGCTATTTAAATATGACAGAGCAATTCAAAACTGATTCCTGCCCAGACAGCATACAAATATTTTAAAAACATTTTTAAATTGTTTTTGGTGACATTGGAATTTTTTTTTTTAATATTTCTACAGGTGTTGAAATGTCTGCAAAAATAGCTTACAGAAATATTTCTGAAAAATATTTTGAAATATTGTGTGCTGTTTTGGTGGAGTAAATCCCTACTTAAATCTTTAGTTAGGTAGATATAGAGAGAAATCAGAATAAAGAAAATGTTGCTGTTGTAGTGGGACTGTGTAAGCATCAGTGGTGTAATTTCAAAGGGTGTAGACTGAGATGACTTGGTCCCTAGTTCAATCCTGGCCATGCCATGTACCAATGAATCTTTTCTATAAGGATTTAAGTACATAATACTGATTGCTAAAACAATGCTAAAACAGGCAAATAACCCATCTGATACTATTATTTATTTATTTAGTTAATGAATGTAGATGAATTCTCATCTCTGCTTTTGAGCGCAAGAACAACAATGATTTACATCTGTGCTAGGAATGGAGACTATGATCATCTTCCATAATGTTCTTTCTAAATCACTACTAGATTTATTATTGTACAACTATGTCTGAGTACCCAGTAGTAAATGGAATCAAGAGGTATATTTGTAGTTCCTAAGCTGATACGAACATTTTAGAAATTTGAAAGTGATTATCAGTATGTAGGGATGGGAATGTCTTACCTTTCTCTGGGCTTGTGTAGGGTTAAACTCCACCTAGGACTCGGGCTGTGACATAATCTTTGCTTGCTCCATGGTGTTGGCCAATCAGATAGGGAGGCGGGATGTTGCCTGTCCCTGCAGAGCTCCTGCTTGGCCGGCATCACCGAGCAAGCAAAGATGATGCCTAAGTCCTGGTTGGATTTTAACCCCACATGAACCCAGAGAAAGGTAAGACATTGGCTTGGTGTGTATTAGAGGGTTCCAAGCAACACCTGGGCTCACAGCCCTAATATTAGTTTCTATATAGCTTTGGTTCTAGGTATGTTTGGGGCAGCACATCTTTGACATAAAGCATTGGCTTCAAATGGGAGATTTTGGCAAAACAACAAAATGGGATTTTGCTGTAAGCAACATGATAGTGTTATGATAATTTGAGATAAAGCTGAGCATCTTCAAAATTCACTGCAAGAAATGGATATCAACCCTACAAATGCTATGTTCTCTCTTAGAGACATAATATGTATCTAACATGCCAACAGCCTTTTACTAGTCATGTTTATGGGTATTTATAATGCCTTTGTGTGTGAGTGATAATTTGGATCAACCTTTTTCCATCTTTTCTTGTACCTTTATTCTCAATCAAGTTTATCTACAACTTAATTTTGATATTCACCTTTTGGCAGTAGCTGATATTGTATCTAAGACCAGAATGTAAGGATTGCCTCCCTTCACTATTTATTAGTCCAACAATCGCAGTCAAACAACAGAAATTGCCCTCCACCTCCACTACAGTAGACAGGTTATTTTCATATATTTCTTCTTTGCTTAACTCAAATGGAAATCCAATGAAATAAATTCATAACTGAACAATTTAAAAAATGAACACAGTTGAAACCATGGTTTTTGACTTCTTTTATAACAGGATGTCATAACCACTATTGCTGCTACAAAACCCAATATTCTAAAAGCCAAAGTGCAAAGTGCAAACAATTTATTTGATTCTTTTGGCATTTAATCAAATATTTTGATGTGCGTAATAGTCCACTGCCTTAAGGTTGTTGCCTATGAGCCGGAGATAAATTCATCCCTAATTAAATTGCTATAAACCAGTGCAATCATTGCCACATAAAAATGCAGAACAAATAAAGTATAAATTCAAACAAATGAGTAATAATGAACATATCAGCCTAAGGTCAATTGGTGTGTTACATCAAAGGCTGTTTAAGATATGCAAATTCATAACACTTTTCTTCTCATGTTTCCATGTAATGAGATTTTGCATCTCACTTTTTCCATTGAAATTCTTCAATATATATTTAAGATTTATATAAGATGTCTCCTTTTGTATAAAGAGTCCCAACAATTTAAACAATAATTGCCACCAGAATAATGTAGGCTCCTGCCGGACTTGTCCCGGATTGGGGCTGCTTTGTCTCCCTGGTAGCCGTAGTTTCGGCACGAAAGAGGAGAGCACATGATCCCTGGGCTGTGCGGGGATCAAAGCCCTTAAAAGGGGCAGCCCGTGCTCCAACCCTCCTCTTTCACGTAGAACTACACCCCGCCCTCCCACCCTTAGAGGTCGTGAGAATGAGATAATCTGGTCACTTCGGGGCCGAATGGGACTTTTTGACTGGTACCAAGATTAGCAGCTGGATACCAGTGTGTTTTCGCCCATTCCATTCTCATGGACCATTAGGCAGGGCCACCTGAGTTTGCTAGGCGGGTAGTACAACTAAAATGGGGCCAAGACTGTGATGTCAAAACGGTAAATGCACCTTGGACAGGGAGCAGGGCAGCTGTACAATAGAGAATATCAAATATAATAACATCCTATAGGTAAACCCCACATAATGAAAGTAAATTAAAAGATCATAAAGTCACTGAGCTCATACGGCTGCCCCAAGTAATATGCTGACCTAGTTTTGACTGGAAGGGCTGCTTTCTTTGAACAGCACCCCCGTACTGGGTCACAACATGGCATCACACTAAAACAACATATGTAGGCTAAAATATAAGTTGCACTACGGGAGGCCCATCCCTCAGCTACAACTATTTCGTTACAGTTTCAGTACAGTTAATAATAAATTTATTCATTAAGTTATTAATAAAGTTGTGGCCCGATTTAAAACCCAATGATCTGTGTGGACTCCTTATTTCAGGACTGGGGGGGGGGGACAATGTTTGATTACCACATTGGTTGGTTTCCTTTTTCAAGCAGATGCAAAAAAAAATTGTATTGACCTATCTAGATGAGCTACTAAGTATGGATAAAGAGTGGAATATGACATACTCTGTGACGGATGAGAGTGTTGATAGACTTAATGGCTACAATCCTGTTGCTTGCTTTAGTAAGTCACACTAGGGTAGGCCTATTAAATTGATGACAGTTTGGTGAGGAAACTCCATAAGTTCCATTGATTCAAATTAGCCTACTATATTTATGACTTATTAGGCTAAAGTAAATCATAACTAGGGCTGACCCTCTAAAATCCCAACTGATTCAATAAGCCTAGTGTGACTTAGTAGTTGAATAGTACTATATATATTAGCCAGCAGTGTGATGTAGCTTCCAGAAAGACGAATGCTATTTTGGGCGGCATTAACAGAGGCATAGTTTCCAGGTATCGTGTGGTACTAGTCTCTTGCTATTCGGCACTGGTCAGGCTTCATCTTAAGAACTGTGCCCAATTCTGGACATCACACTGCAAGAAGATTGCCACCAAACTGGAACAAGTTTGAAAGAAGGCAGAAAATATTATCAGGGGACTAGACACCAAGTCATATTTGGACAGACTGAAGTAACTGGGCATATTTAGCTTGGAGAGAAGATGATACGATATGGTAGCTTGGAGAGAAGATGATATGATATGAAGATGATATGGACTGAGACATGATATGATAGCACTGTTCAAATATTTGAAAGACAGAGGAGGGGAAGTGTTCTCAGTCACTCCAGAATGCAGGACATGTAATAATGGGCTGAAATCAATGGAACCCAGATTTACACTGAATATCAGTAAAAAATGTTTCAACTGTTAGAGCAGTATGGCAATGAAACCAAATGATGAGCGCTCCAACGCTGAAGGCATTTAATAGAAAATTAGACAGGTACTGTGTACTTTGATTTGGATTTTCTGCACTGAGCAGGGGTTGGACTCATTGGCCTAATAGACTCCTTCCAGCTTTATGGTTCTATGATTCTATGATACTACTACAAGCAGGCAATGACCTTTCTCTTCAGACATACCTTTCCTTAGTGACTATCTACAATACACGTTTATATTTTGTTGCTTTAAAAACTATTTTGTAAGTCTTTTACATAACGGTAAATTGTTATTAATAATTACATATTATTAATTCTTTAATTTTTGAATAATTTATTATTTTAGGTTTTAATATTGTGTGTTTAATGATGTAAACCATCTTGGGTCTTGTTTTAGGAGAAAATAAAATAAATAAATAAATAAACGATTTTGGTCAAAGTTTAAACAGACATTTCTATAATCATAAAATGTTCATTAGTCATCAGGATATGGTGGGGTTATCTGCATTTACAGAGAAAGTTTGTGTTAAGTTAAAAAATTCTAGTATAATTCTCTTTCCCTTGCACTGAATGGAAACTTTGTTTTAATTATTCTACCTTAAAATGGTTTGTCGGATTAAATTCACCAAGTGTTATCAACTGGTCCTGGCATCTGCATTCATGCTTGTAGATGTCCATATTCATTAGTAGATTTCTTTAGCTTAACAAACCTTGGAATTAAATGCAACCCACAAAGCAAGCATTTATCATTTGGAGATACAACCAAGTGTTCGTCCTGTTAAAGGAATGTATTGTTTCAGCCATTAGCAGTCAGAGCTGATTACCAGACTCAATCTGTTTCTGGTGGGAACCACTGCAAGCGCAACAACATCATTACCATCTGTGTCCTCAGCAGAGACTTCATATCTGAGCACTTAGCATTCAAAACTCCTACAGATGTTGATAATGCATAATTCATTTCACGACTGCCACAGCTGTGTACTTTCCAGTGTATTTTCCAAGCAATCTGTCCTCGGACTCTAATTTGAGCAGTGCGGAATGGAGCATAATACTGAGGCTTATGAATGGGCTAAAGTTCATCTGGGACCTACGAACTTCTACACAAACTAAAACATGTCAATGCTCATATTTGGTCTTCCGGTTCACAATTTGATGAGCTATTATGCACCATAATTGTGTACTTGTACTACATTATGAGTGCATTTATCAAAGTGATGCTAAACACATCATGCATGCATGTACACAAATGTGCACTCACATGCATACACACACTTATTTGATGACTACAATAAAAAGAAATAGATGAAAATAAAAATGAGCAGCATTGGAAGAGATGATATAAAGAAGAGAGGGAAGCCATCTATAAAATATATCACAGTTTCTTATTACAGTAGGATCCCAGTATCCACTGGGGATTTGTTTCAGACCTTGCCGTGGGTAATGAAAACCATGGTTAAGGAAGAACACCAAAAATCCCCAAAACTGCTATTTTGTGACAGTAGCTTGGTTTACAGCTGTTGTATTATGACACTAGCTTGCTTTGTTTACGACAGTAGCTTGCTTTGTGGCTGCTGAATTATTTATTTGATTTTTTTCCTCTGCCATCCATGGATAACTGAATCAGTGGATATGGGGTCCTACTGTATATTTTGTCCTATTTTAACCATTAATAAATCAGCTATTTATCATGACTTTGCTTCTTTTCCTTTGTATTTGGGAATGAGTCATAAATATCTTCAAGGAAAGTTTGTGGCAATTCATGAAATCTTACAAATCTAACATTTCGGAAAGCATAAGGTGCAACATTCCATCAAAACATACAAATAGGTATAGTGTGCCTAGGCATATATGGCTGCATGCACTAATCTGACACCTGATATCCATTATTTCAGGATTTAACAATCAAGGGATGCTTATCTGAAAGGCAATAATTGACAATATCAGTTCCCTGTAAATATTTTGACTAGATAATAGAGGTCATGATGAAGGCAATGGTAGAAGCCAAGTTTACCCTAAGTGGTGTGGATTCATTTTAATATACTAATTAAATCAATTTAAATGCACTTTTGGATAGAGAGACTTACTTGTGATGCCATATTGAGCCTGCTTGACTCAAGACAGAACCTAGTTGTACAATACCACCTCCCTTATTCTGTGTTCATTTTACTGAGGTAAAAGAGGATACAAGGGGGCATAGAAAGCAGTCCTGTTCTGCTAATACAGAAGCCTTCCAGGCATGAACTTTTTCAACATGTGGATGGAAATGGACAGGATTCAAGTGTTTATCCATAAAAGGAGATGGAGGACTAGCCTTGAGTTGCTTTCACCTTCAATAAGAAGCTATTTCCACCATAAGTGTAAAAAGACTGGGCTGTTTTCTCATTTTGAGCCAGCTCGAACCATGTTGACATCAGAGGTAAAGGAGAATGTGATGCCACCTGCCATTTCCATTTTCAGGACCCATCTAGATTTTCACTTGCATCTTACAGGTGGATGAAACTTACCTGGAACTGGAACAGCTCTGGGCAGCGCATAGGCCAGAAGTCACCAGGGATGCAAATTCAAACTTGATCCTTGCTCACTAAATGATGAACTCTTCATCCCACCACCACTTTTTTTAAAGAAAATGAATATTTTAGGTATGTGTCATGGAGAAAACTATAAATATCTGAGTCTTTTTGTGCATTTCTGTAAAATATACAATTTTGCAAAATGTAATTCTGCAGTTCCCTTGGTGAATGCTCAAGTAAAAGATCGAATCTCACAGTATGAACCGGCTCAGTTGAGGTCATCAGGAGAGGCCTTTCTCTCCACCCTCACAGGTACGTCTCGTGGGAAGACATGAAAGGACCTTCTTGGATGCTGCATTCAGACTCAGGACTCCCTCCTACTAGAGACAAGGACCGCCCCATCTCTGATGTCTTTCCAAAAACAGGCAAAGTGCTTTTGTAGGGTCACAGTTTAAAAACTGGCTTGAACCCATGCAACCCACCAAGCCCTCAAAAATATGTATGTATGTGTATATTTCCCACCATAGAGAATAGCACAGCCAGGTCTCCCAGTTTGCGTAGCTATAACCTGGTTATTTTATAGCAGCCTACAGCAGACTGCAATTCATAAAACCTAATCAAGAAAAAGCCAGCTATGGACTCCAAAAAGTAGCTTGCTTCCCGGATCCCACTGCTTCACTCTGCGTGGGAGATTTAACACCTATGCCCCCATGGGATTCCCAGGATGATTGCATAAGAACACTCCTCATGCATAAGGGGAGGCCACTTACAGTATTCTGTCTTACATGTTCCTTCTCTGCTTTCACCCACATATGCCCCCTCACATCCTGTGTCCACTATCTTTCCACTCTCCAACCCCATTCTACCATTCTTCTGTTGCTTTGCTCCTGGCACGGAGGCACCACCATCCACCACCAGATGAAGGGATCCATGGACCTCAACCATGTGGCTATCCCCATTTCCTGATTCCCCAAAGAACCGGTTTTCAGCCATTGGAAGCTTGTCTGGATACTGCATTTCAATTTATTTGTGTACCAAATGTTTGTATTTCAAGATCTCCCAATGTAACCCACCCAGGTGCCCCATTGTGCAAAGACAGTTTGGCCCAGCCACATCCTCTAGGTAAAGCTATGGTAATTAAACCTATCAACCATCCAGCCTTTTCATTCAAGACACCTCACACCTCTTGGTTCACACAATGGGTGTTCCCCTAAGCCCATCATTACCCATGGCCCCTTGAGGACTCACCTATCTCACCCCATTGTCTCTTGATGGCCCAAACCAGTTGAGGCCAGGAAGGGTTTTGTCCCACTCTGATCACCACCTATAAACCCATTGTCTCATCAAATTCCAGCCTCCCCCCCCCCCTTTGGTTGTTCTGATGTGTTCCTACCCTTGCTTCCTAATCCCTCCCCATGCTTGGGATCACCATTTTGGAAGGGGAAGGAATTCACCTCCTCAATGAACATGTCTTGCAGCCTGAAGTCTTCTTATTGACATTTCCAGATGAAATTACCTGGAAAACTGGACAATGCCATTTCCTTCCACCCCATTGTTTCCATGAGTCCCATGGCTCATAAACACTCAATGGCAAACATTAACCCAGCCACACCTGGATTATGGCGCAGAGACGGGGCAATGTTACCAGACCCAGGATCACCCCCGAACTGCCCCAGGACCGCCCTGGGAGACACCCTGGACTATCACCATTGGTGGCCTCCCTGAAGACTGCCACCTACCTATCCCAGGGATCTGTGTGCACCTTGTGGGAGGGGTAAGGGGTATAAAACATGTGTACATCTTCTCCTCAGGGCCGATGATCTTGCACTGCCTTGCTGTGGGTTTGTTGGCCTTACTGTTTCTTTATTGGGCCCAATAAACTGGTAATTCTCTGGACCTCTCTCCTGCTAGATTTTTTTCATTGGGTACTTGGGGAATCTAGCAGCCTTCAGCTTGGGCTAGCCAAGCTGGAAAAAATACTCAACACTTTCTCTTCAGGCAAGCTTTGCCTGAATGATGGACTACCTATTATGTGACTTTTATATGAATCTACGAAACATGATCACATAGACTTTATGTTTATAGACTTTGTGATTGCATTGACACTATGTTTTCAATGTTAGTTTCCATCACTCATAATGTCTTTCAATACTGTTAAGATGTCCCTCAATTCCCTGTCCTCAATACTTGAATATGTCTTCTTAATTGTTCTGGACTGTATATTGTCCCTCATTACTGTAAGCCACCTTGGGTCCTTTTCCAAGGAGAAAGGGAGGGTAAAAGTACTCTAAAATAAAATAAAAAGTAAGTAAAAGCAACTGCATTTGGTGGGCTACTCTTGTCTTTATAATCAACCAGCCTGCCTTGTGCATGTTTCCAGCCCCTCTCATCTCTCTGAGTAACTTCAAAAAGTTTCTTTCTGCAGTTGTAATTGCAAACCTGGAGCTTTTTTGTCCACCCTCCTGCCTGGGCTGGATGAGGAACAAAAGACTGGAATGCTAAAGCTCAGTGGGGCCAGGCCAGGCTTCCCCAGTACATGTCCTCTTCTAGTCAGTAGAGTAGGCTATCAGATTTGAAGTTAACTGATCTTAAAGGTAGACTGAGAGATCTCCTATCCAAAAGCAGCTTACTTTAAAGGAGTTGAAGGAGATTGTGAGCCATCTTAGTTTTGCCTGCAGGGTGGTGGCACTGGGATGGCTCAGCACGCTCTTGCAGGATAAGGTCCTGGATGATTGTTGATTTCCCATCCACTGATCTTGCATTCAAAGGTAATAGTTTTAGTCCAGGGGTCTTGTTATCAAGGTTTACAAAGCATTCTAAATTTCTAGACACCTTGGGAGTTACCAAAACCCTGTAGTGCTTCTGTCTTATAAAACACTGATGAACCTTATGATTGCCATGTCTTCCTCTACGAAGAACAGTAGAAATAGGTTCCCTTTCATTGCCTTGCAAAGTCTCTTTTTCATAAAATGACATCTTCCCCAGATAGTTGCACAATAATCTGTGACACTTCCTGCGGTGTTTCCTGTGGTGCCAAGTGCACATTTAGTGCTGCACTTTGAACACACGCAAGGCGTGTGCCAGAGGCACTGCCTCTGGCAGTAAAGGCTAATATATACAGTAGCTATGAAAAAGATGGGGGGGGGATACCAGCTTCTACTTTGATGCAGGCAAGAGATCCAGCTGGTCACTTTCGCCTGGGTTGAATGAATCCTTCTAACTCCCCAGAAGTAAAGTTCCTTGCTTTGGTGCAGCAGCAAAGGCTAAGATATACAGTAATTGTGCAGGGACTTTTGAGACCACATTATTGAAAGCAGACATTTACTGGAATAAAGGATGATCTGAGGGTGTGGTTGCAGTTTTTAGAAGGTTTTAATGGCATCTTCTTTTGGATAATGAACTTGTATTTGAGAGCTGAATTCCACGTGCAGACCGATGCTGCTGGATCTCTTAGGTATGCCTTGTATTTTCAAGGTAGATGGTGTGCAGGGGCTTCTGGAGTAGAAAGTGAGTGGTATTATATGGGATTCAATATTTTAGATTCCCCCCTCCCCCCACAATTGCCAGGGTTTATAATTGTGGGCCAAGATTTGGGCAAATTCTGCAGTCACATTTTGGTATGAAAACCAGAAAATTTTGCATGTGGTTATTTCTCTCACATCTAGATCTTCATAGGTCATGAGTTTAATGCAAGTCTTTATGCTGCGCTGCCTTCAGTTCAATATTGTTTTATGGACTCAACATGTGACAGGAATTGACAATGCAGATGCCCTGTTCCATCAATAGATTGAGCTCTTCAAGGTGTTGGCTTCAGATGCCTGGGTGCAGACAGAAGTTCTGCTGGTAGAGATGTGGAGCCTTGGCAGGTGGAAATTAAACATGCCACAGCTTTGGCAGTAGTGCCTAGTACCCGGCAAGTGTATGCAGGAGGAATTTTTCTCCAATCCAGATAGGGAATAATTGGGCTAAATTTGACCTTTACCAGTTGGTTCCCTTTTGCATTTTTGGATATATTTACACAGTAGGGCTTTAGCACCACAATCAATCAAGAACAGAGTGTCAAGTTTGGCCTTTTATAGCAAAGTGCAAGGGTTCCTGGATTTCACCAATTATTTTCATATTAGGAAAATGACAAAAGGGTGGTGTAAGGAACACAGACCGGTGCAAGATACAAGAAGCCCTAAATTATTGCCAATTTGGTTAGTTTGCAACAACACATATGAAGCTAGTTTGCTTAAGGTTGCAACATTTGGGGGCATTTAGAATAATTGAGTAGGTGATAGCATCAAAAGCCAATACAGCCCAGGCAGCATTTCAGATGAGGGATGCAGAGATATTTGAAGATCGTGTCACCTTTCATTTCAGAAAAACCAAAAGGGAGCAAACAGGTAAACAGAGTGTTACATTAGGGAGATGCTTCATTTTGGAGTTATGCCCTTTGGGAACCATGGAAAAATATTTTACAATGAGGGGTAAGGATGTTGAAGAGTCGTTTTACCATAAGGATAGTACCTCATCAGCCAAGTTTCAATTTTGAAAGGTGATTTAGGCTGTGCAAAATCAGGCAGAGTGGAATGGAAATTTGGGACACATTGCTTCTGCATAGGGGTGGCATATGGGTTATTATGTGGAACCATTCAAGAGAATGGGGAGACGATTGTCCCACAGGATCTTTGTTTTCCTTTACAGGTGCAATGCTCTAGTTGCTTTGAGTTTGAATTTTGTTGGTCACCCACAGCTTTACATTCTGGGCCACCAAGTTTGCTGCATGTTCCAGTTGGGGACAGAACTTGGACACAGGTGGTGCTTGAGTAGATGAGCTAAAGAAGATTGTTGTGGGGTTCATGAATTTGCTCACTATGTTAGCAGTGAGCTGCTCTTTGGCATTTTAGTGGTTCACCTTGGTAGAAATGACTTAGCTCGAGTGACGGGTAAGTATCTTATTGCCCCCCCACTCGAAATGACCAGGCGAGACAGTATGTTGGGGGTAACTGGGCCACACTTGGTTGGATCCACGGGGTCTCCCGGGACCCCTCCAACTGGGCAGATCGGGCGAGTCATAAACCCCCAGGTGGTGCAGTCGTCCGACAGCACCCCCCAGGCCAGTTGGTATTATTTGATGCTCCCTGCCTGCTGTCACCAATCTGGGTGATTCCCAGCGCAGGGAGGTGTTTGCTCTCCCGCACCCCAGCACTGAGACCTCCTGGCCCGCAGTGCTATGGTTGAGGGGTGTTTGTGTCCAGATGTTAATTGTATGCTCACCGCTGCCCTCCATCAGCTTTTAGCCGCCATTGTGTGACCAGTGTGGAAAGCAACGTAAACCTTCTAACTCCGAGGTGCCAGTGTGGGATAGGCGAAAAATCCCCGCCCTCAACGGCCAATCTAGAGTGCGGGTCAAAAATTCCTATCCGGCCTCAAAGTTGGCGACCAGTAAAACTCACACTAGCCCTAACGCGGTGGGTGGGTGGGGAGCGCCGGAAGATGAATGACTGCTGGTTGGGGGGAGGAGCCGCCCTTTATAGGGCGCTCCTCCCCCCTCCTTCACAGGACGTGACGGTCCTGTCTCGCCCCTTGCCACTCTCGCGAGGGGCAAATCGGCTCTGCCGGGGGACAAGCCGCCGGCGGAGCCAGCATTCAACAAGTTATTCCCAATCTGCAATCCTTGGCGTCCATTTTGCCCAAGCTGAAAATTATTTGGTATATCATGCTGTCACAGTGTGTGTAGAGGGTGGAATGTGACCCTAGGTGGATTTACTATGCTTGCAGAAGAGCAAATTGCAAGGTTGGAAAGGCAGTATTAGTGGGCCTTGGACTGTAGCACATCATGATATTAGAGAGGAGCACTCTGAGCTATATTGCAGTGATGGTGTGCATTTATCAGATGTGGCCCTCAATATATTCTTACAGAGCATGGATGGGGAACTTGAGACTGAAATTTTGGTCTGTGTGTGGGGGCATGAGGCATATGAAGTAACCTCTTCATTATTATGGGCAGTGGCAGAGTGTGTGAGTTGAAAGGTGAGTACAAGTGGCACCCAATTGGGGTGTAAACTGATCCACTTCCCAGCCTTGAAGGTTTGGAAGACAAAGTGCTTGGACTGGAGAGAAGGCATGGTCTCTAAGGGACAACAACAACCTAGAGCAAATAGCCTTGGATGGTTGCCACCATGAAGGTACCTGGTTATTCTGCAAAATCAATTTGATGTCCTGAGCCTGGGTCAAGGCCAGCTCTGGATAAATATCATGTGTCTGCCCTATTTTAGCCCTCTTTTGGAAAGAAGATTTATTTGGCCCATGTTGTGGTTAATCAGGTGTAGTCCATATTTCAACCCACTTCTTGTGTCTTACTTTGCACTGGGCTGGTTGGACAATGTACAAGACACTTGTTTTCTGCAAAACCTGAAGTTGTTCATTAAACGTATTTCATACAAATACAAAAAATAATGATGGGAGGGTCATTAGCATCTAAACTTTATACTGGAATTGACATTTATTAAGGGACTAGGAAAATCCCTGGTTCATTTCATTGTGTTAGGAAAACTAATGTTGAAGACATGTCATGTCTCTGACTTGTACAGAGTCCGATAGTCCAAAACCTTGAGGCCTGACCCTGCTCTCTCATATCCTTAGGAGAAAATGGAGTCCGTTTTTTCCTATCAGAACGTAAAAGTAGGCTGGGGGGGATGAGTTTGGAACATTTTTTTTCAAAATGTTAATCATTAGAATCCTAAATTCCTGGTAACTTAAGTAAGATAAGAATATTACACAATTAAGAAATTTCGAAGTTTCATTTGTGAAAGTCCGAAGTATTGAAATACCTAAAAAAAAATGGCTTTTCAAAATTATAACTAAAGCCAACTATGAAGATTATTTCAGACTTTTCAAGTGCATGGACAAAACTAATTCCTAAAGGCAGAAGAATAGATTAACATGCTAATTTATCAGGCACAAATAATGTATCATCCCATTAGAATTCAATATATACACTAGAATTTCCTCTGGTAGAAAACCATTTCTGCTTTCTAGTGCCAGCAACTTTATCATTTCATAAATAATGTTTCTCAATTGTCATGTCTTGTTAGTAGCAAAAGCAACCCTTGTCATTTCCATTTAATTATATATCAGCTTTTTAAAAGAATACTCCAATTGTGAGAGTAAATAGCAACGTGTCGTGCTGCACTAGCACTTCACCTCTGGAGATAAGTGTCACAAATGGAAATGTGTCAGCTCTCATCATCACTGCTGTGGGAACTGAATGTTAGTTAAATCAGAAAACAAACAAAAATCACCCCCTCTGGTTAGGAAAACCAACACAATTAGTGGCCTTCTTGGAGTGAAATGTCAAAGCTGAAATGACACGGTTTTGTTTTATAGACATGCAAATGAAGCAGTATGATAGAATTGTGATAGGAACATCACACTATTCTCAGCTGGGTGTTTCTTGTTTGAGGCTCTTAGATCAGAGGACAAAATATAAGAAGAGGCTGTTAAAATGTACATGCAGGTGCAGGCTTGCTTCTAGAACTAAGCTATCAATTGTACTGTGAACTGGCTGCGGGTTTAAGTCCTTTGGTCTTATTCATGTATTTCTGCCAATCACATGGTTATGTGGCTCCTGTCCTAGGGACGCAGATATGCCTACTGGAAGCTACTGAGAAGGAAGTCCTAGCAAGGAAAGGGAAAAAACAAGTATAGGTTTGCAAGACTGTGGGCTTGAACCATTGTTTGGTTCCTTGATATAATCTCCTTTGAATATACTTGTGTCCTATAAGAAAATGGGCTTGGAATGAAGAATAGTCAAAGAATGGGAAACCAACAATTGATTAGGATTTAGCACTGTTGAGTTTCTTGGGACACCTAGGTAAGGAATCTGGCACGAAGGTGAGATTCCTCACTTTCTGCACAGAGTTTTTGTTTTTCATGTGGTAGTTAAACCATTTAGAGCTTCTCATTTTTAGTATTGGATAAAGTTGGCTGAAGTTTTTCAATGTCAAATGCTGTAGCATCTAAGACTGATGCTCCAAATCTGTTGCCATTCTTTAAGTATAAGGTGTGACAAAACCCTGGAAACAGGAGTAATGAATATACAAATCATCAGCCAATCCCAGCAGGAGGGCGGGGAATGGTATGATATAAAAAGGGTGGAGCCTAGTCAGTTGGGGGCAGTTCAGTGGAGTTAAGTTAAGTTGAGAGTAGAGATGGGCACGACTCAGAAAAAAAACTTCGTTTTCGTTTTCGGTTTCGGCTAGGGTCCGATTCGTTTCGTTTCCGTTTTTCGCGAAACTTCGCAAAAATTAGTCGGTTCGTTTTTTCGTTTTTTCGTTGTCGTTAGTACTGGTTTGGGGGGGTAGCGGGCTCCTGGAGGCAGCTGCAGGAGTCAGCCAGAGTCACAAGTGACGGACTGGCAGACTCTTTGCACATGCTGCATTTCACATACTTGTATGTAGTGTAATGCAAGTAGATCTGGCTTAGGATTAAGATGGGTTAGCAGTGCACAAGAGCTAGGGTTAGGCTAGTGATGGGTGAGGTTAGGGTGAGTATTGGGGTGCACCTCTGGGTGCCTCTCTGACCCACTTAGAAGGACAGTGTACTGGTGTATGGGTTAGGCTTAGGCTTAGGGTTCAGGTTCGGGCTACGATTAGTGGGCTGTTTATGCCCGATTGGCACATCCCAGAAGTCTCTGTGGTCAACCTGGCCAAGTGGCCTTGCGATTGGTGGAAAATTTGCATGTTGCACTCTCATGGGCGAGCCCATCATTGCGAATGCACAGGTGTAAAAAAATAAAATGAAATGAAATAAAATAAAATCAACGGAGACGTTTTTTTGCAAGACAAA
>JAHTLZ010000330.1:29518442-29554052 GCA_023846285.1 Phrynocephalus versicolor
GGTGCTTTGGTGGGGTTTTGGACCACGATTTAAAAAAAATATTGCGGTCGGCATTTTGGATCCCCCCGCCCGCACACCGCATGGCAAAGGCAGATGAGACTATCCCCCCCCGCCTGGTACCAGCAGCGCAGCAGTAGCAGTAGCCAAGGAGAGGGGGGCGAGGAAACCCCCACCCCCCAAATAAAACATCCTTCTGGCCTGGTAGGTGCCCTCAGACAGTTTTCGCCTGCTTTTAGGGCCGGGAATCAGGTTTTTTTTACTTTTAAAAACTTTTTTTCTGTGCCACTTGGCATTGCGCGATCGCGTGACGTCACGCAAGTAACGAGCACGACAAATCAGACCAAAATTGTTCGTTCGTCGGTTCGAGCTCGAAGTCTGGGGCAGTAATTCCCGTTACCGTTTCCGTAGAGTAACGGAACCGACTAACGGAAACGGAAACGGGAATACCGCTAAGTCGTGCCCATCTCTAGTTGAGAGTGAGTGCTGGGAGAGAGCACTGTTCTCTGAGAGTTCTGTCAGCCAGTGAGGGCTATACTGTTTACTAGTGATTGAAGACAGGGAGGCTTGTAGAGCTGATTAAATCTATTACAGTATATGTTAAAGGCAACACATACCATCCTCAGATATTGTTATATTTATTATCTTCACAATAAACTTTGTTATTATTTTTATATTATTCATCTGAGTCTGTCCCAATTCATGAGGCGACGAGTTTAAAAGGTGGCAGCATTATTAAGTGAATAAAAGGTGGCAGCAGTACCATTTCCATCACAGAATTCAGTGTGTAAAAGGGAGGTGTCGTCAGAATTTAGTGGCACAGCAGTGGGATGTCGAAATAAACCCGGTTGTGCCTTTGAAAACTCAGTCTGTGAAAGGGGGTGATCGTCACATAAGGTAAAGGTAAAGGTTCCCCCTGCACATGAGTGCCAATCCTAGTCACCTAGTCTCCCCAAGCTGCTGCAAAGGCCTCCACCCTAAGAGCATGGGGTGGGGTGTAGGGTTGCCACCAAGGGTTCCCCAGGGACCATCAGGCCAACCCCAGGACACCTCACACCCCAGGGCAGACAGTCAAGCACCCTCAGAAGTCTCACAGAGTGTAATTCCCCTGTTCTTTCCAAGAAGCCCAGACATGTTAGGCTTGTCTTGCCAGAGACAAGCAACAGTGCCACTCTTCCCCTAGATAGGAATTTAATTCCCTCTTGGGCCAAGCATTAAGGCTTGCAAAGCAATGGTCACTGGCTTCCAGGTCCTGTATGGGTTGAGCACCAGATGAGTGCCTGATTTCTGGATTGCTAGAACTTTCTGGATTGCCAAACCTGTACCCATCTGCGCCTCCTGACTGGTATGCAGAATGGGTACAGCTGTTCGCCAGCACTCTCATAATTAAAAGCAAAGGGGGAAATGTGGGGATTCCATACCCCACTAGGCTCGGTCACGGACCAGATGCTCCTGATATCCGGGAGTGCCATTTTTTCTCTGGCCTCCTGAGCCAGTAGGTCAGCTCCAGGTCAGTTTAACCACAACAGGTTTCTTCTTGGTCTCTGGAAATCCAGGGCCTAAAGGCTACCTCTGTGTTGCCAACATTTCGGGGTTCAGAGACTAGTGGGGTATAGAATCCCCACAATTTTCCAGGGATCAATCTCAAAAGAAAACACAGAGGGATACATAATAATGAGGTGAAGGTGAATGGAAACCACATCTTATGGCAAACAGTTGCCTTTTACCACTTATTGCTTTTAACTATCAACACAGAGTATTGTCTAGCTGAACTATCTGCCCCCCCCCACCATTTAGAGATTTGAAGAAGCATTTCAAGATAGTGGAAACTGGCGACAGATGTTTTTCCATCTGAAATTAATGTGCTAACAAAAATGAAAAACTAAAGAAGGGTCCTACATTTATTGTTCATTTTACTATCAATTTTTGTCTTAGTTCCATATTTTCTGGAACTAATTTACACCTCTAGATTAAACAGGTTCATTGCCTGAAGTCTTGCATATTGGACGGTATCAATATCTTATACAATCTCTGTAGTTTTGTGGCTATGGCGGGCAGCAATCATGTCTTGCCACAATTATAAATCTGTATTCCGTACATGAGGAATGAAGTTGTTGCGTTCCCCATCATGGAATGTGTGTGAATATGTAGAGTTGTAAATGTTTTGCATTCCTTATCATTAATAATAAGTACAGTTTTAGTGCTTGTCTTGACAATCTTGTTAAAGGACCAATGTCACATTGTTCATACTCTCTTCTCTCTCTCTCTCCATCTCCACCCCCCCTCTGTGTGTCTCTGTGTGCATGGTAGACTTGTTTTCCATAAACTGCTAGCAGACAATTTATTCAGTTCATCCTTCTTTAGTAATTGATTAAGTGGATATTATTTATTGTACTGCTGCAAGCACATCCTTCCATAAATTGACTGTGCTTTATCGTGGAATGTTATCCTGTATTTACAAATGTTCCATTTTTTTGCTCATCATGGATGACTTTATTCCATGGTAAACTGGTCTTCATTAGGTTTCTAGGCATTAGCATTTATCAGTGAGGGGATCTGGAGAAAAGCCTCACAACGCATTCCATCTTTATCACATTCCTTTCCCCAGCAAATGTGTTCTCAAATCCCCAGGCACTTTTTGCAGTTTTTCTTCACATAAAATTTTAATACACTAGAAAATATTCTTTTCTCCCCTCGTGCTGCTAAGCTCCTGCTGCTTTCCCAACCTACTGGTTATTGTTAAAAGTAGTATTAAAGTTTACAAGCTATTTCAACTCTGCTAATTAAAATAAAACAACATAGTTTATGTAGTGTGTGGCTCCAATTTGTCTTGAAGCGACATTTACCAGATCATCCTTGTTAGGGAGGAATGAAGTTGTCAATGTAGCAAATTACTTCTTTAAAAGCAAGGGTGGATTGGATTTCAAAACTATTTACTCTCCTTTAGATAGACTGAATAGTAAGCACATATTCACTTGAGATGGCTTTTAACAGTCTGAGACCAGTATCATTTAGAGATTTTTGAGCACATAACTATAGCTGTCGAACACTTGTGCTATTGTCTCAGCATATGTTCTTGTGCAACAGATTTCATGACTGGCTTGGCAATTAACTGTGCAACCAATCATGCAAAAGGCACCTCATTAAGTTGCACAACCACTTCTACAATGCCCATTAAAGATCTCCAACTCCAACAGGATACTGCCCCCATATTTCTTATGGAACACAATCCCAAGGAATCCCACTCAGTTCTGAGTGATCATGATGACATTGTATCTGATGTGTGGCAGTGGGAGTGGAAGATGATGTTTCATCACCAATGTTAATAGAATTGAACTGCCAGGTTGATGAACTTGTCCACCTAGAATAGGGAAGCAAACATCTTGTCTTTTGTTCCTGGTGGTAAAATATTTCAGCCTGCCTTGAAAGGGAATAAAGAATCAAATTATTGATAGTTTTCCTGTGCTTAAATTCCTAAAATCCAGGTGTTCCCTTGAGATGCTAAGAGTGTAGATGTACTTATGGACCTTTTAGTGTATAATTTTGTCAAAACCCCAACACATGTTCTGAGGTAATACAACTCCAGAAGAGTTGCATCATGGTTGTGAATATGTACCTTGGTTCTCAATTTACTACGGCATTGCGATCTTTAGTTATCATATATATATTAGTTATCATATACAGTAGTCCCTCCGTCATCAGAACATTCACCATATCTTTGATATGGAGAATGTTTAATTCTCCAAAAGGTTTGGTCTGTAATCTCCCATCATGGCATAGCCAGTGGTAAAGGAAGTCCAAAGGCATTCCTTCCATTTTTACTTTGGTGGAGCTAAAGCACTGTTTTGTTGGAAGGAGCAGAATGGTATTGTGATTGAATCCTATAGTTTTTGTTATTTAAAGGTTCATGTGGCATAGGTTTGTGCCACTGAATTGGAATCTATGGTGAATGGCTTGCTGTGGTTATAATTTTAATGAACATTGAAAGCTTAAGTGCCATCGTTTCCCATATCACTTTTCCCTGTCAAATGATTTATTGACCACTTATGCATGATACATTCTCCTGTCATGGATAGCACACTATATATTTATTTCCATGAATAATGGGTACCCTTTTAATTGATAGTTTCAGACAGAGCAGTAGATTTATTTCCACAATGAATAAAACTGCTCACAATATATTGAAGGTATAAATTATTTCACCACTTATTCTAGTTTTCCTTTTGCAACCCAACACACTGGTAATCTTAGCAGAAATCAATCAAATGAGTCTAATAAATTGCTACCCAGCCATGTCTATGAAGCACACCAAAACATTTTTCCCTATAATGTTTTCAAAATGTATGTTAAATGATGTTGCCAAGAGCCTTTGCTGAGCCAAGGAACTTCTGACTTTGTCTGATAGATCTGGCCGTAAGCCACCCATGTTTCATTTGCTTTTAGTTTACTCGTCTTCCTTTGACACCATCTTCCCTAAGTCTCATTTATTATACGAGCTTTTGCAAGTTACAGCCTTCTTGTTAAAAGAATGCATGAATCTCATCCCACATCGCTTTCTAGAAATAAACCAAAAAAGTCAAGTCTTTGACCTGATGATGTGCTCAGATGTGAGTAACTCAAAGCAGAACAAAAAAAAAAAAAAGCATAATTCTCCACTCCAAATTTTCCCATGCTCAAACTCCTAAATGAATTTGGGAAGTTCTCTCAAGCCAACGTAAAAAAAAGTGTGTGTGTGTGTGTGTGAGAGAGAGAGAGAGAGAGAGAGAGAGAGAGAGAGAGAGGAGGGGGGAAGGATAGGGGAGAAAGAGGTATCAAAAGGTCCTCATCATCTTTACTCCTTCTTTCATGTATCTCTCTGCTAGGTGCCTTCATTTTGAAACAGACATTACTTCTGCACAAACCCCTCTGAGGAACACAAGTCCCTTTTCCTTCCCTTCAGTAGCAGGGTAGATGTGTGGCAAAGCCGCTCACACTATCCCCCATTCCTGAATTAAATGAAAAAAAGAAAAGGTGAGTCAATTTCAAGGTTGACAAGTAGGACCTGACAGGTTGCTGAGATAAGATAGTCTGTCAATAGGATTGGTAGTTTTCCAAGAGGGCTCAGGCAATTTTCATCAGATTTCCACAACACCCTCCCCTTGAATGCCACACACCACCAAGAGAAGAGTTTTTCAGAGCCTAGCCCTCCTCAAAATGAGACGTAAAGTATGCAGTGTGAGAGGAAAGTATTCTGACATGCTTCTTAGCAATTCCAAAATGGCATTCTTCTTTACTGAAAAACATCTTTTTCAAATATTCCCCTCTGAAAGTTACACATCACTGCTTCTCTTGTGGACCACGGCTACTGAATAATACAGAGGTGCAACAGCTCACAATGTCTGTGCATGTGTCAAATATGTACACATTTCCTCATGACTGGATTTAAATGGAATTGGAATGCAACAGAGCATACTAGAAATGATCATTAACAACTAACAAAGGTCTTCCTTGAATAATTCTATTACAACACAATGACCCAGATATTAAAGACAATATGTTGACCTGTTAGTGGCATTAGACATCTGCTTTTTTTTTTTTACTGGGCTGAAAGAATGATGCTTTGTCTTCAACAACATTGTTTTAAAGATAGCTTTCTTGAGACCCTGCCTATTCTGAAATGCCATCATCAAGGTCTTTTCTGAATTATGTACTCTTTTTAAGAACCTGGATCTTTAAAACAAGTTCACTTCTTCAGTGCTTGGGTTTGGATGTTTAATTGCTTTTATTTTAACTTTTCAAATGCTACTGTTTAAAATTAAGTATAGAAAGAGAGAGAATATAAAGATTCAGAAACAGGAAATTCACATATCTACTTAAACGGGGTTCAGCTCTAAATTTTCTTTGTGCCTCCAAGAGTTTTTGTAGTATTGTATAAAACATCTTTCTAGTTTGATATTGTGTTTGCAAGCAGTATGTCAATTCTGAGATGCTCATGACATCTACAAAAGAGTACCATGTCCTCTATCAGTCACCTGAACCCAGAGATCCTGTTATCATTGTTTTTGTTCCTTTGTGGGTTAATTTCCCTGGAGTGGATTAACATCTGAAACCCTGAATACTCATTTTTGTAGTGACAATCATGGATGATATGATAGTGATTAGGCTTATTGGATGTGTCAGCTTTGGCCCTGCAAGTGTGATGGTAAGGCTATCTGGTGGGTTTATTTGTAGGATATTCCTAACAGCATAGCTGTAGAGGCAAAGATGTTTTCTATGTCATCACCAAGCTGGTATAAATGGGTAGATTGTAGAGATGGGCACGACTCAGAAAAAAAGTTTCGTTTTTGTTTTCGTTTTCGGCTAGGGTCTGAGTCGTTTCGTTTCCGTTTTCGTGGGCTAATTTCAAAATTTTTCGTTTTCGTTTCGTTACGTAACGAAACTGAAAAAACAAAAACGAAAACGAAAAATTTTTCGTTTCTCCCCATTTAGCTCAATTGAGTGCTTTTCCAGTAACGAAAAACGAAAATTGGCTCAAAATTAGTCGTTTCGTTTCCGTTTTCGGTCCAGGTTGGTGCCGATTTTCGTTTTCGTTTCGTTTCCGTAACGAAAACGAAAAACGAAAACGAAAACGAAAATACCGCTAAGTCGTGCCCATCTCTAGTAGATTGTACTGGGCTTCTTCCCGATTTATTTAGGTGGCTTTGTACACAGCTTGCTTCAGCACACTTACTGAAAAAAACTTGCTTCAGGACTTCATGCTAAAAGTAGTAGAGCCCACTATTATTTTCCAGCACTTACTTAACCCTCTTGGGCATAGAGTTCACCAGAGCTTCACAAGTTGTCATTGGAATCCTCTTCCACTCTTCCATGATGACATCACAGCTGGTGAATGTTAGAGACCTCCACTTTCCATTTCATGATGCCCTACAGATGCTCAATAGGGTTTAGGTCTCGAGACATACTTGGCCAGTCCATCACCTTCAGCCTCTTTAGCTGGTTATTTTGGAGGTGTGTTTAGGGTCGTTATCATATTGGAATACTGCCCTGCAGCCCAGTCTCCAAAGGGGATCATGCTCTGCCTCAGTATGTCACAGTACATGTTGCCATTCATGGTTCTCTCAATGGACTGTAGCTCCCAGCACCAGCAGCACTCAAGCAGCCCCAGACCATGACACTCCCACCACCATGCTGTGCAACAGAATCCTGTCTTACTATTATTTACTTGACCACTTGTAGTGCTAGATTGTGAGAATTTGGATTGAGTCTTCTTTAGTAAGAACACATTTGTCAGAAATACTGTCTCATTCCAAGTTTTGTACCAGCTGCCATGTTGATTCCTTAGAAAATTAATAAGATTGCTAATTACCAGACAAATATCAGAACAATTAACAAAGACCAACAAGACGAGAATGAGGACTCTGAAATATTGCTCAGAAGACTCATTAAACCCAGGTCTGAATAATAACACTCACCTCATAAAGCAATCCTTATAAACTCTGTTACAAAATGGTATAGGGTGTGTGTACATCCTAAGGAGAAAAAAGATGTGGGGCATGCAGATGAAATTATATATTGATACATACCATATATACTTGAGTATAAGTCGACCTGAGTATAAGTTGAGGCCCCTAATTTAACCCCCTCCAAAAAAACTGGGGAAACGTATTGACTCGAGTATAAGTCTAGGGTGGGAAATGCAGCTGGGCCTGCAAGCTCCTCCTTTGTGAGCTGGGGGAGTGGTGTGTGCTGTTTAAAATGACTTTAAGCCACTGATGCAAGTGCTTGGATCAGTGGCTAAAAGTCATTTTAAACATCGCACACCGCTCCCCTGTGATGCGGGGGGGGGGTCATGAGAAGCGGCACACAATGTTTAAAATGACTTTTAGCCACCAACCCAAGTACTTGCCTCAGTGGATAAAAGTATTGACCCGAATATAAGCCGAGGGCCCCTTTTTTCAGCCCAAAATTAGGGCTGAAAAACTAGGCTTATATTCGAGTATATACAGTAAGTGCTATAATAAAGATGGGGAGGAGAACCCAATTACAATTTGCAAGTAAAGATAGTAATTGCAGTTCTCACATCAGCTGCAGTCTATGATATAAATTAGTATGCAGGAATGTGGACTTCCATGAGTCAATTCAAAAGTTTAGAACCTCCACACATTTGTCTGTGAAGCATTTGGGATTGCTGCAGCCACTTTGGCTATCTCCTGCAACAGCCTTCATATTTAGGCCTTACTGCATGACAATATTGATGCTGTTGGCAGTTTTTGTAGATGCCTAAAATGTTTTACGAACGTTACAGGTGTCCTGCTGAGATCAAAAGCTTGTCAGAACAGTTAATCCCATTCAGGTGTTAAACTGGAAAAGAGTACCAGTCCCATCTCTGTTTGGAATATAAAGCAAGGATCATCTGAAGAACAATCTGTTGCATGTGGAGCCTCTCAATGTGATTAGGAACCCTGGTTTTAGGATCTCCAATCTCATGGAAGGATTCCACATGTAGCAGCAGCTTTCTTATATCTAGATTTAACTTGGAAGTTCCCAAAATTATGGGATTCATAGTACAACAAATCCAAATATCCCATGTCCCAAAGTACACAAATTTTGTGGGTATCCAACCCTTTACTTATTCATTGTCCTCAACGATCAATCTGTAAATTGAATGATTAATATTCTTAAAATAGAGGGATTCATGGAGAGAAATCTGCTGCCTATTAAGAAACCTTCTCATAAAGTGACTTTCAGAAATAAAATTATGAAACACCACAGTCTGAGTTCAGAATATTTTCCCTTTGGTCCCATCACAGTTGAACTAATTCATCTTCTAGCCACCCAAGAACAGAGGTCTGGGGTGTCACTTTATATCAAGATGCATAAAGTACATTATGATTACTGGTAGTTTAATTTGTAGGCTAAGGAGTAAGATATATCTTATTATCTTTGTAGCACAATTTGTTTATTATTTCTATTGCTTGGCCCTAGCATTGTTATTGTTGGAGCTGTTGGAGTATCAGGTGGGGACGTTTATTCATCTCCTCACCAAGATGACTGATCTGGAAAATAAGCCCCTTTACATACCTATTTGAATGCCTATAGGATTTGTTAAAATGTTTTCCATTGGTGCTCATAGGAACTACTTTCCACAACTTGTTGCTGCCAAAAATACACTGGAGAGCTGAGGCAAGGAGAACAAGGGCAGGCTTTTTTTCCCTTATTGCAATAAATAAATAAATAAATAAATAAATAAATAAATAAATAAAAGTGCTTTAAAAACCCACAAGCCATTTTATTAACATATAGATTGATGCCAAGGCTGAAACTTTGTGCACGCTAGCAAAAGAATAAGCCCCCACTGAACTCATTAGGAATCACTTTGGCATAAGCATGCTTAAGATTTGTGGTTTCAGAAAAGGGAGCCATGTTAGACTATGCAAGCATATCAAGTAAAATCCAAAGAAACAAAACAGAAACATGTGGCACCTTAAAGGCTATTATATTTTAATGGGAGCTTTTATGGATCATTGCCATCTCTTCAGACATATGAAGGGAAAAATCATATGCCGAATGAAATACAGAATTTCTGTTTTGTTTTGTTGGATTTTACCCGATGCTTAAGATTATGTTGTAAAAGGGCAGATTGAAAAAGCTGCTTTCAAAATATGGTTGCATTGTTTTCTAAAATCCAGAACGTTGTTGGGAAAGTGAGCTAGCAGACTGCAGCTCCCTGGAATCATGCTAACTAGGGGATTCTGGGATTTGTTATCAAAAAAGGAACTTTTCCAAGAGCTGATTTAAATTCAGTGGCTGTGCTTCAGAATGACAGGCTTCATCTTTCCTAAATGTTGTAATAGTTCAGTTAAGGAACCCTTGGCTCGAAGAAAATTTCATGCAGGTGCAATTGCTACCAGGAGGAGCAGTAAATGCTTTTGAACAGATTGTTTCCACTAAAGAGATTTGTGTTTTAGCTGATGCGATCTTGCAGGCAATTGTTCATCCACATGCACCACTGCCCATAAAATGATAGAATAATTTATATCACTCTTCTTATTAAGAACACAGCACCATCCCTAAGGATTAAATATCTCTTGCACTTGAAATATAAAGGGACAGATTTCTATGTCTACAATAGCTTTGCGGATAAAAATACCCATCTAGCAACTTGTGTTAGTTTAGTGGAGACTGAAAAGGTATGGAAAGTGATATTGGACCAGTGATGGCAAGAGAAAGAATGGAAGAGAAAAATGTGAGCCTTCATGTAAAAGACTACATTGACTGTTGATCCCTCATATCTACTTGCTGTTCTCCCTGTAGCATTCCATCATCTACATACACTGATGCTGGACAATTTCGGCAGTTCTCTTACCGCATGCCTTTTTAAGATCAAGCTAACCATAATGCCTAATTTTCTTGTGCACATTTTTATTTTATTGTCTTGATTGTGCTGCTTTAAAAAGTGGTTTGATTCATTACCAGTACAGTATGCCCTGAAAACATTTTGCACACATAAGTGGGACAGAAGCGTTGATTTTAGTAGTGTCTCGCAATGGTGATAACTTCTTTTCTTCACTGTTTTAATTTATCGATATATATTTTTCCTGTTACAGCACTGATTGCAAAGTTCTTTTCAATTCTCTTTCTTGCCTCACATCTCTTATGGTGTTTTGATTTGCTTTTTACATCAGAACCTCACAGGCTGGATAACTTGTTTATGCTGTCATGCTTCCTGAATGAAGGCATGGGCTTGAGATTTAGATGCCAGACAGAATCCCTGGATGGAGAGGTGCATGCAGAGAACTTTGACCAGGAAGAATCACCCCTATTGGCCCATGGGAGCTCAAGGATATAAGGGAGACACTGGAGGAAGAAGGGGAGAAATTGTCAGGAGGAGAGGAGGAGGAAGTGGAACAGGTGGTCAGACAGGAGACCTGTTGCTGGATATGGGAGTAGAGAAGTGGGAGAGGCTTCCAGGCTGAGTAAGATCCCTTTGAGGAATGTGAACTCCTAGAGACTGGTAGTACTTCTACAAAGAAAACCACAGTGTTCTGTTCCATCTTTGAATGCCAATAGCCAAGGCAGAGAAGCACCTTGATCCTCAGCCCCCTCTCCAGTCCTATTGCTGAGGGAAATGAAAACACCATGGGGAGAAATATCATTCATGTGAATCTTTGCTGGGAGAATGAACAGCCACAAAGCTCTGACACTGGTGCAAACAGAGCTAAAAGAAGAAAAAGCACCATCTTTCAGAGGGACCACAAGAGAGGAAGGGATGCCACTATCACCATTGTCCTCAGCGTGGTTGTTTCAACAGAGAACTTCACTTGGGGGGGGGGGAGACTCAAGCTCACTAAAGGGTTCTTGAACTTGGACCTGAAAGAAATGCAAGGGACTGTTCCCATAGCAACAGGGAGTAGTGTGTGCGTATCTCCTAACACAGTTACAACAGATCCAATTTATTAGGGGATAAAGAAAGGGGTATCAATGGACTTGGCCAGAGATCTCAAGACTCAAAATCCTATACTGATAAATTATGACTTCATTTAAGACTTAGTGTGTCCTGGTGAAGCACTAGTGTTGACCTTTCTTAATCTGTGAAACTGAACCTGTATTCTCTGCTAAGAGACAAGAACAAGCAAATGAAGGGGGGAATTGTAACATCATTGAGTTTACAGAAATAAATCCATCTACCTCTGTCTTTTTTCCATGTAAGTCACAAAGGGAAGTTTTTCCCCACACTTAACCCCCCTCCCTAGTATCAAGTGTAAATGTCATCTGTCTAAAGTCACTTAAATTTTTTCTCAGGGTCAGAGTGCAGAAAATGCATTGGGAATTTGCACGGAAAGTACATGATTAGCACTGTGATGAGGTGATCTGCCTTTCAAATGAGTATAACAACTCTAAGTGGCAAATAAAAGGTGTCCACATTTTCAAGTGTAAGATAAGACACATGTTGATAATATTGTATTGTTATTATATGCCATCAAATTGCTTCCGATGTATAATGACCCTATGAATGAGCACTCTCCAAGATGTTCTGTTTTCAACAGCCCTGTTCAGCTCTTGAAGACTCAAGGCCATGGGCAATTTTAGGGAGTCCATCTCATAGTCTGTCTCCCTCTTTTTCTGCTACCTTCCACCTTTCCCAGCATTATTGTCTTTTCCAGAAAGCCCTGACTTCTCCTGATGGGCTCAAAGTAAGACAACCTTAGTGTAATCATTTTTTGCCTCCAGAGATAGTTCAGGCTTGATTTGATCTAGGTCCCACTTTTTGTGCTAACCTATTTATTTCATCATGTAGGGTATGGTACTCAGAAACACTTTCAGGCATGTCCAAACTTCAGCCCTCCTGATGTTTTGGACCACAATCCCAGAATTCCAAGCCTGTATATCCAATGGCAAAGGACTGTGGGAGTTGTGGTCCAAAACATTTGGAGGGCCTAAGTTTGGACATGCCTGATGGATCAAACATCCACTTCTCAGTTCAAGAATTTGTTTTAAAAACAAAGTTAATCCATTTGCTCCATCCCAAGGAGCATGTTCAGTTTGAAAGATAGTGTTCCTACAATTTGTTGCGCTCTTATATGTGTGAAAGCAGGGCACAAATGAAAAATTCTGAAATCTATCCCAAGAAGTGATGGAAACAAATTTTAAAAATGGCGAGTGGCGTTTCATCATGATTTGTGATTCCCTGGGTCTGACAAATAATCACATTGCTGAATTTCCAGTAATGAATTGATGAGTTGATGAATCAATTCATCTCCCTTTTAAAATGCTATAAAAAGACTCCCCCAGCATTTGGAGGCCCCAAATATGCCGGAATGTTTCTTCTGCCTCTCTTCTACAAACCTTGAAAGATTGGTGAGGACTAGTGATCAGACATTTGAGCTATGCTTCCACCAAATGCTATCCCCGGGGGAAATCCCCTTCAAGGGCACCTAGAGAAACCAAACTACAGAGAGTCTTCTCTCAACTCCTCTCTGTAATCCCTTCAATTATGGTGAAGGATGGGTTTCAGACATCTGACTTATATGTTCATAAAATGGAGCCCCTAGCAACTGGTGGGGTCTCTAGATGCCCAGGGAGAACTTTCCTGAGAGGGCAATATTTGGAGGATTCTGAAACTCCAACCTCTACCAGAGATTGGAGAAGAGCATCAGGGGATGCTTCCCTCCAATTTGATGTTTCAAAGTGTCTTGGTGGCCATTTTATATCTTCGCTAATGAATAAAAAAATTATCTCTTTTTTTTTCATCAGGGAACTCCATTTAGGATGAACATGAATTGATGAATTTTGAAAAATCAGCTGAAATTTGTCAGATTCATTTTTCAATTTGTCCCAATCTCTACTTCCAAGGCATTATTTTTATGTTTATTTTTTGAAACCAATTATTATTCCTTTGAACTCTGTATTGTGGAATTTTACACTTGTTAACCGCCTTGAGTTCCCTTTTGGGAAAATCTGGTGGTAAATAAATAAATAAATAAATAAATAAATGACATGCAACACTGTTGTAAAATCCCACTCTGTACGCATTTTACAGATTATTTTTGAAGGATAAGATAATGTGAACGGTAACTACCACATTTAAATAAGGCACTCGCTCTTTTTAAAACTGCAGCCAGAGTTGCAGTGGAAGGAGTTGCATACTAATGTCGCAGACATACATTAAATATGAGGTGACTGCTTAGGATAGTGGTGTATTCCTTGAACACTTATCAATTGTTTGGCTGTATTTAGATAATATTTTACTTGTTTGTACACTGCCCAGAGTAGCTATCCACTAGATGGGTGGTATGACAGTGTAATAAATAAAGGAAGGAAGGAAGGAAGGAAGGAAGGAAGGAAGGAAGGAAGGAAGGAAGGAAGGAAGGAAGGAAGGAAGGAAGGAAGGAACTGTGTAATAGGAACAAAGGATGGTGTTAGTGGCAGCAATATTTGCAGTTGTTAAAGTGAGCAGATTGCAATCAAGGCTCTAATTGAATAGATTCTGCTTGTGAATCCTTCCTTCCATGAACATTTCTATTACAATTCTCTTGAACTTCCTAAGTACTAATGGAATGATATGCAAATATTTATGATTCACATAGCTTCACATATGCTACAATGTGATGATTCATTCTCTTCTTCTATTACACTGTGCACTTAGCATTTTATGCTATGTACTTAGCACATTCATATGCACACATACACACACACTTTTGATTTACTGCAATGAAATAGTTCAGAGTGCTCCTAAATTTCATCAAATTACTGCTAAATAAACTTTTATTTCAATACGCACTTCTATGCACTTATTGTTTAGTTTCTGGATTTAAAAACTAAGTTCACAATCGGAACCTTTTAAGCTAGCAAATTTATTATCTTATTCCAATTTCAACTACCCCTGTCATTTCCTTCTTGCATTTCACTGAACTGACTTCTACAAAGGCTTGATTTAATGTAGCTCCTCTCACATCTGTAATGATCCACTAGAAAAAAATGTAAAAGAAATAGCTTTCAGAAATCCTATTAAGTTCCACATTTATGCCAATGTGGCTTGTGGCTAGTGCTTTTGCTTGTTTAATTGCACAAAAAATTCAATATCAAAATCAAGTAATGTAGATGATGAATTTAAGCCATGATATTATGTATCAGTGTATAGGCAAATTCAGTGTGTACATGACTTGTACATGCATGTGAACCCAGACCCCCAAAGCAGTATTTAAAAAGTGTATTTCCTATATTTTGGTTCCATATAGATCATAGGGAGCAGAGATGGGCATGAACTCCCCCCCTCTCTTTCACACACACACACACACACACACACACCAATCCCCCCCCCCAAAAATAGGCTTTTACCTGGCCTTCTTCTGGATTGGTCCCTGGTCACCACCAGCAAAATCAAAAAGCTCATATGCCACCTTAAATTGGGAAAGGCACCAGGAGATGCCCTTCCTCCAGAACTGTTAAAAGCCAATCCCAATGGGTGGACTCCTGTTCTTGCTACTTTATTCACATCTGTCAACTGGTCTGGTATCATACCTAAAGTATGGACACAGGCCATAATGATCCCCATTCATAAACATAAGAATATAATAAGAGCTATGCTGGATCTGGCCAAAGGCCCATCTAGTTCAGCTTCCTGTATCTCACAGTGGTCCCACCAAATGTTTTTCCACAGGGATCAGGCATTCCGAACTGGATGCTGCTCAGTTCCTGTTGGCTTTCCCCCAGTTATCAGTTTAAAAGCTGCTCTGCAGCTTTTTTTATTTTGAGTGCCAGCAATCTGGTCCCATCATGGTTCAAGTGTAACCCGTCCCTCCTGAACAGGTTTGGCTTGTCCCAAAATGTTCTCTAGTTCCTGACAAATCTGAAACCCTCCTCTTGACACCATTGCCTCATCCACACATTGAGGCTTCTGAGCTCTACCCCCCCCCCCCGGTGAGTCCTGCCCGAGGAACAGGCAGCTCTTCTAAAAATGCTACCTTAGAAGTCCAGGACTTCAGTCTTCTTCTTAACAACCTGAATTTGGCATCTAGGACTGACTGCTTCGCCTTCCCAACATGTACCAACATGTACCATGGTGACTGGCTCCTTCCCAGTTCTTTCTAACAAACTATCTAGATTTCTGGTTATGTCTGCAATGTTTGCACCTGGCATGCAAGTCACCATATGGTTATCATGTGCATCACAAATCCATCCCTCCGTATTTCTAATAATTGAATCACCTAGTACAAGGAGCCTCTCTCCTGCAGCCTGTTCATCTGCCTGTTCCTCGACTATATTAAGGGAGAAGTCTTCAGTGTGTTCCTGTTGATTGTCTTCCTGTATCTCATCAAATGAGGGAGAGATACTCAGGTGGAACCAGTTGTTTCTATGTGCATTCCTCATGAGGTGTGATGAGGGAAGGAGCCTCAAATTAATTTTGTAATTTCAGACACTCAGAGTGATCCCTTGCCCTTCTACTTCTTCGAGTCACATTCCTTCATGCATCTACCTCCTGAGTTGGCAAAGTGCCTTGTTCCTCAGAACTGTGCCCTGTCTCTTCTTTGTTCAGGATAGTCTGCTCCACTCTATCCAAGAATAGCTCAAACTCCTTAATTTGTTGCTGGTTAGATATGCGGGCCTCCAGCTACTGGACCTTCTCTTCTAGTTGTGCAGCCAGCTTGCACTTGCTGCAAGTGCAGTCCTCCATGTGCTTTGGCAAGATGACAAACATGGCACAAGTGTTGCAGGTAACTAGAGCTGCTCCCTCAGACTCCATTTTAACAAGTGCAGTATTCTGCACTTTTTATTTATTTATTTATTTATTTATTTATTTATTTATTTATTTCCTGTACTTATATACCGTGCCATTTCCTGGAGGACTCTGGGTGGTTTACAAAAAAGAAAACCAATAAATACAATGATTAAAACATATGATAAAAACATATGATAAAAACAATAGCGGAAAAGCAACTGTAGGGCACTAGTCAATAAAAGCCCTCAATAAAGACAGCGAGCAGGGGGGAAAAAACCTAAACAGAAGTAAGGTCACCATAAGCCTCCTTAAAGAGTAAGGTTTTTAGAGCCTTTTTGAAGGCAGGCAGGGACGATGCAAGGTGCAGCTCGCTCAGTATCTGATTCCACAAAGAAGGGCCGACCACGGAGAAGGTGCGACTATGGGTTGTCAATTTTCGCGCCTCCCTTGGGGTGGCCACCCTGAGCGAGCGCGCCCACAACATCCAAGTGGGCCTGGCCTCAGCTGATCTCTGAGAGATACGCTCAGCCAGGTAGTCAGGTCCCAAGCTGTGGAGGGTTTTGAAAACCAAAACCAGGACCTTGAACCTTATCCGGAGGGCAACGGGCAACCAATGCAGGCGGGCCAGAACTGGGGTGATGTGATCATACTTATGAGCACCCACCACCAGTCTGGCCACCACATTCTGTACCCGCTGAAACCTCCGGACAAGGGTCAAGGGCAACCCCACGTAGAGTGTGTTGCAGTAGTCAATTCTCGATATCACAAGGGCCTGCACGACTGTTCTCAGGGAGAACTCATTGAGGTACGGGCTTTCACTACCTTTCCATATAGTAAGATTATTTTCTTCCATTGTTGCTTATATGAAATCTCGCATGCCGTCAGGCGTGCAGGCCTCTGAAGCAGCTCTAGTCCAACTGCTAGCAGCCCAGAAACTTACTAGTGCTCACTTCATTTTGTTTTATTTCCCATATGGACTCTACTTTGTTTCAGAGGTACTTTTTTGGCCATTGGAACATTATCGACTTCCTTGCTCCTGATATTTTTTCACCCTGACCATTAGGAGTTCATAAACATGAGTACCCTGTGGTGAATTTTCCTGTGTCCATGACTAGCTTCCTTCCTGCCTTTTCCTCTTTTTTGAGTGTCTAGCTTTCCTTTTTTGTTTCTCGCTTGGTTTTTTCCAGTGGCAGACACAGGTGGTCCTAATTCTCATATTCTTGTATTTTACCTGGAGAGACCTTGTTACCAGATATCTCCACCTGGTTACCCCTGATCAGAACTCTCTGACCTTGATCCAGATGATCCCACGCTCTGTGGGAGGGAATATGGGGTCACCTCCTCAAAGGGCAGTAGAAGCTCCTTCCTGGTCCAGAGGAGATTAAGGCCTCCTGAAGCATCCCCAGGATGGCTGGGCATTTACCCTTGCTAAGTGTAATGTTGTGCCTTCCAATTTGTTGCAGGGTAGATTCACGGGATTTCCCACAGAACTGAGAGTATGCCCCTGGTGCCAGGGAGAGGTCACATCATTGCAACATATGATGTTTCATTGCACTTGGTAGCAGGATATCCATCAGCATTACTTAACACCTTTTCTTTTTTCCCACCCTGGTTGTGATAAACCTGGACAAAATACTGCTGGGGGGGGGCACTAAAAAGGAGCTTACTGCAACATCCATCTCATCATCCAGAGGTGTCACATTATATTGACCCACACTACTGAGGTCTAACAATATCACCTGGGTATCATCCAATATATGTTTACTGCTATATGTCCATTAGCACTTTGCATTGTTTTTGTGCCAATAGAGGTTCTGAAACTGAAACTGAACTCTCTCTCTCTCTCTCTCTCTGTGTGTGTGTGTGTGTGTGTGCATGTGAATATTCACTTTTTGCTCTGGCTGCACCCACCTGTGCTCTTCTAACTCTTATGGACTTAGCCCAGAGATAATTAGGTAGGGATCTGAAGGAAGTGTCTGTTCTTGTAGTGTAAATTCTAAGAAAGAGTGAAAGAGAACTGGAGTGTAAAAGAATGTAAATTACTCTGCACCACTTAAGTCCCCCTGGGAGCAGGAACTTAAATCCCCTTGTCACCTTGATCGAAGGTGCTAAGGTTGTTCCCTTGGAGCTATACATCTCTGATCTCTGGCTCATTTTAAAAAGACAACTCTGAGACGCAGAGATGTCCTGCTTAAGGGACTGAAGAGACTTTATAGGGGTTTTCTGCAATGGAACTTCTGTTTTGGTACCTCTTGGATGCATAGAGTTTACTGTGACTTCTGCCCTCAAACCACACTGAGCACCACCTGCCGCTCCATCCCAAGTGCCTTGTTTCCAAAAAGGCCAGTCTTGAAAGCCAACAGATCATTTCCAAGATCTTCAGAAACGCTGCCATTAAAAGTTGCAGAAGTGCTGTGTTTGTTGACTAAAAGAACTCAATCTGAGTAGCATAATAGAATGTTTCATCTGGTGTTGCCGCAGCTATAGCAACTCGGTGGCATTCTTCCTTCTTATTAAAATCCCCACCTGTTTGCAAATGTTTGCTGCAACATTATTAATAGCCTCTAAGATCATATTCCATTCTCTGTTATAGTTGTTTATTTCTTTGCTTGGAAGGGAATTTAGAAAAAAAAAACCCTATTGAGAATATGTATCATGTATATTTAAGGGTACAGTGAAGCTGAAGGATAGGTTATAAATCTTCTGCATGAATAATAAAATGAAATGAATGGATCTTATTGTAAATTGAATGATTTTGGCAAAATAAAAGCTGGTCTTTGCACTGTCATGGATGGAGTTTGGCCTGCTGCAGTTTTCTGCTTGCTTCTGTAAATGAGCTTCACAGCAGTAATTCAAACAGCCTCTCCCTGCCATGGCAAGGGATAGTGTAATTCACAAAGCTGTCATTTTTAATTGGGTGGTCCAGGCAACCTAGACATTTTGTGGCTGGTAAGGAATAGAAGTCAAAATAATTCATCAGTGCCTTTTCCATGGCGAAAGAATGCATATTTGGCTAGAAGAGTTTATTCCCCACCCCCATTGCTGCCCATACATAATTATAGAAAGTTCCTTATGTGGGTTTAAAATCCAATAGGCAGTGAAATCCAAACTCAAAATATATGCTGGCTGTATAAGTTTGAAAATGAGAAGAAGCCCCCCCACACACAAACACCAATTCCCCCCCCCATAGGCCAGAGGGGGGGTGTTGGGAGAAGCAGCACATGATCATGTTTAAAATGTCTTTAAGCAACGGAGCCAAGCGCTTGGTTCTGTTGCTTAAAGACATTTTAAACATCACACACTGCTCCCCTGTGCCCTATGGGGTTGGGAGAAGTGGCAAGCAATGTTTAAAATGACATTAAGCAACAGAGTCAAGCTGGCTCCATTGCTTAAAGAGATTTTAAACATCACACATCGCTTCTCCTGACCCCCCGGGGTGTGGGGGAGTGGCGTGCAATGCCTCCGTGGAGGCAAGCCGTGGGCTCCAGCTGAACCTTTTCTTTCCCCACACAGTGCCAATCAGCTGGAGCCTGGGGCTTGGGGAAGGGGGGAAGGCTTAAAAAACCCAGGCTTTAAAAACCTCTTTCCCCCCTCCCTCAAGCCCTTTTGGGGTACCACTGTACTGTGGTCCTGCAATATAGTGGCACCACAGTATATGAACCATGAAAGGGCGGGGGACAACTGTACAAGTTACTGAGGAGCTTGAGAAAAGCAAGGCAGCTAATATGGCTGAACCATTTCCTGCTACTGGTTTGCTGTTCCTGCTATGCTGTTAATGATTACTAAATATTGGCATTTAAGTTTTAAAAAAAATTGAAGGGTTGTAGGTCTTGAAGTAAAGAATGGAAGAGTATACAAACATGGGCCTTATTTCTGTAACACCTAAACCAGGAACCAGCTTAATATCGCACATTGCTCCAGCAACTGCTTAACTTGAGCAGCACGGAATGTGAATGACATTTGGAGGAAAGGGTTGCTTTGTTCATCTTTCATTAGTTTTCACTTAGCCCAGCAGTTTGAGTACGAGTACACACTGTGCTGCAATATAAATGTTCCCTTTGATGATGAGCACTGTATTGAGCTGCTTGACATGCAATGGTGGCTCAGGATAATGTATTAGAAATAATGTATGGAAATTGGATTTTGCCTGAAATTAATATGTGAGTCCACTATGGATACACCCTGTATTCTTTGATTTGGTTTGGATAATGATTGCAGTAGCAGATGGCAGGAACTTGCAAGTTAATTGGACTCAGTAGGAAGAATAGAATGACTTTGACTTTGTGGTTGACATTACTATGCTGTCTACTAACTCTTAAATGCAGCATAAAATGAATGATTCAGTGCAAAGCAAGAACTTCTGCTGCTCTGAGTAGCATAAAGCAAAGTTTTAAAGCTATCTCACATGCCCAGGCAAGGGTTGCTTACCCATGATTGCAACTTAACAAAATAAATTTTGGAATGATGTGCCGACAGCCAATGAATCCCACAAAGAAATATGTCAGCCAATTGTGAGACATCCCATAAAACTCATATATTCTCAAAGAGCAGAGTGGATAGGTGGCCATAACACAATAAAATACATCAACTAGTCCTGAGATATCCTATAAAAATCACAATTTTTGAAAGCAAGAGGTCTGATGGATGTTTTCTTCTATCATGAAAGAAATCTACTTTCTTGTTAAATTGCTCACTTGTCATCACCTGCAGAGGCCATTCTCCAAGTCAGTGATGGTGAACCTTTTAGAGACCGAGTACCCAAACAGCGATTCAAAATCCACTAATTTTTTGCAAAGTGTCAATACAGCAATTTAACCTAAATGCAGGTGACTGTGAAGGGGCGATGTCGGGTGCCCACAGAAAGGGCTCCGAGTGCCACCTTTGGTACCCATGCCATAGGTTTGCAAACACTGCCCTAGGTAATTCTAAGCTGAGATATTAGACTGGTTTTTTTTTTTTAAAAACTTTTCAGTAGTACTCCTTTGATGGAATGCTCCGCCCTGGAAAGCTAGCCTAGCGCCTATCCTTGCATCTTTTTTTTCCTATGTAAACATTTGTCCCCTTACACATATAGAAAATAAATACTATGAAGTGGTTTTCTTCCTACTATTATTTAATTGTTTTGAAAATTATGCTTTAGCCCTAATATTATACTGTTGAGAAACAAGGCACTGAAATGTAGGATATATGCTTTCTAAATTAAAAAAAAACGAAACTAAAATAATATAATAAAATGGCCAAACAATGAGAGAAGCAGTGACAGCTGGACTCCTTAAGATTAACAATTTTAAAGTAGTAGCCTTGCCGGGGGGACGCAGAGTCTGTATCAACTTGGGGAGGGGGGAATCTAGACACTGCAACCTAGTATGAAAAAGATCTACAGTCAATGATTGACCCTGGTATTATTCAAAGTGAGGCAGCCACCTTGGGAGGTTGGGGACCACAGCAGAACCTACTTCACAACAGGAGGCTCCTGACCATTCATGTGTGTTGGAAGATATTATTCATTTGTCCACTGGCAGTTAGAATCGGATTCTGTACATAGAATTAATGGGCAGTCCCTATTTGTTTTGTTCTTTTTTTGTTTGCCTCCAGCAGAAAACAGAATGAGTTGCTCCTCCCTGTGGTCTTGGTGTAGATATGCTTGAGTGGTTATGGCTCTATGCATCCCCAAACCAAAACCAAGCTTTAATACTGCAAGTCTATAAGAAAAAAAACCATCTCTGTAACTGAGCTCTACATGAAAAGAATTTTTCTTAACTAATTCAAGGGTGAAGCATGATAAATGTCTCCTTCAAGATTCCAATCATACCTTTTGCTAAAGTTGTACCTTGTAATGGAAAAGCCCTTCTGGCAATATTTATCTACTTATGACATATAATGTCTAATGTGTTAAGAAGAGCATTTTGAAGGGAAATGGATACCTGATTGAAGAATATTATTATAATAGCTACTTTTATCTAGAAATGACCCTTTTTTTAAAAAAAAAAAGTCTGCTGATGGGGACCACAGAAGCAAACAAACCTAATTCTGATTCCAGTCTGTATTTGTTTATCCATTGATTACTGATCATTTATCCCTTTGGTCTGGATCCAAATTAAGAAGTGGGGGACTAAAATTGAAACAAACAAAACAAAAACCTTTTGGTTCTTTATTTTATATTACGTTTATCTCAAGTAATTTTTGTCAGCAAAATATTATTCAAAAATTTGACTTCAGCTTATGAAACAATGATCTGATATATGCAGTTGATAGATAAAGCATAAATAAATGTGGTCCAGCCAACAGTTAAATGCCATCTGAATAAATCTTCATTCTGAGATGATGGACAGGATGCCACAGTTAAGCACTATCATGCTCAATTGATCTTAAATCTCTCTTATTATGGCAAATTGAACTTTGTTTGTTTGTTTGTTTGATTGATTGATTGATTTTTATTTTGCCCAACAGTGAAAGCCGTTATTCTAGATAGTTGGTACTTTATGTACAATGTAGCTTTAACATTTCAGCCAATCGGTTCTGTCCAGCAACTCAGTGATAATGAAAATGCCATAGGTGAATACTTAAAGGGAGGAACTTTGTCAGCCTAAGCTCATTAGCAGACCTTCAGTTCAATAGACACAGATCCCTATTCCTCAAGCAAGGGTACCTGGCAAAATAGCTTAGCTGGCAAAGAAGGAATATGGGGAGAGGCAGTCTGACATGTTCAGGGCTTTAAAGGTCAAGACCAGAAAACAGGAATAGACACTCAAAGAGCAAAATCAGCAATTGAACCGAGACCAGAAGCAGACTGGCACCCAAAGCATGTAAGTTCTGAGCTTGCAAAAATCATTTTTATACTCAAATACCAAACTCCCTCCCAGACCCCAAATTGAGAGTTTTTATTCAAAAATAATGATCTCTTAGGTCCATCATGATTGATGAATAAAGACTTAACACTAGTATTCATTAATGTGTTTCACATACTGGAGTGTAGCCCCCACACTTGTTCAATGCCCTGGGTGTCAGTACAATAGTCAAACAGCCATCCTGTGAAACAATCTTTGCATGATTGTACTAGGTAAGCTATATATTTTGTATAATTGCTTAACCGATAGCGAGTTCACCTTTTTATTAGTTTAGTATTAGTATTGATTAGCCATCCAACAATGTTTAATCTCATTTTCTTGACCCATACATGCAGCATGTTATTGAAGCAGCCTCCACTCCCAACCTTGAAGGGACAGAAGATCCATATTAAGACAGACACATTAAGAGCATGATAAGCTTTCACTTGCTGTGAATAATTAGTTACCACTTTTAATGAAGTTAGAGGCAATTTCAGAACTAAACCACAAGCCCTGACTTGTATGATAACCTAATAAGTTCCCCTGCTGTGATTGGATGACACATCCAGTACATGATATTAACTTCTTGAACTAGAATTTTGATGAGAGCAATGATTTACCTGGAAGGAAAGCAATATACCTGCATAAAAGCTTTCTATTTTGGGTTCAGTAGACTTTATTCAATATGCTGTTTGCACCTGTCCTACAGCTTAATTTACAATCAAAAGCTAATTCCTAGCCTGTGGTTGACCCTAATCACTAATTCTTATTATTCCTTTATTGGATTTTTCTCATTGTAGGAGGGGATAGAAAACCAAAGGTGCATCAACTCATTTAACTTTGCAAAAAACAAAGGCTTGCACATTTTGACTTTAATAATAGTGTACGTGTATGACAACCATCTAAATTCTTGCTTTCTTAATTTCATGAAGGTGGAAACATGGAAGTGAGGCAAAGTCATTGTTGAAATAGAACAACTGTCTCTACTAGAAAGATTTCATATTTTCTTGTGTTTACATGGATGTGTAGACTGACTGACTGACTGACGGAATGAATGATATAATGTAGTCCATATGCACATTGGAGCTTCAAGACCTCTGCCTTGCATACCTACTACTTAAATCTCTGCAGGAGCATTCCAATATGTGTCTATGTGGTAAACCAACTGAAGTAAAACAAATAATGCAGGGCATGATTAAATGGATAGAGGGATGCTCTTCTCCCTCTCACAAAATAGCAGACCTAGGGGACATACACTCAAATTGAGGGCTGGGAAAGTAAGAACAGACAAAAGAAATATATATTTTAACCCAGCATGTTGCTAGTCTGTGGAACTCCCTGCCACAAGATGTGATGATGGCATCTAGCCTGGATGCCTTCAAAAGGGGATTGGACAGATTCCTAGAGGAAAAGTCCATCACAGGTTATAAACCATGATGGAGATGTGTAATCTCCAGGCTTAAAACCAGGGTACTTCAAGGGCCAGATGCAGGGGAGTGGTATTAGGAGACAGATATCTAGTCTCATGCGCTCCCAAATGCATCTGGTGGGGCTGCTGTGAGATACAGGAAGCTGGACTAAATGGGCCTTTGGCCTGATCCAGCATGGCTCTTCTTATGTTCGTATGTTCTTATGTTCTTAAACAGCATTATGTTTACAAATATAGCTGATATTTTCCCTTAGACCGAGTGGAGGGGAAAATATTGTAAGTGTTCATATGTGTTCAGGCAAAATACCTCCCCCCAAAACAGTTTCACAAAATATTAAAAATGCTTTCTGCTATTTTTTGAAGGGGAGGGGGTGGCTTAAATAGGAATACTGTTCTGTGTATTTCATTATTTTGAAAGGCATATACTCTGAGGCACAGAGGTGAAAGCAAGATAAAATACTAAATCTTGACAGCTGCCAAATGAATAGGGAAGACAGGAGGAAACCAAACATTAGGTGGGGGAGAAAACAAGTCAGAAAATCCTCTATATTTGTATTGTTACATACAGTTAAATTCAGTGGGGAAATTTTCCTTTTTGTATTCATTTTAAAGCCATGTTAATTTCATGTTCACCTTCCATTTACAACCTTTGCTTAGTTTATGTAAAATAATGGAAACATTCAATATACGGTACCTTCCAGGCCCCAAGAAACAAGATGCCAAGGAGTGTAATAACTATAAGGCCATGACTCGTAACTTCCTACACAAGCAAAGTTATTCTCAAGGTGTTCCAACAAAGGCTTTTACCTTATGTGGAGTGAGAAATGCCTGATGTTCAAGCTGGTTTCTGAAAAGAAATGGATACTTGAGATCATATTGTAAATATCCACTGGTTACTGAAGCACACCAAATAAGCCTTTGACTGTGTGGACCAAAACAACCTCAACTATATATAGTTCTGAAAGTAATGGGTGTGGCTCAGCATTTGATCATCCCAACTCCTGGTGCATAACCCGTATTGCCATGCTAGACTGGAATAACGAGGTGACACACGATTGTCTTGGTTTAAACAGGGCCACAATTTATTAAGCACAGAAACAGGCATTTAAACTTTATTAAATTAACAGTAACTTTTTAGGAGGGTCTGTGACGTAGCGCAATAAAGATGGCCAATTGCATTTTATTAGGTCCCCTTGCTGAACGAATTTTAGTACAGCCTGTTAGAATGCCACAGGGAGGATGTCTTGAGTATCTTTTGGTATCCCCCTGATTGCCAATATCTTGGCAGCCCTCTTGGTCCTGTTTGGGTTGTTATTAAGTATTCCCTATCTACTACCTAATCTAATTTATTAAGTGAGGGCTGCCGAGGACCTTGAAGTTATTAATTAGAGTAGGGGCCTATTTGATCAATATTATATATTGTGCTACCTGCCAACCAAGAGATGCACCGCTGTCTCTTTACCCAAACCTGCCGCACAAAGCAGTGCAGAGACCCTCCTTAATATCCAATAGGAAAAATTATAGGCCCTTGTCCGACAAATGCACCCTGTCAGGCCGAAATAGACTCATATCACGAGCAGTGATGGTTGGGTGCTAGATAACAGAACCCATCTCCACATTAACGACCCGGGCAATTTCCCTGTTGATGCCTTTGTGGGCTTTATGCATTTGGGGGGGGGGTTTGATGTTGTGAGCCCCAAACCAATCTAGGAATAATCGCCGAACTCTGATTCTCAAGTCTCTTGAGAATCAGAGACTTGCCCGACATGCGGGTCAAGTCATTGCCCCCAAGGTGGATCACCACAATGGATGGGGCCGGGTTGGGGGGATCACTGAGAGCCATGGATTCCAGCACATCCCCCGTCTTACCCTCCACACCAGGTCAGCCCATTGCCCCAGGCCAAGGTCGCGGCCACGTCCAGAACTGACTGAAAACTTGGTTGCCCAGTAAACAAAACTGTGGCCGTAGAAGGTAATCCGTGTCAGCCAAACCTGGAACGAAAGAAAAGAACAACTGGCCCAATCTCACGGGTCCATTAATGGTCGCACATAGGCCTTAAATTGCTGAGACCTCCACCGCCCTATTCGCTGGATTCCAGCAGGATCGACGCCTAAGGCTGCGGCTGTGGAAGCCGCACCTATCGTAAACGAGTGTGTGCCAAAGTGCCAGCCTGGTATGCCAGCGACCTGGAGAGCCCTCAATGAAACTTTGCAAAATTGATATCTGGTCAGCGGGGACCCATCTCGGTGTTGGAATAAGTAGCCCTGATGCTTGCCAATAGACTGGGCATACTTATGCAGGGCTGCTATAGGGCAAATTTGCGGTACCGAACACCTATGGAGGTGTATGGTGCTGCCCCTGCCCTGCTGATCTGTTTTAGATCTGCAAATATGCAGAAAGACTGGAGAACCATGTCAGGTCACAGTAGGGCTGTGCCCGAAGCATCAGTTTTAGAAAAGGCTACCAGCTTGCTCACACGCAGGGCGGTGAAAAATGCAACCAACATAGCTGCCTGAAACAAATACACTTCAGAACTATCCGAACAAACCTGTGGCCATACTTCAGCCAACCTTGACAACATCATGGGGGAAATGGGTGTTCTGGTGTCCCGTGTCCGTCCCCGCTCCCTGGACCATCCCTCAACCATCTTGGCAATTCGAAATTGGCAGTCGGGGACCCCCAAGCCCTGCGCCTTGGCGTAGTAGTAAAGGGCTGACATTTTTCCCTGAATGGTGTGGGGTGCCAATCCCTTAAAATGCAGGTGAACAGCAAACTGAACAAGTTGGTCAGCTGTCGCCGGCCAGAGCCTGGCAAGCCCTTGTCCAGCACAAAATCGAGCATACTCCGCACAAGCAGCGAAATACGCCCAATGAGTGCTAGGTGCTAATGCCAATCCCATAGCCCTGTTGGCCTCTACCAGCCAAGCCTCCATACCTCTGTTGGGAGCCGATAGGGGTCCTTCATGGCATGGGGGGCTAAGGCTCTGAACCGCTCCATCTGTTGGCGGGACAGAGCATCAGCGAGGGCATTCTGAACGCCCGGCACATGAAATGCACAGAAAATAATATTGAACCGTAAACAGCAGAGGGTCAGGGCGCGGACCAGGCTCATCACTCTCTTTGATTTGGAGGTCAAATTATTAATAATGTGCACCACCGCTAAATTGTCACAATGGAATTTAACTGCCAAATTAGCCCACAGTTCAGCCCATAGAAAGAGTGCTCCAACAATGGGGAACAACTCTAGGAAAGTTAGGTCCCATGTTAGTCCTGATTGGTGCCATTCCTGTGGCCATAAACCGGCACACCAGCGCCCCTTGAAAAAGAGCCCAAAGCCTAGTGACCCTGATGCATCTGTTTGGACCTGAAGGTCAGTGGCAGCAATAGCCTCTGAGCACCAAAATTAAATGCCATTAAATTTGGAGAGAAATTCAATCCACAGGTCCAGGTCCTCCTTGATTGCTGCTGATATGCGGTGCCTGTGATGTGGGCTACGGAGGCCAGCTATGCTATCGCACAGGCTATGCAAAAATGGTCAGCCCGGGGCTACTACCCTACAGGCAAAATATAAATGCCAAATTAGTTGCTGCAATTCTCGAAGTGTAGCTTTTTTTCGTGACCTCATCAGCGTGATGCGCTGGAGTAGGTCCTGGAGTTTCTCGGGGGGCAAACGGCAGGTCTGGGCGACAGTGTCCAATTCAATCCCCAAGAATGTCAACACTCTGGCGGGGCCCTCTGTTTTATTGTCTGCCAGAGGTAAACCCAGTCCTGCCACAATGCACTTAAAGGAGGCCATGAGATGGGAACACTGGCTGGTGCCCGCTACTCCAGCAAATAAAAAATTGTCCAGATAATGGATAACATAGGTGTCTCGGGTTCTTTGCCAAAAAGCCCATTCAATAAAAGAACTAAAACATTCGAACACTAAACAGGAAATTGAACAACCTGTCCATGTAGAACAAACTGTCAAAAGCAAAGCCCAACAGCTCGCAATCGTCAGGGTGTACAGGCAGTAAGTGGAAAGCAGACTTAACATCACACTTTCCAATTTCTGCCTCGACACCAAAGCCCCATACCATCCTAACCGCCAAATCAAAGGAAGTGTAATGAACACTAGACAGCTCCTGAGGGATACTGTCATTAACAGAGTGTTCCGCCGGGATGAATTAAACGATATTCCCCCGGGGTTTTCTTTGGTACTACCCCCAACGGGGATACTCGGAAGTTAGGCGTAGGCGGCTGGGCAAAAGGGCCTAGTACCCAGCCAGCTGCTAGTTCGGCAGCGATCTTTTGCCTGACGATGTGCTCCATACCTAACACAGATTTGAGGTTGGGAGCCATATAAGGCCTTCTCTCGCCTAGGGCCGGGATTCGAAACCCATACTGGAACCCATCTGCCAAGTAACGAGCATTCGCTTGCGAGGGGTAGCTACCGAGCCACGCCCTCAAAACTGGGATCCTGATTGGGCTAGGTCCCTTTTGGTGGCGGGTTAGGACCAGGCAGATGGCTCCGGATGAACAGCCGTAGGCCTGTAAAGCCAGCCGTGTTGCCAAAATGGCCGGCGGGGGATGCACAGTTAACGGACTGGCAGCAAGGCCGCAGACCGGCCGAGCAAGGGCGGAACCCCAAACTTGCATTCCCCCCACTACAACCCCAAGCTGTGTCCACTAAATTGGGCCAGTAACAACTCGGATGGCCCCCAGGGATGTCAGATTAGAGTGGATGGGCCGCCGATGAATCCAAAATGGCGGCCACCCCGGCTGGATGGGCGCGTGCGTGAGGCAGGAGGCTTGGGGTTCTATGGCCAGCAGGGCCTGTGTGCCAGTGAACTGGCCCCCTCGCGCCCGGTAGCCTAGGTCCAACCCGATAAGAAGGTTGAGGCCCGCCAGCCTCCACGTGGCTGATGCTCCAGGCCACAAGCAAGTCCTAATGGGCGGGCAGTGCCAAAACCGGCCTCACGAGCAGGCTGCAAGAGGCCGGTTGGCTCCCTCATGGTCGGCTGCGTGCCGCCTCCCAGCGGCTGCAACTCTGCGCCACCGGCTGTTAAGCCTTAGGGGTTGGGTAGGCACGGCGGAGTGTGTCTGGTCCCAAAATGACGGGCTGTGGGCCGGGTTCTGGCTACCCGAGCCTTGAAACTGTCGCCCACTGGCACCCCGGACGGCGGGGGCACCATAGGAGCCCCCCAGCAAAGAGCCGGTCCGACCTATGACCTGGGCAGAGCGGCCACCACGGTAATCGAAATGGAGAGGGGGAAGGGCTCAATCCCCCCGCGGCCGCCCACGGGACGGCCACTCCCCCGCCCAAGTGCCAGTTGCCGCACCGCTTGGCCCCCAACGTCCCCGACCCGCTCTCCCTCCATCCACCCACGATACCCTGCAGGGCCACGAGGGCCTAGCCGGGCTCCCGCCCTCCTCCCCAACTCCCCGGGACAGAGACCGCAAACTCAGCCTGCTATCGATTCATCAGGAGCTTGCAGTGGGGACGTCCTCTTCCTCCGTGGGATCTGCAGACTGTGCAGGCAGGCGGTGAGGGAGCGCGGCGATCCTTTATATGGCCACGCTCCCTGGCACAGGCTACGCAGATTGCGCAGCCAATCACCGCCTGCCCCCCCAGTCAGCTGGCAAAGCCGCCCCTGCACCGCACGCGGCAGTGCGGGACAGCCATTGTGGACACGAAGCTAGTAGCTACTATTAAAACAGAATATGTAGAGACAGGATGGTTTCCTAAAGGCAAAGGTATCAGGCAAGGATGCATTTTCCCCCTGTCCATTCCGCCTAGATGCAGAACATACCATAATGAAAGCTGGACTAAATTTACATGAAGGAGGAGTGAACACTGATGGAAGAAACATCGGTAATTTAAGGAATCCAAATGACACCATCTTGCTGGCAGAAAGCAACAACAATGTGAAATGACTTTTAGTGAAAGTTGCAAAGCAGGACTGCAGTTGAACATTAAGAAAATGAAACTTACGACTACAGAAGAACTACACAACGTTTATGTTCACAAGAATAAACTGAAATAGTGAAAGATTGTTTATACTTTAGTTCAGTCATCTGTCCAAACAGAGACTTTAGCCAAGAAATCAGAAGGAGACCAAGACTTTGATGAGCAGCAATGAAGGGATAAAGCGTAGGGGTAATTAAGTGTAATGATATGTGAACTGTAAGGATATGATATGAACATTCCTTACATCAGCTCATCAGTGCAAACCTGTCTTAGCCCCATATTACAGATGAAAGGCTAACGGAAGGAACTAGCCATGTGTCAACAAATAGGAGTTACTGAGCAGCTCTGCTATGTCCCCCTGCTCCCAAATATGCTGTTGAATTCTCAGCTCTTGATCAAGTGGCTTGATTTTTCATGGTTTCTTGGCTTTTGTCCAATTGCAAGTTACTCCTTTTTTCACTTCTCTTGACTTGTTTGATCAAAAACCTTTCAAGACAGTTCTTTTAGCAGCCAGATTCCACCCTCTTTTTTTCCTTTGTATCTCAAAGACAAGAAGTTTAGCTCTGCTCAGTAAAATTACAAACTACCAATAAAACACATGTGATAAATGTTTAAGACTTAATTGATACTTTTAAAATTCCAGGCAGGAATAGTTTTTAAATGCAGTTGATTACAAGGCTAAATAAATTGGCTCATTAGGCACTTCAGACAAAAAGGCTGATCCAGTACAGAAAAAAAAATGGAATGAAAGGCTCTTATTTCAGAAGGTTCTTTCCACTTCCATTGTTAGTCTTCTATCAGCAACAAATGAACTCATTCCCCTGCAGGTCTCTTTTTAAAAAGAGAAGAAAGAAAGAGTTAATTCCTTTGCATCTACAGCCTGCTAAGAAAACAACCTTGAAAGTGTATTTTTAAAAGGCCTTTTCAATAAGACCTACAGGGGTTTGTCAATAGCACTTACTATTTCCTGCATGCTAGCAAGCAAATAAAATAAAATAAAATAAAAATGACTTACTGTAAGAATTATAACCATTGTCACCTTTCATTAGTTATTGGTTGTATTGCTTTCTCATAATACATTACGGGCGTAGCAACACTGATTACAGTATACAGAATAACAACAATGGGGAATATTTAACAAGAAGTAAATGTATGAACAAGAGTGCTATAAAAACAAAAAGTTAACATTCCATTGAAATTTGACATTAACCAACAATGTGATGTTGCACTAATTGTGGTTAGCATTATATCCCCATTGGCATCTTTGCAAAATAGAGGGAGTACCAAAGCACAATTTGAGCACATTGTTAAAAATGGAATTTAAAATTGTCGTTGGAATGAATATTGATTAGCATGAACATTTGTGCAGATTTGCTTAAAGAGGAATTTTAAATAGTGGCTTGCATTAATATTGATCCAATGCATGGCCCTGCAGGAGCTCTTCCTGTCTAATGTGTCTGTAAGAGGGGTAGGATGGAACTTCTGAATGCAATATAATAATTACATTTTACTCACATGGATTTCTAGCACTGACTGAAACTGTATCTGCCTTATGGCACTTCTCATCTTTTAGTTTTGATGCGCCACAGTGAGTAAAATGTTTTCTAAATTTCTCAATTGATGGCCAAAGAACACAAGATATCCTATTCATTAAAGATTTTCAGCTCTATAATGTTAAACCATTAAAATTAATTGGTAGATGAATTTATTAAGCAAATAATTTACTAAAACTAGACAAATGCCAATTTTAAAAATAGAAAGAGAACCACAAATCATGTCTCAAAAACAACATCATTGACCAGCTGAAGTAAGGGCCCAAATCCTGTGGTTAGTGTAACAAATTGTGCTAGAGTAGGCTTATTGGATCAGTGAGAATTTGGGAGTCAACTCAATCTGTTCCTGTGAATGTCATGGAATTCTCACTGTGGTGATGTGTCTGCAATGATAGTTAAAACAAATAATTTCTAAATTGCAGTGCAAGATCAAGAGGGATGGATATTTTTGTTTTTGTTTTTAGAAAACTGTCAGATTCATTAGATCTTCTTGATAAGGACCACAGAAATGTTAGTCACATAGGCTAAATAATACCATATGTTATCTTTAAGGAATCATTCTCCTGAGAACATTTAAGAAACTTAACTTCTGTACACCCAAATGAGAACAAAAACTGCTACTTCATCAGGCATTAGTATTTAATTAGTATTGCCATGAAGTTCTTTAGTATAATCTAAGCAATATAAATCTTAAAGACAATCCCTTGTTGGAGGGGAGTGTTCTATTTCCACAAGGAGTGACATGTTAATTGCCTACAGACATTCTGTTGCTCTAATGAGTAAAATAACTGAATAACTAATTGAAACTCCGTTCAAATAAAAAGTCATTAGCCAAGCGGTATCATATCTAAGTAAATTAACTCCATTTTCTATCCTGAATTATCTAGCTGTTGTGCTTTGATCACAGCTGCATTGGATCATTAACTAATTAAAAGTGAAGCCAATTTATAATTGCAAGATCTTATGTAAAGAAAGCATTTTTCTTCCTCCCCTCCCCCCTTTGTTACACAGACCTTTCAATAAGGACCCTTGGCTGAAAGACTTTTTTCATTCAATAAAATGTATAAACATGTGATAACAGTTGCAATAGCAATGATCCATCAAGTCGATGTTGAGTTATGGCAACTTTTTTTAGGGCTTTCCAGGTAGAGAATACTTAAGTAGCATTCCCTTCTCCTAGGGGTACCCTGAGACTATGCAGCTTGAAAAAGGGCATGATTGCTGGCTCTACTTATAAGAGGCACGTTGGGGAATTGAGTTCCCCATCTCTGTCTCCACATTCAGATATAGAGATGGGCACAAACTGAAAAAAATGGTGATTTGTTTTGGTTCGTTTTGTTTTAGGGTTTGGTTCAGTTCGTTTCATTTTTAACAATTTTTTTCAAATATTCATTTCATTGGTTTGTTTTGTTCATTATTCATTTTTTCCCCTCACTTGGCGGAAAAAAACATTCAAAAACACACAAAAAAAGACAACAACAGCACAAACTGGACTGGCAGTGTCCTCATCCTCATCATCCACATCATCCCCATCAACTTCAATAATCATTCATCACATCATCCTTACTGGGCAGTGGCGGTGCCAGCGGAGTGATCCTGGTCCATGTGACAGGGGCTTTTTGAGGTGCTGGCTTGGGGCCAGCACCTCGGGTTCCCCCCCCCCAAGTTGCCCCCTCCCTGCAGCCAGAAAGACTGGACCAAAGGACCAGCACCAGGTAGGAGACATCTCTGCCACCATTAACGAACCAAACCGAACTGAACCATTTTTTCCCCAGTTTGGTTCAGTTCCTTCTAAATCCACTCTGAGGTTCGTTATTCATTTTGTTCTGTAATGAAATAAATGACGAATAACAAAACTAACTAAAAGTTCATTTCATGCCCATCTCTGTTCAGATACTTAAACCATGGAAATATCCCATGAGGATAGTACTAGGGTTTGTGCATAAATAGATGGCTGTACTGATAAACACTTATAACATTCCCTTACAATGTCGACATTGAACATGACTCACCAACCCAAGTCCGTTGAATAGCAACAGACTAATGCTGTGCCTTTAATTGCCATTGCTTAGTTGATATTTTTAGGCTGGGAATGTGAAACTGACACTAACATAAAACAAAATAATTTAGTGTTACATCAAGAGATTGTTCTATATTATTGTACTTTAATGTTAAGTAGAAACAGCTTCCCTATTTTAGGTGTTCTGCTATTCAGTGGCATTTTATGGGTGAGACCAATGGGCCAAAGCATAATCAGTGATGGAACAGTAACCATGGACTTGCGCCTACTTCATGTCTTGTTCTATGTATGGAAGGTTTATAAGAATGCACATGGGCAAAAGATAATGTTTCAATGAAAATCCACCAGTAAGAGGGTGAACAGATTGTTCATAATGCTGTAACCACTGTCATCTTCCAGTAACTCTAGGGTCATGTTCTGCTTTTTTATTTCAAGCATAGTCTTCAGTGTCATAGCATAAATTTGGAAGAAATAGATGGCATATAAGAAAAAGATTACTTTAAAAACATCATACTTGGGACATACAGTTGTGTCTAGTCTCAAAATAGTTCCTAAGGTGAGTTGTGATACATTTGACCTCAGCATTAATGTCATTCTTCAGGCTTCAGCACCTTCTTCAGGATCTTCCAACTTTAACATTTTCAAGAGGCAATTATAGACAGCATGGACAGGATGTTCAGGTTTCTTTGTATCCAGATCTTATTATTCTTGGAGCACTACCTGCCAGGTAGACACCTTATAGCCATCCGCAAGTGGTTCACTCTGGACAAAGGCCTCAAGTAGAAAGCAAAAAGCCTGAGCTAAATTTAGCTTCACCTACCTTATTATTCGAAAGACAACTCCCAGTTAGCACAGGGAAAGGAAAGTGAAGCTTGGGTACAGCTAGCCAGTGGACTGCAATTCCAGAAGCCTCCACCACTTGCTGTGCTGGAAGGGATTTCTGGGAATTGCAGTTCAGGAACATCTGGGGACCCACAGGTTGAGAACTACTGAGCTAGACCTAGTTCATAATATATATTACTTAACATCTATATGAATGACCCCCAGGGGTCATTCAGAGCTCTGGAATGAAGTGCCAGTAATATGCGGATGGCATTCATCTCTATTGCTTGTTTCTCCTCAACAATGAAGAAGCAGCCAGGAAGGACCCTTGAATTTTGCCAAATGCAAGGTGCACAGTTTGAAACTTAGTTCTGACAAGAGAGAGGTGCAGCTGGTCAGCAGAAATTCAAGAGCCAGGATTCAATCTTGTTCTAGGTTCAGTGTCCCATTACAGGGTAGGTTTACAGTCTGGGAGCCTTGACTCTCAAGTGGCAGTGGTGCTTATGAGTGCCGTTCTGCAACTCCACTTAGCGTGTTACACAACCTTTCCTAAGTTGACTTGAATTATTAACAGCCATTATTAACATACATCACATCCTCTCTACTGCAATGTGTCTTGTGTGGGTCTACTTTTGAAGACAGTCTGGGATATTTAGTTGGTGCAACATGAGGCAGCTAGGTTGCTAACTGGTATGTAATATTGTGATTATATGATTCTGCTACTGGAAAAACCTGCACTGGTTGCCGATTCTTGCTTCTCAGTCATCTAGGGAAGGCTATCTGGAAGTTGAGTCATGGCAACTGGACCTCTTTT
>JAHTLZ010000330.1:29564946-29619126 GCA_023846285.1 Phrynocephalus versicolor
TAAATAAATAAATAAATAAATAAATAAATAAATAAATAAATAAATAAATAAATAAATAAGGCTGATATGAGTTACAGTATTTGGGTATGCAGTGGTAATGAATACAACAATGGGGATAGGAGACGAAATGTAAGCCTAATGAAACAGATGGTGGATGGTAAAGCAAAAGGCACAAAAAGTAAAACAATAAAAACAGAGAGCACTCTGATGCTCTTTGTGCACTGAAGGAGCCCCTGAAGAACAGCAGCAGGCAATCTACCCTAAGGCTCAAACTCTTGACCCTTAATGTGCCTTTTCAGAGTATGCACATGACCATTAAGCACATCTCTGGCAGCCAACATCTTGGATGGTTATTTTCCACTAATTCGCCAAATGGAAACAAACATCTCACAAATGAGCAAACTGATTAAAAAAAAACAGGGAGCAAACCTGAAGACCTCTGAGGGTTGTCTGACTTAGGCAGTACTTGAAGTCTTCTCCAAGTGCCCTCTAGCCATCATCATCATTATCATTTTAGAACTGAAGTGCTAGAAGGGGCTCTATGGATCATCAAATACAGACACCATCAAGGTGGCACAGTGGGGAATTGAATTGCCAACCTCTGGTCTGCAGCCAAATGAGCTGTCCAGCAGTTGTCAATTTCCAGCATTTTAAAACAAAATGTACTCCTAACATACAGCACTCTAAAGCCTAAAACTCTCTCCGGGAGGTTATGATTTAATTGTGCAGGCTACACACTGGTCACCCCCCCCCCCCCCCGCAAGCTGGGTACTCCATTAACTGACCTCAGAAGGACGGAAGGCTGAGTCAATCATGAGCAACCTACCTGAGCCCAGGATCAAAGACTTGACCACATGTCTGCACTTTTACCACTGCACCACAACATTACTTTTACAAAACCTAAATCACCGGGCACCACAGGGAACATTGCTGTATACTTTATTAGGAACTCCTTGCCATTTTGTCTTCATGGACCATGCACTCACTTTCATAAATGTTTGATTGAATCATTGTGCCTTGCTGAAGATTCAACAGTCACTATTCTAAAACAGAATTGTTGTTCCTACATACAGGCAAACTGTGGATCTTTGTGGGAAACAAAGCCAGAGACAGCCTACATAATGCACTACTAGAGGAATTAGAACATGTAATTTTTTCCCCCACGAGCTACTATGCTATAGTTTGTCAGTCTATCATTTTGATTCAGTAGCATTTTGGAGGTATGGATGTGGGCCATTGTCAATAGAAATAAGGCCTCAGTCTCACAACGATTTTGCTGCTCTTTTTGCTGTGAAAGACTGCACAGCAAAAAATCATGCCTTCACTCAGAAGAGCAGTATTTTGGTACCCTGGCTGACCACGCCCCTGGAAGTGCACTTTAACTGATTTTGTACCACCACCAGGGGTTGTGTTAAAATACTTCTGTTATTGACACACACTTTTAAATGCCTCAAACGAGGTGCGACCCCAGAAAATTCACACTAAATAGATTCGTACCCCTTTTTCTGCCACTTCCTGTAGTTCTGTCTTGGTAATTGCTTATGCTACTGAACTGATGGCATACCGGCATGCAGGGATGATTTTTGCTGGCTTTCCACCAGCAATTAAAATTGATTTTAAGAGGAAAGACCAGGGCCAATGAGAAGAGTATACAAAACTGATTCCTAACCCTAAGTTCAGTTCTTTAATCTTGATTTCTGAACATTTGTTGAGATTATTTGGTTTACTTGTTCACGTATTTAGAGAGACGGCAGAGAAAGCCATTCAGAGAGAAGAGTCCATAATGGAAAAGACATTTCCTGTACCACCTAACAAGCCCTTAGAAGGGGTAGTAAAAGTCATACCTAAGACTGAAAGTAAAGGATACTATTCAGGATGGAACAGTGGGAGAACGAGAGTCCCGTTAGCAGTGTGGGCAAAACATCCCTGTTGTGGGACACAATGTTATGGTCAAGGTTACCATGAGATAATTCCCTCACTGAAGGGGAACTGTAAGAAGTCTGGTTGAAGAAGAGTTACTGTTGTTAAATTTGCATGCTGATAATGATCAAGCTGTGATTAATTGTATGTCTGTGAAAGAAGAAGAAACTAACCAGAGGCTATATTGTTAGAAGAAAATAAAAGTTTATTTGTTTTGGAAGAAATGCCTGTTTTGTATGTAGTTAATAAAGCGGAACTGCCAAATAACATACCGGAACCCTCACATTGGCCACTCTCAATAAAGCCTAGAACAGGCATTGTACCACATAGAGTGACTCTAGAGCAGTGGTGGCAAACCTTCGGCCCTCCTGATGTTTTGGACCACAACTCCCAGAATTCTAAACTTAGATTGCTAATGGAAAGGACTGTGGGAGCTGCTGTCCAAAACATCTGGAGGGCCGAAGTTTGGGCATGCCTGGCCTAGAACCTACTAGGCCTGCAAGGGTGGGACATTGCTTAGTCAGACACAGGCTTCTTCCTACTGGCTGCTGATGGAAACCGATAGGCAGAAAAGGGATGGTGGTGAGGGTAAAGACACACACTAAAATAAATGAATGAGGTATTTCAGTCTGTCCCCTAAGAATGTGGGCGCTTTGCCAAAGAAAGTGTATGACAGAAAGCATGTGAAGAGCTGTTAAACCCATCCAGGGGGACTGGTCGAGGAGAGGATAATCCGGCCAAAATTCAATCTCAGTTTAGTTTTCACTTTATGACAGCCTTAAGTGTCCAGTTGGTATGGCTCAGATCTGATTAGTAAAAATGCATCTCTAATATAAATGCTTCCCCCACCCTTTCCTGGTAGTCCTGAAAATTGTACCTGTTGTCTCCAACAGACGTTTTTTTGTGACAAGGCCTTCAGCCCCAGGCATTTCTATTACCTCAGCTAGAGAAGGAAAGGCAGTGATAGGGCTCCTTCTTTGGGATGACTGCTTGGAGCTCCTCTAACTTCCTCAACAAAATAAGCCACAATGCTGCTGCTACGGGGTGGGGACCATCACTTACACGCTCATCTGTTTCACAGCAGCAAGAGGAGCAGCTTCTCCCATTCCTTTTCCTACTCCATCTTTTTTCTTTTCCTCTATACATGTGCCACCTCTTTCCCCCCTCCTTGTCTTTCTTCAAGGAAAGTAGAGAAAGAGAGAGAGAGAGAGAGAGAAAGAGAAAGTGAGAGAGAAGGTTGTGATTCCCATTCAAATGGTGGCTCCCCCCCGCGCACGCGCGCACACACACACACACACACAGATTGAGATAAGTTACACAATTTACACCAACAGAGGCATTCTCATATGCCAAAATGATTAAAAATAAATCAATTTGACATGCGAGTTATAATAAACAACCCTCTGGTGGAAGAGTCTTTTACCTCACTTCCAATCAAAATAACATGATTCCCTGTCAAAACAATACACACTTCAATTTGTGTCATCTAGTCACTTTTAGGGGGGAAAATTAAAACATGCTAAACCTAACTCAGTATAGTGTAACCAGACTCTCAGTCTTGAATTTGGAGCCATTAAATTCAGCTAACTAACTATTGTAGGTAGTGATCCAATGGCCTTCGTGTTTATACTCCCCGTTATTAGAGCAATTACTGTTCATCATAATGAGCACCTGCTCCTACAAATTTAATGCTACACCACTGCTCTTATCCTTCAGCAGCTAAACAGACATGTAGTCAAATTTTGATAAAGATGACAGGACAAGGGCAGTATTTGCAAATGCTGCTTTATTTATATATCTTCTCAATTTACAAATGCTCAGATGCCATAAGGTGTTGTATTTTGCATTAAGCACACATTGGCGACAACAAAAACAGAATGCTATTATATCACTGTCTAACCCTCTACTTATTTCTTTTACACCTCAGCAGAGAAAGCTCCCAGTATGTTTCTGTCATAATCCCATTGACAGTTAATTTTGCTTACATTTGAAAATAGCCTTGGCAGCACAAGAGAAGTGACAAAATAAGTTGTAGATGAGCATGGCAGGAAACAAAACAATAGTCTGCATCAGAACAGAAGAAAATTGGTGATATTCAAGTTTATATGCTACTCTGAGGACATTTGAAAAAGAGTACCCAGGCCTTTCCTTGCATTGCTGTATTCACATTCTTGAATACAGCAGCTCAAGGCATACTCAAGCTCTTAAAATATCTGGAAGTTGAGTCATGGCAACTGGACTTCTTTTCTTGAAAGATCAAAACATTTTACTTCTTATCCAAGCAGCTTCATCAGTCTGGTGAAGCTGCTTCGATGAGTAGCAAAACATTTTGATCTCTCAAGAAAAGCTGTCCAGTTGCCATGACTCAACTTCCAGATCAACTCACCTGCATGACTGAGAATCTTCACAGAGTACTCTTAAGATATCTTACAAATGTGACTAAACTGAAAACTGTTCATATAGGAAGGAACCAACAAAAAAGTATCTGGAGCCACTAAAATTTGGCTACCCATGCTGCATGGCTAGTGTGAGCAACATGTAACTCTGCAATACCTCTGTTCATCAGATCACCACCCTCACCCCCAAAATTCACTTTGTGGACTCCATTTAAGTGGAAGGCTTACTCCAAGGCAGTGGAGGCAGCAAAGAAATCATTTTCTCTACCACCTTTGATTTGGCACAAAATTGCCCGGGGCAGCTTTTCAGAATAGTCAAAAGTCTGCTGCACGCTGACCCATGGGTGAATAACACAGACCGCACTGTATTTCACTGTGAATAATTTGCACAAAACTTTACAGGCAAAATTGAACAGATCTGGGTTATCCTGGATGCTGCTATTGATCCAGAGCCTGTAAATAAAACACCCCACCCTCCTTGTCCTATATTAATGGATGAATTTCAGCTCCTACAGCCAGATGATGTGGTCAAGACCCTTAGGGAGTCGAGGGTCACTACATGTGTGTTGGAGCCTTGCCCCTCATGGATCATAAAAGCTTCCAGAGAACGTATGGCAGACTGGTTAGGAAGAGTAGTGAATGCCTCCTTACAACAGGGCAGGATAACAGTATGCTTAAAGGAGGCAATAGTAAAATTGCTAAAAAAGCACTCCTTAGACTCAATGATACTGAACAATTACTGACCGGTATTGAATATCCCGTTCTTAGGGAATGTCCTAGAGTGGGTTGTGGCCTCGCAGCTCCAGAGGTTTCTGGATGAGATAAACTACCTGGATCCATTTCAATCTGGCTTCAGGCCTTGCTATGGGACTGAGACTGCACTGGTAGATGACATGCAGGGAAATGGATAGGGGATCTGTGTCCCTTTTGGTTTTGCTAGACTTCTCAGCTGCTTTTGACACTATTGACCATAGCATCCTCCTGACTCATCTCTCTGAAATGGGAATTGGGGATACTACATTAAAGTGGCTCCAGTCCTTCCTAAAGGATAGAATGCAGAAAGTGGTGTTAGGTGATTCATGTTCAACAACATGACTGCTGACCTGTGGAGTTCCCCAGGGTTCTGTTCTGTCTCCTATGTTATTTAACATCTATATGAAACCACTGGAGGAGACTATCTGGTCTTTTGGGGGTAGGTGCCACCAGTATGCCAATGATATGCAGCTCTACCTCTCGTCACCTCCAGACTCTAAGGGAGCTTCTATCTCAGCTTTACAAGAGTGTTTAGCTGCAGTAATGAACAGGATGAGGATGAACAAAATGAAATTAAACCCAGACAGGACAGAGGTGCTCCTGGTCAGTCAAAAGGGAGAACAAGGGATAGGGATGTAACCTGTACTGGATGGGGTCACCCTCCTATTGAAAAATCAGGCACACAGCTGGGGGTACTCTTGGACTCATCCTTGAGCTTGAATGCCCAGGTCACGGCTGTGTCCAGGAGCTCATTTGCACAATTAAGACTAGTACACAAGTTACACCCCGTTCTTGAGAAACCAACTCTGGCCATGGTGACACATGCTCTAATGACGTCCCGGCTGGACTACTGTAATGCACTTTATGTGGGGCTACCGATAAAAATTATCAGGAACTTTAATGGGTCCAAAATGCAGCAGCCAGACTGCTGACTGGAGTGGGGTACATATATCACATTAAAACAGTTCCACTGGCTGCCAAACAGCTATTGAGCTCAATTCAAGGTGCTGACCTTGACCTACAAAGCACTATACAGCCTGGGTCCTAGCTACCTCAAAGATCTAATCTCACAGTATGAACAGGCTCAGTTATTAGGGTTATCAGGAGAGGCCCTTCTCTCCATCCTGCCATCCTGCCACCCTCACAGGTACATCTTGTAGGAACCCATGAAAGGGCCTTCTCAACTACTGTGCCCAGACTCTGGAACTCCCTTCCACTAGAGGCCAGGAATGCCTCATCTCTGTTGTCCTTCTGGAAACAGGTAAAGAATGAATCTATAGGTTGACATAGACTTTGTGTTTATAACTAATTATAACCTTGTAGCTTTAATGTAACATTGTCTATTAATGTTGTAAGATGTCCCTCAATTCCTTGTTCTCAAATACTTGAACATGTCTTAATTGTACCGGACTGCATATTATTCCTCATTACTGTAAGCCACCTTGGGTCCTTTTCCAAGGAGAAAGGCGGGATAAAAATACACTAAAAATAAAATTAAAAGCATTTTTTGTTATGTTTTCAGACACAAAACCCACATTCCCTTGGGCCACTGTCATCAAAATGTTTAATATTTTAAACAATTTGGGTCATAAGAGGTCCAAAGGGGACTTTTCAGATTAAGAAAATCATTTCTAATAAAAATGGGGTAGGCTGAACTCATGGAAGTAGAAACAACTCTCTTCAAGGTCCAGGAATAGGTACATATAATTCCATGATTTTTGGAGTTTTGCATTTTCTTGTTCTACGGTACCTCATCCTCTAAAGTGCCATGGAATCCTAGAGAATCTATTTATCATTGTCAGTGAGAAAAAGAAAATATTTTGCCATCTGGGATTACTCATGTATAGACACGGGCACAAAATGAATTAAAAATTCATGTTGTTATTCGTTATTCATTTTGTAAAATGAATAATGAACCACTCCCTCAAAGAAAAATGAAACGAAGTGAAACAGAAATTTTCGTTTTGTTTCATTTCATTTTTGATCCCCCATCAACATCTTCTCTTACCTCCCTGTCGTTGCCGGGCTGGGGACTTGCTGCTGCAGCCGACCAGCCCCCGCGGGAGGGATTTTGAGGTCGCTGGGAGGCCTCCTTCCTGCCCCCCCCCCAAAGCCAATCAGCCCATGCTGCAGTTGATTGGCACTTGAACAAAAAAAAAGCACCTGAACAATAAAATAAAATAAAATACAATTTTAAAAAGTGTCAACCCAGCCCGCGGTTCCACTGGCCGACACTTGAACTATAAAATAAATAAATAAATAAATAAAAGCACTGACCCGGCCCGCGGGCCAGCTGACTGGCACTTCAACAATAAAACTGAAGTAAATTTAATTAAAAAGCACTGACCCAGCCTGCAGGTCAGCTGGCTGGCACTTCAACAATAAAATAAAATAAAATTTTAAAACGTGCTTGAACCAAAAAAAAAAAAAAGTGCCTGCGGGCCAGCTGGCCGGTGGAAGGGGAAAAAAATGTGCCATCCTGGCCCAAATATTAAAAAATAAAAACAAATAATGAAACAAACAAAAATGATTTTTTTAAAAATCATTTTGTTTTAAATGAAGCAAAAATAATATGAAAAAATGAAAAATGAAATGAAATGCCATTTTGGTGTTTCATGCCCATCTGTACTCATGTATTTCAGTAGGTAAACAGTATTCAACTACAATCTCCCTTTCAAAGTTGCCATGGTTATTTATTTATTTGTTCATTTAATATATTTTTACCCTATGCTAATACCAATATCCCACAGTACATAATTGTGATCTTCCAGAAATCTACTAAAATTTAATCTACATGCAGTGATTTTTCCAAGACACAATACCTTTTTTAAGCGGGAGTCAATGAACCTCTTTTACCTTTTATAAAACATGGCATCGGGCAATATAATTAAGACTAAACTTATTTCCTGTGGTGAAATTAACTTACAGAAATGAAGGTGTTTATTTATTAAACAGGATCTCTGGAGTTCTTGCTTTATTCTCCTCCTTCCTGGGAGGGTTTTGATTATTTGTTTCCTTTCTTTTGCCTGCTTGCCCTGCAATTTAAAACAGAGACCGACCTTTGGGAGGCGAAATTTGATTGGAGAACAGCCTGCATCACCAGCTAAACACATTACTGATGTTTTACTCACTTTGCTGCCCCGTGCTTGCTTTCTTAACTATCAGAAGAATTATGTGTTGAGGTTTCCAAGCTCCATAGACCTGTGCAGATTTAATTTGAAATAACAAGGTGTGGGAGCTATTTGATAATAAATGGAAACGGGGGAGTTTTGCAGTGTTTGAATTTGTGCTTTATATCTTGGCTTTATTTGGCATTAAATCCCTTTAAAGTGAATATATTTATTTATTTACTTACGTACTTCATTTCTATGCCTTCTTTCTTGGATAGGGACCAATGGAAATTATTCTACACTTAACACTTTTACTTACCAATTTCTTCCTTAGACACAAGATAATCATTCTAATAAACTGCAACTTTTTCAGTGCAATTGTTTCAGCTGCTCGCTGAAACACACATTAGATGTTGGCAAGTGTAATCTATGTAATAAAAACTATTGCCTAACTTTAAATGTTAAACAGTCTTGTGGCTGATGTAATTTACAGCATTTTAAATGTTAAATAATCCCAATCAATATAAAATATAGAAGGCTGATCAAACCTCTGACAATATTCCAGTAGGAAGTTAACCAGTGTGTAACAGTGGCGGGGTGGGTGGGTGGGTGGCGACGGGCGGCTGGTGGGCAGTGGGGGGATGGACGGCGGTGGCCAGCAGCGGGGGGGCGACAAGCTGTCCAGCGCCCTCTCTCCATTTTGGCACCCTAGGCAATTGCCTAGTTCGCCTTAATGGAAGTGCCGGCCCTGCTCATGGGTGTTGTTGTCGAGTAACTTCTGGAGGACCATTCCTTTGCCTTACATTACTTCCTGCTCTACAGTAAATCTTTTAAAAATAGCCTTGGATTTGCTGTGGCTGTGACTTGATCAAGAAGTACTCTGCCTTGACCTTTAGAAAGTATCAAGAGAAACCAAAAATGATAGCAAGAGCTGCTCTAGTGGAAGTTAAAAAGCTTCTTAACCTTTAAAAGTGAACAAAATGCTGCTACAGCTTCTATGGACCCAACAGCTTCTCATTTTACTGCTTTTTAAATGTGCTTTTGTTTTCACCATAGGGTGGCAGGGGACATGGGTGTTAAAATGATTCTTACACTGAACAGTAGTCCACCTGGAAAAATGTTTCTTGTTTTCAAGAATGTCAGAGTAATTTATGTCTTCCTTTAAGAAAGTTTAAAGCCATCCTATCTAAAAAATCTGATTATTTTTAAAATGCTCTTCTTATCTCTTTGCTTCTGGCTTGTACAAGTTTTTTGTGCTGGCTAATGTACAAGCATTTCCTTTCAACACAAGATATATTTGGACGGCATTGGGCATTATATAGAAACTTTTCTATATAATAGGATGGTGGAAAATGGATAGATTTCAGGAAGGTTGCAAAACCAAAACAATTTCACTAATACCCACATCTTGCAGGAAAGAATCAATAAAACTCTTATTTTGTTCTCTAGTGCAGTCAAGTCTATATATAACAAGCAACCCTTGCAAACAGGCAACTAAACTGAGGTAAAACATGTGATATCCATAGGATCATCACATTCATTTTCTCAATTACACCACATGGGGGTTCCTTTGCAAGAAGTACTACTCTTTTTAAAGGAGTACCAATAAATAGTAATATTGGAGAATGTCATGCTTAATTACACTATTGACAAGTTGGTTAACATAACCCTGTGCCTGTTACACAGTTAGTAAAATGAGAGCAGCTTTTTAAAATACTGAAGCAGCATTCTAGGAAGAACAGAGCTATACAGCCAAGTGGATGTAGCTTTTTCCAGTAGATTGTGTTAATTTGGCCCTTCATTCCCCTTCAAAGAAATGTCTTGACTGAAAGCAGGGAGAAAAGGAAGCTTTCATTCCTTCCTTCCTAAAACCTGCAAAACTGTCTGTGACGTATCGGAAGGGAAGATGTTCCCTTATCATCAGATCACTTGTGGCTCTTATGACATGAGCTAAATATAGCACCACAGGGTTGCCCTACTGTGGCTAACCAGCAGCCTTGAATCACCTGCACTCTCACCTATCACATTTTAACTCAACAAAAATCCCTAGTATCCCATGGGGTGGGAAAATTTACTGCAGTCCTCCTTTTACCTTTGAATATTTTTTTTGTTCAAAACCACGTATGGTGAAATTGTTCTGCCTCCACTAAGGTCTTTTCACTCACCATCAGAGGCTATCACAGTGGCTTATGAATTTCTACATGAGTCCTGCAAACCTTGAAAAATATCAGTTATTTAAAGGAAACACAAACCACTACAAAAAACCTTTGGAACTCTCCACAGAACGAAAAGTAATACCCAAGCAACCATGTAGTCTTCGCAAATGGGGAAGATTTTGCACGAAATGACACCAATATGTCCAGTTATAATAAGAAGTCCATAAGTGTAGGATTTTTCTGGTTGATTCAGTTTGTTAGCACAGCATAAAGTACAAAACAACCCGACCACAGTACATGGATACATGAGAAAGTATACCTAAAAACTCAGCTTCCAACCCAGACTCTTTTGTTTGTAATAAATCATACTACAACTAGCTTAAGGTAGAAAGAATAAAAACATCTTTATACACAATTCCTCAGCTACAAGAGGAAGAGAAAGAATGAAGAAAAGAAAGGAATTCAAGCCACAACAATTGTGGGAGGCTTAGTTCAAAATTAAGGCCACATGGTAACGGGTCAGAAGCAGAAAGAAATCACAATTACTTGCCTCAAAAGTGAGGAACAAAGAGATTAAATATATTCACCTGGAAGCAGATATAACAGGAAGAGGGGAAGGGCTATCCTCAAGCCTGAAAAAATAAACTCTGATAATTTATTAAAGGGAAAAGACAGTCGTGTTGGTTTATGAAAGCTCCCTCCCCCAACAAAACCAATGTTAGGCTGCATGCAAGGTTGTTAATTATTCCAGCAATGGGCATGAAGGAGAACAGGATGAAACTAAATCACAGTTTACTATGTGAAAAGAAGGGACCTGACTTAACGGGCATGAAAGTTGTTGCCAGAGTAGCGGCAAGAACAAAGGATAATTTGTCGGGGCTAGACAAAGTCTGAGAGTCTAGCATGGGAGGAAGGGGAAAGGGCAGAAGTCTCGGACATGAAAAAGAAAGGCAGTGTGGAGGCGGCCCCTTGGAACCATGATGTTTCCAAAGGGCTGTCAGAGATGATTTATAAAGGAGGAACAAGAAAACGACCTCCCTATTGTCGTTCCCTCCTGGATGTTGAGCATGCCCACCCCCACCCCCTTTTGCTTTCCATTATTGTAAATAGTGCCTAGGGTAGGTAGTACGCATAAAGATATGTATGTTTGTCACAACTTGGAAAGGAATTGGTGATTTTGCTGGCATTAGGACGGATCCACGCTATACAGCAAAAAATTAGAAAATAATGTGAGGACACCTCCCTTTTGACAATGATTTATGACTTGTCCTATGATGGGGTGGACACCTCTTTGGAACATACAATTTGAATAGGGGACACGGGATACCAATGGGGTGGACACCCAGGGGTTCCTGCAATAAAAAAGAGGGGTTGCATTAAGTTAACAAAAGTACATGGGAACATTAAAGGGCTAGAGTGCTCCTTTGATGCACTGGATCTGACTCAGTTGCTTAGCCAGAGTACTGTCTGCTGTATTCAATAAAGTTGTGGTCTAGTTATATCCAAAAAGTAAGATGGTCATGCCTCTTATTTATGCACTCACTTAGTTTTGGGAAACTTAGCCATAGGCAACAAATGGAATAGTGAGCAAAACATGTTGGAAAGTAAAATGAACTTGGAGTATCAAGGTGATCCCAGATGTGTACACCTACAGTGGAGCAGTGGGAAAAGTATAAGATGTGCTGTGGGGGTAATTAATTGCATCATTTTATTTTGCAGCCTAGAAAGACACAGTTATTTTATTTCACATGGCATAACAGAATACAGCCTTATTGCAGCCTATATTTTTGATTTTGGTCTTCATGCCGATTCTTCCTGCTGGGAAATCCTCGTGATGCCTAGCAGCCAAAATGTATAGACCATTAAGCCACATTGCCTGGGATCCACCACAAGGAGGCTAGTTTGCACTGCATCCCAAAGACATAGTGATCTCTCAGCCTACTTTATTAGGAGGTCTGAAGCTGTCTAAGCTTTCCTAGCTGTCTTCAGAAGTGCCAGGGAAGGAACAAGAAACATAGTCAGCAGTTGTCTCTGTTTGGAGTCACCTGGAGCAAGACAGGTGTGGTCAGGGCCAGTGCTAGTTTTTTTTTGTGCCTTGGCAAGGAGCAGGGGGGTGGGTGGGTGGGTGGGTGGCAGGGCAGGGGGGAGTGGGGGTGGGGGTGGGGGTGGGGCGGTGGCCAGGCAGGTGGTGGGGGGTGAGGCAGCAGGGTGGCGGCGATGGGCGCAGGGGGCGGTGGGCGGGCAGCAGCAGGCAGTGATGGGCAGACAGCGATGGGCGGATGGTGGGTAGTGGGGGGACGGATGGCGGTGGCCAGCAGCAGGGGGGCAGCAGGCTGTCCAGTACCCTCTCTCCATTTTTGCGCCCTAGGCAACTGCCTAGTTCACCTTGGATTTGTTTTGTCAAGTCTGGCCAGGTATCACATTCACCCTTTTTACTTCATCACTTTATACTGTGGTTCCTTCTTGCCTTACTTTCATCTCTATGAGCTAGGAGGCTTTTAGGCATCTGCACAGCTTACATGGTTTTATGTAGCATGGATCCTTGTCTCACCCATGCAGTGAGATCTAAATCAGATGATGCAGTTTGCATGCAATTAGCAGTAAAGTTTTGTGAAGAGGTTTTTTTCTTTAAACTCTTGATTATCCTAGCCAATCCCAAAAAATGGGATTAAGGCAAAACTGAAGCACAGCTTTGCAAAATGTAGTTCCATACTGCATTGCCCATTGCTTAGGGAATCAATAGTAGAGATGGGCACGAATAAAAAAAATGGCATTTGTTTGTCGTTTGTCGTTGAGAGGTCCGTTTCGGTTTGTTTCCATTTTTCGTGATTTTTTGGAAAAATTTCATTTTTGTTTTTCGTTTTTCTGTTTGTCATTTCTACCCGCTTTTGCACGATTTTTAAAGCATTTCCGTGTGTGGGCGTCCCCCACGCCCCAGACCAGAGTGAAAACACTAAAAAAAATGATGCTGGCAGAGACACAGTATAGACTAGGTACGCAGGGAGGCTGCAAAGGCGGCGGCGGGCGTTGCCCAGGGTGAAAGGCAGCTGCAGCGTGACTGCACTGCAGGGCAGGGGAGGGTACTCACCGAGAGGTACGCACACATGCACACAGGGAGGCTGCAAGACTGAAGCTGGAGTCACAGAGACAGCAATCCCACCCTAACTCCCACCGGAGACTGCAAGGAGGACGGGGGCTGCTAGAGTTTCTTATGCCCTCTGTGGCTGCCAGACCTGCCCAGTCTGAAACCTAGGCATGCTATTGGTTGAAGTTGTCCAAGAATTTACATGATCCCATCACATGGCTTGCCTCCATGTTGTGGCTGGAGTGGCGACATCCATTTTGTCATCCTTAAAGGGAAAAGAAAAATACATTGCAATGGGAGAAGACAAAAACAAACGTTTTAAGGACCCCAATGCCCTTGTAGGTAATAATTTCAAATAACTATCGCATTATCACTGCATTTTTATGGATGTCCAGGGCATTTTAATACCCAAGAAATCAATATTAGGCATCTGGGAACCATTTTGGGTTGATATCCCCTAACTCCCCTAAAGGAAAAAAATACAGCGATCTGAGAAAAGACATAAATGCACATTTTAAGGACCCCAACCCTCCCGGTAGGTATTATCAGACAGTATAATTATTGCTGTGTTTTTATGGATGTCCAGGGCATTTTTTAACATTTAAAATAGCTCATTTCATTGCACGTCGCCATTAACGAAAACGAAAAGTAACAAACACAATTTTCGTGGTTCTGTTCGTTTTGTTCCATTTTCATCACAATTTTTGTTTGTCATTTTGTTACGTAACGGAACGAATAACGAATAACAGAAACGAAAAAATGTTCATTTCGTGCCCATCTCTAATCAATAGTTATTCATAGCATCAAAATGGTTGCATGTATAATTGCACACAGAACATTATGCCTTGTTTATATTTTGTCACAGTCATGATCATTGTGTGTTAATTAATTCAGACTTGAACAGATAGTATGTGAGCATTATCAGAAGGCCTCACATCTTAAACATGCAGATAAATATGCTATATTAGAGATGCTCAACTGGATCCTATGAAGTGAGAGGCCTTTGATGTTTATGTTTTGGGAGAACAACTGTGCTTTGAATAATCAAAGCCACTAGAGTGAATGAATCATAGTTCACCAAATGCATATACCCTCCAAGTTGGTTAAAGATTCATAACCAAGAGAATCTGAGAGAGGGGGGGAATAATACTAAATGTGTTGCAAGAAATAGAATTTAACTTTCATTTAGCTGCAAAACATTTTGGCCCAAGCACTCTCTTGTAGCTCAACCTACTGTGGGGTGCTGATGCAAAGATAAGATTAGGAGGACTGAAACATATATAGGATTCTACAATAGAAACCTCAAAAAACTGGGAAAGGTATACACAAGAGACTGCTGCATGCACATTTCCCTATGCTATATCCCCTATCTCTCAGGTTCTTGAAAATGAAACTTGAGAATCATGGAAGTCTGGAGGAGGGGAAGGAACAAGTAGGTACTTCCCAACATCCTGGTACCCTAAATGTATTAATTCTTTTAATATACATATGTGGACACACTATGTAGGTCAATTGTTTTGACATACTACTGTGCAGCTTCCTGTTGCAGCCTAGAAAACTTCCTATAGCCACTCTGGTTCAGAATCAAAAGTTTAGGTACCTGCCGAGTAAAGCAGATATTCCATTAGGAATCAAATAGTTGGTTTCAATTGTTCATTAATTCTAGCTTGTATGCTTTTAAAATCTCAGTGTTCAAATGTAAACATGTTCAAGTTTAAAGTGTTTAGAAATTCTGATTAAAATAAAAATTAAAATGTTTCTCACTCATTCCTCTTTGCAAATACCGACCTGTTGTAAGAAATGGAGAGTTCAATGAGTACATTTATCTGTGTTCAGCTGTACCCTTAGAATTGCAGATCGCAAGCTGAATATGAACCTACAATACAATCCTTTTTATTTTCATTTGTTTGTTTAAACTTGTACCCCACCACTCTGGGCAGCTTCCTTAAAATATAAAAAATACAAATTTTGAAATGGTCATAAAGACACAGAAACCCATTTGGTGAATAATGGGTGGCATAAACTATAAAAAAGACTAAAGAACTAGGCATGTTTAGCCATGAGAAAATAAGGCAGAGGGGTTATAGGGTAGTACATTTTAAATATTTGAAGGGCTGTCATGCAGAAGAGGGTCAGGATCTGTTCTTGATCAAGCCTGAGTGTAAGGCATACAACAATGGGCTCAAATTGTGGGAAGCCAGATTTGGGCTGAATATCAGGAAAAAACATTCTGTTAGAGCAGTATGGCAATGGAACTACAGTGGATATAAAAAGTTTACACACCCCTGTTAAAAAGGCAAGTGTCTGATGTAATTAAGTGAAACAAAGACAAATCATTTCAGAACTTTCCCCACCTTTAATGAGACCTATGAACTGCACAACTCAGTTGAACCACAAACTGAAATCTTTTAGGTGGAGGAACGAAAAATAAAAAACTGAAATAAATTTCAAGAGAAATTTAGATAACCACCCAGCAGGTATCCTTTGATCTGCATTCCTGCCTTGAGCAGGGGGTTGGACTTGATGGCTTTATATTTCAGTTTCCACTTCATGTTTCTTTGGGTCTCTTGTATGCCTTTGTGTGAAGGAAGATGAGGATTGGATTCCAGTTGTCAAAACTCACACAATGCCAATTTTTGTCCAGTGCTTGCTAGCACTCCCTCTCTTTGGGCATCTTTGTGTGTAGTCAGATGAGGATTGTGCGAATCAGGATTGTATAAATTGCATAGTGAACCTTGCATAAGTTGCATAGTGAATTGTTTCTAGTCTGCTGTCCCTTTCAAATGTGCTAGGACCCCAAGGGGGTGGATATGGCTGTGGGGATTCCATGTACCCCAATAGGCCTTTACAAGAGCACTAGAGCAAGCCATTAGCCCAGAGACTGAAGTCACAATAAGGGCAGGCCACAATGTGGAAAAGCCAAGCTTCCAGATGACCCGAGAGCAAGCCAAGGCCAACTGGCTGACTCAGGAAACTGCAGAGCAAAGAAACAAGGCCTGGCACCAGGAGATTAGGAGAGATATCTGGAGGCCTACATGGCCAGGCCAAAACCCCTTCCTCTCGTCTCTTCCCCACTAGCAAGCATTTCCTCCTAGATAAGGGTTGGGTACGTGAGGACCCTCATCCCTCCCAATGGAATTCAGGTTACCACCCCTATTATGATGTATGTGTACGCCTTGGGTCCCACACTAGAGTCTCTCTCTCTCTCTCTCTCTCTCTCTCTCTCACACACACACACACACACACACACACACACACACACACACACACTGTGGTTCCATGACAAGGGCTAGACTTGATGATCCATCAAGTCCGTTCCAGCTCAACAGTTCTAAGACTATTATTAGCAGCTGGATTGCGACCAATATTAAACCTTCTATAAGAAATCCAGTAGTATAATTTTGTTGCTTTTGAAGTACTACATAATGAAAAAACATCATAAACAGCTTAAGAAGAAAATGATACACCCATGAGCAAACTCCAGAAAAAAGGTTAGATGGTTCTACATTAGCTGTTCAAGAAAGGTATTACCCAACCATGATAGTGTGAGGAAGTGTTCCTAGAATTTTTCATGTATCATTCTTCTTATCTATGTCATAACACTAGAGAGGATGAGGGAAGAGTAAAGGATCTTCACAGTCTTTCAGAATATTACTTACAATATATTAGAGGTTAGCTTCAGACCATTTCACAATTGTTTTGAATATATTCAAAGCAGTGTGAGTTTGTGTTTCTGTGGGGTGTTCGCATATACTGTAGGTAGAACAGGTCCCTCCTAAATGTATCAGAGGTGCCTATAAGAGCAGTACACATGGTTATGGTAACTGAAGTTCCGGCTATTTGTCAATAATCATTTCACTGGTTCGGCTCAGAGGTAATTTTGTTGCCAACAACACTGTCTTAATTAAATCATTTTGACTAAATAACATGTTTTGAAGCAAAGCTTACCTTCCTTCTGGAGAAATTGAATTTAGGAACAGATTCCATATTCATGTTTTATTTACAATTGTAAATGCACATTTTTCATCAATGTTTTCTGACAGGTTTGTATTGGATTCAAGCCCAGAAGGTTTTCTGCAGATGCAAGGTTTCCAAAAGCTATTGTTTTAGTGATATTTCACAGTGTATTATAAATGGCTTGTTTTCGTTACTGATTTCTCTTCATTTTGCTCTATCTAAAGACATGCTCTGCAGATTAATGCATTCCTACTGGGTCCAGCCAGGGTTAGCTGAGGCCTCCATGAACTGTTCTTGTTTTTGATGTGTTTGGGGACTCTGGCTCTGCAACCCTCATGTCTGGAAGTGAAGATTTATAATCCATGCTGTCTTCGTTCACTAGTTGGGCATAAAAACATGCCATGCTTTCTCCTGGCAATAAATAACCTTTAGGTGAAATCATTTCAGACTTTACATCAACTTTTAGTTCCTAATAATAATGTCTGAGAACTTTTAGCTGATCTTTATTATAGCTGCATGATAGAGCAGATATGTTACTGTGCATCAGAGCAAATCAACATCCTATAAGATAATTTTAAAAATCAGCCCCCCAAAAAAACCTTTGAAATTGAGCTTTTGATCAGCACCAAATAAGTAGCAGGTATAGTAGACAGTCTGCTGTTGCTCTGTCCTTAATTTGGAGACATTTGGGGAAACATTTTTTAAGTTAAATATTTTTCAAAACTAATATAATTCACACATGCTGAAAAATAGCCCCCCTGATAATTACATAAGAACATAAGAACATAAGAACATAAGAACAGACTTGCTGGAACAGCCCATCCAGTCCAGCACTCTGTCTCACACAGTGGCTCACTATTTGCTTCAGGATATTTCCAAGCATATGTCTTCAACTGCTTATGATTCCCTGCAAATTGAGAGATATTCTCAAATATCCCTGTATTGAGAGATATCCTGCCCATCTCTCCAACCAGGAGGTTGTCCTTAGGCATCCATAATGATAGCCATTGATACCCTCGTTCTCCCTGAACACGTTCAGTCCATTCTTAAAGCTGTAAAGGCTGACTGACAGCTGTCACCACTTCTTCTGGCAGAGAATTCCACAGAACAGTCATCCTCTTGGTGAAAAAGGTACTTTCTCATATTTGTTTGAGATCTAGCACCCAAAAGTTTCATGGAATGTCCCCTAGTTCTAGTGTTGTACAATAGGGAAAATAGTTTTTTCCTTATCTACTTTGTCCACAGCGTGTATGATTTTATAAACTTCACTCAGGTCACCTTTTAGGCACTGTTTTTCAAGAGTGAAGAGTGATTTCCTTCATGTTTGTGTGAGATGTGGTAAACAGATGAAACAAGGAGTCAACTTCAGGATTTCCCTTTGCTAGTTGTCCCTTTGGGATAGTGAACACGTGAGGGTATCCTGTATAGTGTATACCATACATACTGATGCCATTAGTGTTGTCAACATACAGGCTGCCCTTTGCTATGTAATGGCTACTCCGAGCAACTGTTAGTGTTGTGAGGGGTCCCTTTGCCTCCCCCCCCCCCGCAATGGTAAACAAATTAGAATTATGGACCATGTGTCCTTCAAGGTTGGAGCATATATAAGGCTCCAACATGGGCAGCCCTCCCTCTTTCAGCTGTGTGGCTTCTCCCTCCTACCCACCCTACATGGAGAATGAGACTAGCTGGTTGTGTATGGGCCGGATGGAAATTATTGACTGTTACTCAAATTGGCCAAGAGTAGCAGTGAGTTTTCACCCATCCCCTTCTCTCTGGGTAAGATGTGGTTATTTAACTTTTCACCGGTCACAATTGACAGTCAGTGCAAGTGGCAAGCTAAATTAGGCAGTGTTAGATTGTAGGATATTTGTAATTTTCCCGGCAGCCCTCAAATTTGAATAATATAGGACATGGAGAATATGAGTTAGTACGTACATTAAATTTGACCCCTAGTGGTTAGATGAGGGCTAGCCAGACTGTTCCCTTTGGGGCGGGTGCTGTTAAGTGTGACAGCACTCACTGAAAGTTAATTAGCCCCCTTTTAATTGATGCCACTTGCACTTTTATGAGGCACCCTTGCTTTGCCTGTTATAGTTAGTTTATGACAGTTTATTAATAAATTGTGGCCCAATTTCAACTCCACAATTCTTGTCTTGCCTCTTTATTTCGAGGCTGGGGTGGGCAAAGCATCACATTCTTTTTTCCTGTTGGCAATATGGACAGAATATTGTACAGTGTTTCCCAACCTTGAGTAAGCCAGGTGTTCTTGGACTACATTTCTCAGAAGCCTTCACTACACATACTGACAGTTTAGTGAAGAGGTGAAGTTTGGAGGAACAGAGTGATGCACCATGCCATGGCTTCTGCTCTGTACTACTAGAATCCTCTGATGGACAAATTTGGTCTAATATACAGTACTAGATCTGCTATCTTAAAGATTGAAGATGGGACCATCAAAAGTGCCAGCAGCACATCTGTGAGTTTGAAATGAAATTTGTCACTTTGGAAGTAGGCCGTTGCTCCTGTAGAGTGCCCAATGCAGACTGCCTAAGTAAACTGTTCTTAGCAGCATGAGATCTAATTTTGCCACATAAAACTGGACTTTGTCACAGCAGGAAAAAAGACTATATGCATGTTCAGATGCAGAGCACCCTCAAATGAATGGAAGTCCCAATCACACCAGTCTCAGCAGGGTCCAGAATTACAATCTGGTTATTTATTGCTCTTTCTTTAAGGATCCTGACATAATGAAGATTTGATGTACTGATTCAGAAAAGTCTAACATTAGGAGCGAAAAATAGGAAAGGTGTGAATGAGTACAGAATGGAATAGTCCAGAGTTGGAGACAGATGCCTTAGACTGAGAAGGAAATGAAGTCCTCCATCGAGAATGTGTGACCCTACATATGCTATTAGACTGTAGTTCTATGATCTGGCACACTTGACAATGCTGACTTGCTCTTAAGGAACTTGTAATTCAACAACATCTAGAGAACTGTACATTGCTCACTGGGGGGCTAGGTACTCATGCTTTAAACTTCTGATGTTGGCAGTGCCTCAGTAGATATTGTTCCGCAAGCAGGAGGACACAATATATTGGACCAATGGGAGTTAGTGTATGCTACCAGAACCAAACCCTGAATAATGCAACCTTTATTATTGGCAGTAGATATGATGCCATACTCTTGGCAGTAGATATGATGCCATACTCTATTCCATCTCTACTGGTTAATATTAGTTTGGGCAAAACCCCTAAGTAGAACGATGGTTTCCTTCCACATCTGCTTGATTAATCCAGCTATGGAACTAATAACTATCCATTTACTGTTGCCACAGGGTACACATTAGGGTATATTATCTCGCTTGTTCTCATACCTGTACCACTTGCCATTTGTGGCCAGGACAGAAAGCAAATCAACCAAAGAAAAGTGCACCTACTCATGTGTTGAAACAATCAAGACATGGGGAAGGCAAAGGACTTTGCAAGCAGTATACCTACTCTGTCTGCTTGAGATTAGCTAATCTCTTACAGCAGCACAGGAAAGCTGAGTGGCTTGCCATACCAAAGGTGATACAGGCTACAAAGGAGGAGTGGCTGTCTTTATAATATGAGTACACTGTTTCTACCACCAAACTGATGCCCATGAGGTGTAGATACTTGCATCCATGAAGCAAGAAGATGCAAGCCTCAGTTTTAAGTTAATGGTGTTTATTTATACATAAAAAGTTTTTTTTAAGTATCTCTTTTAAAGATGAAAAAGCAACAATAAGAAAGATGGAAGAGGACAGTATCCATGCTGGTCTTCTGTATTTAAGCCTGTAATGAAAACAGGAGGTGGAATTCAAACACTAATAGATTGTGTGAAGTTTAACGTGGTATCCATCATTTCTCATCAAAATAGCAAAATATCTGTCAGACTGCCTTGCTGGTTCTTGTTAAGCAGAGCCTGGATCTGTAAAAAAGCATCACACACACATACAAATTGAAGCAATGGAAGCCAGAGATAGAACATAGAAGGAATTACAGTACAGAGACAAATAGAGATGTAAATCCTCTTTTGCCCTATTAATCAGAATGCGAAACTGCAGTTTTTTTCCTCTCCTTCTTGAAAGGTGGTGATATCATCTCAAGACAACCGTTCTTGCATTTCCAAGAACAATTTTTGCACACATTGTGGAAACTGCATGAACAGCACTACAGCAATTGCATTACTGAATTTGCTTTTAAAAATTAAAAGCATCGAATAGGTTGTGTTATGTGCTTTGCTTTAGAGATGAAAAAGGCCATCAGTTTGTGAATAAACATATCACATAATTCACAAACTATGGATGCAAAACATTACAACTCAATTGTTCTACAGTTTAACCCTGTGACCAGTCTCATGCTTGTAGCAGAAGCAGCAGCACTCACAGAAGCCAGCAATTTCCCAGAAAATATTCTTGATGTGTTCAGACTGTCTGACTCGGTGCAGAACAAATAATTCATGAGCATTCTTCACGTCCTTATTTTGAAAAGTACATTACAAAAACTGAAAGGGCAGTTCATCACATGGAAAGCGGCTGGGTCTGTACTCCATCATCCCAGAGCGTAGGACATGTAATAATGGGTTCTAGCTACAGGAAGCCACATTTAGGCTGAATATTGTGAAAAACTTCTTAACACTTAAGAGCAGTATGACAATGGAACTGTGGCGTTTACCCTCTTCATAGTTACATCAATGTGTTTGTGCAGGAGGGCATAAAGGGTTAATGCTGATGACCAATGAGGGAGTATGGAGGCGGAGCCCACATGTTTAAATGGCTCAGCCTTAGTTAGAAGAGAAAAAGAAGAGTAAAGATAAGGTTAAGAAAAGTTAAGGGAGACAGGTGAGAGAGGTTTGAGAATAGTAAAAGGACAGTATTTGAGTGTAAACTGCTTAGAGGACCTTTCAATTAAGGGTGCGCAAGAAAACCTGAAACTGAAACAGCTTGTTGTATTCAATAAATGTGATTATAGTTTATTAACATTACAACTCAACTGGGACTCGGTTATGGGTGACCCTGAATGGTGGCAGCAAGAGTGAAAAGAAGGTGTATACAGGCCAATGGTCAGTGAAATGACTGGGGGCTCTCTCTGGGTAACGTCACAGGAACTAATTACCTTGGGAAGAGGTGAGCACTCCAGTGTTGGAAACATTCAAGACAAAATACGACAACAATCTGCCAAAACTTCTTTGGTTTGGATTCCTGAGCTGTACAGTGGATTGCCTTAATGGGTCCTTTCTCACTCAATCATTCTATAATTCTATTAGTCGATGGTGATTGCTTGAATATGATATAGACCAATCCATGATGCTATGTTCTTACTGTATTGAGTCATTTGGAACAAAAGAAAACATACACATGGTTGTTATTTGTGGAGTATAGTTCTGCCTTTAATATCATTGTACCAAGTAGGATGTTTTCCAGAATGTTAAACCTGGGGATACATCAGATTTGTTTGTGAGTAAAGGACTTTCTGACAGATAGGCCACAGTCAGTAAGGATTGGATCTCACCATTCTTCTACTCTGTTATTAAGTACAGGACCCCCCAAGGTTGTGTGTTAAGCCCCTTCCTTTATTCCTTGTACACTCATGATTGCATTCCATTGTACAACACCAACACAATTATCAAATTTGTGGATGACGCAACAGTGGTGGGGCTTATAAAAGGGAATAATGAGTCTGCTTATAGAAAGGAAGTACAAGGGCTGACATTGTGATGTAAAGAAAACAATCTTATACTTAACATAAAAAAAGAACTCTGTAGCGACTACCGTGCAGAGTCCCTAGTCATTTCACGGACCATTGACCTGGACTCCCTACCTAATTAGCTTTGCTGCCACCATCCAGGGTATCCCCGTTTAAAATAACTGAATCGCAGCCGAAGTGTAAAGTAGAACCAAATCAAATAAAGTTTATTCAATGCAAAGATGTTTCAGATTCAGGTTTACATGTGTACAAATACTTAAAAGTTCTCAAAGCAGTAGCACTCAAGCTGTCTTTTACTTCAGACCTCTCACAAACTAACTCAGCCCTATCTCACTGGGTGAATGTTCCCTGTCCCCCTAAAAACTCCTCAGGTTGAGCCTTTTAAGCGCTTGGGCTCTGCATCCACACTCCTTATTTGGTACATGGTGTTAGCCCTTGGGCGAGCGCCACAAACTCATAATTGACTTTAGGAGGAAGAGTGATGTACAGTTATCACTGTGCATAAATCGAGAGGAGATGGAGAGGGTTGGTGGTTTTAAATTTCTTGGCATTCATATTTCAGAGGACCTCTCAGGGTCTATAAATGCCAACATGCTTATGAAGAAGGTGCAGAAGTGGCTGTACTTCCTGAGAATGCACAGGAAGATAAATCCATCTCAGCATTTACTCCTGTTTTACTATCGCAGTCCTAACATATGGCATCCTTGCATGGTAAGGGTGCCGCTCTGAAACAGATAAAAAAGTTTTGCAGAGAATTATTAAAATTGCCCAAAATATCATCAGGCTTCAGCTACCAACCCTAGATGACATTTTTGCATCTCGTTGTCTGAGGAAGTCTCTTAATATTCTTAGAGACCATTTCCATCCTGCTTATAATTTCTTCGAACTGTTGCCTTCTGGCAGAAGATGTAGAGTAATTAAAACTTGGACCACATACTTTTTGAACAGCTTTTATCCCAGAGCCATAATAGCACTTAGTAATGAACTCAAGAACCATTAGTAGTGAGTTGCTGAACTGTATTACTTGGTTTGTGTGCGGATGTCTGTGTGTCATGGGGGGGGGCATTTTGGTGGGTGGGTGTATTTTAGAGATTGCTGCAAGAATATGTTTGCAGATAAAGGGACAAACTCCAACTCAAAGAAAACATGGGTTTATATCCCCACTCTCTCATGGAAACTCACTGGGAATGTGGAACTAATAAAACATCTCCTTACATTTCCCTAAGGGAAAGCTGAACTTTTTCTTCAGGCAGGCTTTTCACTCGGGGCTAGCTATCTGAGAGGTTTTAATTTAATAAATGGGGTGTTTTTAAGGAGAAAGGCAGGGTAAATATTTTATATAAAATAAAATAAATAGTATCAGTTCCTTTTCCATCATAAACAATCAGAAGTAACTTCAAGAATGATAACAACAGTTGGCCCTCAAAAGAAACACTTCATAGGTATGAGAAGTGAGGTATAATTAACGCTGATATTAATTCAAGCCCATATAAAGATGCCTCAGTCTGTTTTTGAAATAACAATGATTGGGTTTTTTGCAAGATATATCTTAGAAAATTAGGAAGGAACCACACAAACCCTCCATCTTTAATTCACAGGGTTCACATTAGGGTTTAAATAACCTGCTACAAGACAAAACATATTAATGATGGATTTCTAGGTGCTCCTGTGATGTTTGAGTGTATATACAAGACTCTGTAACATCAAATATTTCATATGAGAAGATGACCGAATCAAACGCCACATGATTAAAACCAAATTTAAAGCTACTGATATCTCCATTCCACCAAATCACGTAAAGACTAGAAATTGAGTAAAATGGAAATATTCATAATAAATAAAATCTGTCAATCTTGAAAATATAATTTTGCAGAGTGGGTAGTCATGGTATAGGCTAATGCAATTACTTTATGAAATGGTTTGTTAAAGAGTTGAAATTCTAAAGGTGATAAAAACACACAAAATGTGCTGTAGTATGAAGCAGTATGTAAAAATGTCTGTGGGGGGGGGGAGTGTACTGAATGTACAACACACATATCAGTTACAATCGAGAAACACAGTTAAAGTCAAACTACTGGGAAACCAAAATGGACCACTTTTTCGATGAATCCTGTAAAGCAATCAGATCTAATTAGTGAAATAAAGGTTGTCAGCCTGATAAATAGCACAAAATTAATGCCAGCAGGAACATCCACCTTGTTAAGTACATTTCATATTAGAGAAGAGAGAATTGAAACATAAAAGAGAAATTAGATGTACCCCAAACAGAATAATATACTGATTGGTATTGAGATCACACTAAGATACTCTTGTTAACATGAAATTTCACTGAGTCAGGGCATGGTTACATTGCTGATTTATATCAATTTCAGCTCTGATGTATTTAATTTGATTTACAGTCACATGGTTTTTGTATTGCTATGTGTGTTCACTTTGAAACTTATTACTGTGATGTCAGGTAGGGCTTTGTACTGTTTAAAGCTGCTTTGGGAAGCTACACATGAGATTTTAAATCAATTCACTGGCCAGAATGTTTGTAGAACATATTTTGCATGGATGGATAAAAATCTCAATGTTTTCTACCATATACATGAACAAATATGAAAATTTGGGAAATTCTTATAGAAAGTGAACTGAAATGAATTCTAACTGTCTTGGCTCTTGACAAAAAAGAGAGAGGGAGAAATGCCTTGCATATAAGCACTCCATATATATGTATGAAAAGTCCACATCCCAAAGGTGCAACGATCTACATGTTCACCCAATTTATATTTTATATTCTCTGACTTCAAGACTTCCTACCGCTGTAGTCAAACATCTGACATCCTCTGAGTACATAAAATGGGCCATTGAGTACTTGGATCTATTTCTTAACACTAAGCTACATCACAGCTGTAGAATTGAAGTGAAAATGGCAAGATAGCTTAGATCAGCATTTCTTGGGGCAATCTTCTAGCACTATTGGAAAATAAGAGTAGAAGAAGAACCCCATTGTCTCAGGACAAAGGCCATGGTCTACGCACAACGGTATACTCCTGCCCATGTTCCTGATCCACTGCTATAGAGGCACACTACCTTTCAGAGTGGAGATATTAAGTAGGTATCATATCCACTAGCCAGTGACCTTACCTTCTATTAATTTTCCACAATTTCTTTACCCTTGAAACTGAATCATGAATTGACACATTCAGAAAGCATTGAAAAGATAGGTGTCACCTTAGATACATTACACCTGGTGGTCTTTAAAGAATACTTTAGCAATCTCTCCCTGGGACCATTTTAAGAAGAACTTATTAAAGTGGTAGCATTTGCCCTTGCCAGGAATGAGCCTACATTCTTACATTTGGAAAGTTCAGCATTGTGCTGTGTGAAAAAGTTGACCCTGATACTGTATGAATCATTTGAACCAGTAATATACGTCTACTTCTTCCTTTCCTCAAAGTGCCCCAAGAAACCCATGTGTTTTAATATAATAAATAAATACCTGACATTTTCAGCTTTTGAATAGCTGTTGCTTAACTTCATAGATCAAGATATATAGCTCTTTATGAATAAAAAGAGAGAGTGAATTTTGGATGCACCTTAAGTCAACATTTACTGATCTTTCAATATGCATTGATACATGCCTCAAGGAAAAAATCAATACTGCTAATGTACTATTAGAACATCAGAGACTGGCCAAACTTGGTGAATTTTGAAAGAGCCACAGGAGATTTTATGATAGAACATCTACATTTGAGCTGACTAGCAAATATTCAAGTTCCACCCTCCTCTCTTTGTCTCAACAAGGAGAATGTTGAAAGGAATTTCTCTCTCTGCTTGCAAGCACATGCTTGTTCTGCTTAAAACTCAGGAGTAACAAGAAATTTATTGTTGAGACAGGCTATCAAGAATTGCCCAGACCTTGCAAGATTTGTTATTTCTCACGTGAAAGCAAGATGAATATTGTGTTTCATTTTGTTTTACATATTCATAAAATGTGGCAACACAATGATTATTATTGTAATCATCATTGTTGTCATCTTAGAACAAAAGAGCTGGAAGGGGCATCAAGGCCAGCCTTGGTCAAGGGGGAGCAGTGGGGAATTGGACTCCCAGATACTTAAACCACTGATCTATCTAGCAATCCCTGGTCTCCCATTGGTCCCAGATAAGCTTTTGGAAACAGCAGAAGAGGGGCAGGGGATCTGAAACATCTGGAAATTGCTGCTGTTTGTCTCATCCAGGATTTCGCCTACTAATTCCTTTCTTTTTTGTTTGGATTCTTGTTATATATCTTGCTCTTCCTGTCTTCTGCCTCCAATGCTGATGTTCAAAATTTTGCTACCTATGTCACCCAGCTGGCATGGCACTTTTGATTATGCTGTTGTTCATTCCTATTATCCTCTGCTTCCAATTTAAACTTTTGTTTTTACTTTCAGGGCCTTGAATAGTTTGGCCACTCTGTTGCATCTGACCTCTCATTACATGGCATCTCTCCCTCTTATCTCACCCAGTTTTTCTCCTTATTAGGCCTCTGATTCCTCATTCTGTCTCTCATCTCTGTCCTCTCCCTTTCGTGGCTCTATTTGCTTGGCTTGCTCTTACTGCTAATATGTGCCATACTTTCTTCTTTTACAAAAGGCTTTTCAAACCTGTCCTTGGAATGTTTGCTTCCAGATTTATATTCTGTTTTAAAAGAAGGTAAAGAACTAAAATGCATAATTGGATCCTTAGTCATTAGATGAAGTAAACGTAGGGTACACTTCATGCACTCGGGGTGGAGGTATAGCATTTTCATGAATATGCTTTTTAGGGTCCCAAAAATTGGTTGTAGCATTCCAAATAGGACTTGGAGTAATGTTATCATGTGGACATTTTTCTTTTCAATTTATTTCCTTCAAGAAACAGAGGGCTTGTCCATACTTTCAAATGTTGTGTGATCCAGCTGATGCTTAAAGGTCCTTAGATTTGCAACAATCTCTTTTAACTCTTAGTACCCATCCACAAAGGCAGAACAAAGAATTATTTTTCATTTCAAGATTGTGTGCCCTAGCCTTATGCCACAAATATAAAATTTCTTAAAGGAGAAATACGGATCATTGGGAGTAGAAACACAAATGGATGTGGTCATTTATTCCATGCAAAACTTCACTATCAGGGAATCATATTCCATAAGTCCACGTGGACAGGCTGATAGATAACCCTTGGCTCATTAAAAAAGCTCCCCAAAACTTCAGGCAGTGAGTACATTTCTTGCAACCAATGAAGACAAGGTTGGGCTACATCTTTGCACCTGGGGCCAAAGGTGCTGCTCCGAATACATCAGGGCCTGCACAAAATGTTAAGTTTTGTTAAGTTGGAACTGGCTGATAGTGGCCTTACCAACAGTGGTGTAGTATGTATGGGTGTACAGAAGTGGTTCCCATGGGTGCAAAATTCTTAGGGGCATAACATTACAAAAGAACTCATGTCATATCACCTGCTTGGGGCCTGCTACCGTTGACACTGCCAATGAGACCATCAACCACCATTTATAAGAGCTGAGATCTGTACTAGCATGGACCTCAACAGATGGGAAACCTTGACCTCCGATTACACTGTCTAGAGGCAAAAGATACAGCATGGTCTACATAAATTCAAAGAGGCATTTGTGTAGCAGGCAGAGGAAAAGAGGCAGGTATGGAAACAATGAAACCCGGGGACTGGGCAAGAAACAGAATATATCTGCCATTCCCAAATTGGTCTATTTAATCACACTAGGTGTTGTTTTTAGGATCTATACTCCAGGCATGATACCATAGTCTTTTGAGACTGAAGGATGCCAATGCTATGATCTGTAGCAATTAGCCTGGGCCCATGGGGGTGGGAGGTCATGTTCCCCCATTCCAAGAGGAAGCTCCAGGTCAAAAGTCTTTGGTTCATCCTCTGTAGCCCCATTGGGGTATAATTGATATGTTGTAAGTGTCTGTAGGAGAAACAGAGGGGGGGGGCATGGCAGTTCCAACTCTATCTCTGATCCTTTTTTGTGAATGCTTTCTAGATTGTATGGATAAGCTCTGCTTTATAGAAAACTGGAAGGGACTCAGGGAGTGCTAAAGGTCCATGGGTCATGGTGTTCAAAAACTATCTTGATCCAGGTGCTGGCAACCCACACTACACCATTGCCTAACAAGTCTTTCAGAATTGGTGAGATATTTACGTACCCTCCCACCTAGTAAGTTTCTATGGCCAAGTGGGGATTCCTAGACATTCTGAATCCTAGTCTGTCGCTCTGGTCACTCAGTTAGTCAAAACTGACATTTTTCAATTCTTCACCTGAATTTGCTGAAGTGGCAGCCCAGATCAATCTTTGTATATGTATGTTTAAAATAACAAAGAGCCATGCAACCTCCCTAAAGAGGAACTGGTATTCCCAGGTGTCTCTCAAAACCATGGGGTGTCTTGTAAGTAAGACATGTCTGGTCTGTGTTATCTCACTTCCAGTGAAAATAATGCTTCCAGGATTGGTGTTGACTTGTGGTGGGTGGTAGAGAGTGACCTCGCTGTCAGATGGGCAGTATAAAAATCCAATAAATAAATAAATAAATAAATAAATAAATAAAGTTGTAATAAATAGTTATTCTTGAATTTTTGAAAGCAAAGGGAGAAGTCCTTTCCCTCTCCCAGTTTTCTCTCTCACTCACATGTACAAAGCAAACACAATAAGACAGGCTGATTAATCATGAGGAAACCAATACCCCATCCTATGTTTCTGCCTTTTAAATACTCGTGCAATGAGGAAAGAAAGTTGTGTTTTGCATAAAAAACAGTAATGCAACATGCATGGAAGTATGCTTTGGAAAAGTCAACCTCTTGTTGACATACCCTTGAGGCTGCTCTGGAATGTGAGATAGAGCTGCTACAAATTCAATGAATTATTTGCGGTGCGTACGCACGCACACCCAAACACACACACACATACTTCATACAATAGATCTAGTAGAGGTGAGATGAGAGTTGGTTTTACTCATAGCAGGGAAACAGCACCAGGGTGCTTTTGAACTGTTTAAGTAAACCAATAGTGGTAATTTTATAGCTTATTTAACATATGTGTGATATTGGGAACAATTAATAGTATACTTAAGTGATTGTTTAAATTGTTTCTCTTAATAGAAAATGTGCACTATCTTGTTGAAATCCCCTTATCTCAACATCATAAGTGTTAATGGTTGTCACCTTGTACTATTATAATCAGTGACAGCATCTCCTAAAAGTTAATGAGCCATGCCACAGTGAAAGGAATACAATCCCCAAAGAAAGAAGCATCATTATTCTTTCAGTTGTATCTTTCTCCACAGAAGGCAGATGTGGCACAGAATTGCTTGAAATATGCTAAATGAAATGTGGATATATTTGTTAAGCTAGAAAATTACAAATATTTTCTTCAGCATAGAACGTGCAGCACAGAGATCAGTGTGATCTTCTGTGAATCTTATATAATCAACTGACTTTGGTTTATCTGTTTGGTGGTGTTCAGTTATACATTAGCAGTTTATTGATTTTGCTTGAAGCAAGTACCAATACGTACAGGAAGGAATAGTAAATGTTGATTAAGTATGGCCAATTCTCTCTCTTTCTCTCCCTTTCCCTTTCACGCATATAAACATCCTAGAGACCTATGTGGTCATCCAGTGTGTTGCATTATACTGGCTTTCTGATCTGCCAGTCTTTGTATGTATAAGTATTTGAGTAATAGATTAAATTCTGAATTTATTCATATTTCTAGAAGCCTGCTTTGAGTGCATGTTTATCTGAACCTACTACTGAACTGGCAAACCACTCCAGTATTCCTGCCAAGAAAACTCCATGGACATGGAGTCACAAAGGGTTGGTCACGACTAGAGATGGGCACGACTTAGCGGTATTTTCGTTTTCGTTTTCGTTTTTTCATTTTCGTTACGTAACGAAACAAAAACGAAAAACGGTTCAAAAATGGACCGAAAACGGAAATGAAACGACTAATTTTGAGCCAATTTTCATTTTTCGTTACTGGAAAAACACATAATGGAGCTAAATGGGGAGAAATGAAAAATTTTTCGTTTTCGTTTTTGTTTTTTCGTTTTCGTTACGTAATGAAACGAAAACAAAAAATTTTGAAATTAGCTCACGAAAACGGAAACGAAACGAAATGGACCCTAGCCGAAAACGAAAACGAAAACGAAATTTTTTTTCTGAGTCGTGCCCATCTCTAGTCACGACTCTAATGACACAACACAACAACTACTAGACGGTTCCACCAGAATGACGCTGAGCAGTGCCCTCTAAGTCACACGTCCTCTCAAATTCTCCTCACAAGTAGACCCTGGAAACTGCGAGTCAGCTTTATGGTGAGGAAGCAAATAGTAGAAAATGTCTTCCTTCTTTTATTAGTAGGGTGTTATTGTGACATAATGGAATATAGGAAACAATTTAAAGTCATGTTCTTTCAATTAATATGTTTCTGTTATAGGTAAAAGGTAAAGGTTTCCCCACACATGTGCTACACATGTCCGACTCTAGGAGCATTTTCTCATTTCTGTTTCTAAGCCAACAAGCCATTGTTGTGCAAGTCCATGGCCATGTGACCAGCATGGCTGAATGCATTTCTGCACATGGAACACTGTTTACCTTCCTGCTTTTTATGGTGGTACCTATTTATCTACTTTCATTTATATGCTTTTGAACTGCTAAGTTGGCAGGATCTGGGGTTAACAATGGGAGCTCACTCTGCTGTGTGGCACCAAAGATTTGAACTGCTGAATTGCTGACTGAATTGATAACAGTTTCAGCGCTCTAGCCCGTTGAGCCACCACACCTCATATTTCTGTTATACCAAAGGACAAATACAGATGTAATTGTTTTCTAAGATAGGTCATTGTTGGTGTCTACATTTATGAAATTGTGGTTAATACGAAAAAGGAATTAATCAGAACCCTATTTAAATACATGTAGATTGCTTGTATGAAAAATGAAAAAATTGAGATTTATTTTGTTTTGTTTCATTCCCCATGATTCATTTTGTTTCATTAGAAAAAGATATGGACACAAAATGATTTTTAATTTGTTTTATTATTTGTTATTCATTTAGTTAGCTAACAAAATGAATAACGAACCAACCCATCAAAGGAAAATGAAACGAAATGAAACAAATTTCCCTTTTGTTTCATTTCATTTTTTGTTTCCCCATCTCCAATCTTGTCACCGCCAGCCTCCTCTCCTGGAACTCTAGCAGCCGCCATGGGCCGGGGTGGGGGGAGCCCCGCATTGGGGACTTTTAATTTATTTTTTAAATAAAAAATAAAAAATCATCCCTCCAGACTCTGTGCCAGCTGGGCAGGCCCACGAGCCAGCCAGTTCGGCCCGCAAGCCAGCAGGCCAGGAGGAAAAATAATTTAAAAACAAAACCCAGGTGCGGGGAAGCTAGTGCCTCTACCAGTGCTTCATAGTCGTGGAAAAAAAAAGAAAACTGGTGCCAGAGACTTTTAAAAATAAAACATAAAAAATAAATTTAAAAAAAATAAAAAAGCGCTGACCTGGCCTGCAAAATAAGAAAAAATGAAAATAAAAAGTGTTGACCCGGCCCCTGGGGCCACATGGTCAGTGCTTCAAAATACTTTTTTTTTAAAAAATAAGCACCAATCTGGCCCCTGGCGCCATGTAGTTGGCACTGCAAAATAAGGGGGGTAGTGCCAACCTGGCCCCTGGGGCCACGTGGTCAGCACTGTACAATAAATAAATAATAACTAATAAAAGCACCAACCCAGCCCCTGGGGCCACGTGGTCGGTTTCGGCAGTCCCCCAGCATTGTTGGCATTGGCGGTGGCATTGGCAGCAGTCCCCCAGAGGCAGTGGCATTGACATCGGCACTCCCCTGGCGGTGGCAGTGGCAATCCACCGGCAGCAGTCCCGCAGCAGTGGTGGCAGTGGCGGTGGTCCAGGTAAGCCGAACCAGTTCATTTTGGTTTAGTCCGTACAAATTTTAGTTTTAAATATTCGTATGAAATGAAATGAAACAAACTGAAGGATGGGCAAAGCAGAACAAACCAAACCATCAGTTTTCTGTTTCGTGCCCACCTCTAGTTACAAATGATTTTGTTTAAAAAATTGTACAACCAGTAATGAACTGATTTGTTGCTCTATAAAACTAGTTCCATGGGTCATAGAGGCACCAAATTTGGTGGGTACCTTCCTTGGACTCTCCCCTTTAAGCCCTCCAAATTTAGTTATTCAACTTTAAAGGGGGTGCCCATGGGGAAAAAAACATTTAGAATCGCAATGTTATGTGCTTGAAAATAGTGATCCCAGGCAGTTAGCAGTGTGGAAATTACAGTGGAGCTTCCACAAGCTCTCCCCTTGAAGCACCCCCTATTTGAAGAGGTTTGGGGTACAGGGAACTGAGTTATTGAGCTTCAGAGGGGCTGCAGGAGGAACTTAATTGAAGGAGTGTGGATCAGCATGCTGAAGGGAAGCTGTCAATTAACCCTATAATTGGTAAAGTGTGCCAGACACACTCCTTCCATTAAGCACCTCCACCTCCTCTGGAGCTTAATATCTCTGCCCCCCCAAAACCTTAACTTTCCAAATTTCAAGAGATCCCCTAAAATCGCTTGGGGAAGAGAAGCCTGTCTTTTGCATACCTGGGATCAGTAATTTTCCATTACATTTTTTTTTAAAAAAAAAACACATTTATTTTTATTTTTAAAAATATTCAATGGAAAGTTACTGATCTCAGCCATGTGAATCACAGACTTCTCTTCCCCAAGCAATTTTAGGAGATCACTTGAAATTTGGAACAATTAGGTTTTCTGGGGGCAGGGATGTTAAACTCCAAAGGAGGTGTGGGGTACTGAATTGAATGAGTGTCTTCAGCATGCTTTACCAATTATAGGGTTAATTGACAGCTTCCCCTCTACTGTAAAGGGCACTGAACACACTCATTCAATTAGGTACCCTCCCACCTCCTTTGGAGTTTAATATCTCTGTCCCCAGAAACCCTAACTAGAGATGGGCACAAAATGATTTTTTGTTTCATTTTTCATTTTGTTCCCTAACTAAACAAAAAACCATACTGCCCCCTCAAATAAAAACAAAACGATTACATTCTGTTTTTTGTTTTCCCTAGGGGGGAAGTTGCACAAGCACCCCCCCACACACACAGTACACTTGTTTTAAAAAATGAAAAATGAAACAAAAGAAAAACAATGATTTTTTAAAAAAAATTATAAAAAATGAAATGAAACAGAATAGAACAGAACAGAACAAAAAACAAAACAAAACAAAACACTATTTTAGCATTTCATGCCCATCTCTAACCCTAATTTTTTCAAATTTCAAAAATTGCTTGAGAAAGCTAGCTCTGTCACTTTGGGGGAGATATATGGCTGGGAACAGTATTTTCTACAGCACAAAAAATATAGCCATCCAGCTTAAAAACCTCCAAAGAAGGAGACTCCCCCACCCTCCATGGCATCATATTCCACTGCTTGACAGCTCTGACGGTCAGGAATATTGGAATTATTGTCCTGTATCTATCCAATCTCAGCTCTCACATCAATGGCCAACAAATGTTTGTAGTGGGTAAATCTGCTGAATCAGGCCATGTTCTTTCTATGATGTGTTGTGCTGATCATCAAGCTAGCCTGAAGATCAAGCCAAAGGTGTCATCTACCACAGGTAGTGGGGAATGGCAGAAAGACATTGGAAACAGAGCCATATGGTTAGCCTGGTGCCCATAGCCTGGTGCCCAAAGGAGAACTCTGTGGCATCATATATGACTAAATAAGAAATTTAACCCATTTTTCTACATGGAAGGGAATAGCCTTTTGTCATGGACAGCAATATATCTTGGACTAGCCCTGTGGCAGACATATTAGCTATTTCCCCAACACAAAGAACAGAAATTTATACATAAGATGGGATCACCAGATGAAACAAAGACATTATTATTTAGCATTAATTTGACATATGGACTTTGATAATTGTAGATGGCTTCAGTGAAAACTTAGCATGTACACATCCTCACACTTATCTCAGACCTGTGAGACTGATGGGAGATAATATGCCTTCTGCTTATTTACATCACCAGCATTCATTAATGCTTCTTAGGTGTCAGGGTATTTGATGTACCTATGTTTTATCCCAGATGGTGTAGCAGCACCAGGAGATATTTTCTTCTGATGCATTGCATAATAGCATTCTTAGGCTCATTAAAATCTAATTTGGCTAACATACGGTAAGACTCAATAATACAATTTGGAATATTTTCGTACATGCTTTCTCCAAAAACTGAAAAAAGAAGTCACTGAAGGTTAACATGAAAGTTAACATGACAAACAGAAGACGTAATAGGAGAGCGCACTGTGTTACAAAAAATGCTGTGCTATTTGTACATGCTTCCTTTTTGCTCATTCCAATTTCATTTATTTTTTCATTCACTCATTGTTTGTTTGTTTGTTTGTTTGATTGATTGATTGATTTACGATTTATTTTTTAAAAATGTTCTATGAGAGCCATTTGGGGAATCCAGTGATACCAATATTTCAGTTCTTTACATTAAAATATCAAGGAACATCCTTTCTTGATATAATGGTTTATTTGGGTAGCTCTCAAACACCAGTGTACACTATTACTTAAATCAATGCCAAGTTCCATTTCCTTATATCCACTGAAAGATATGAGCTTGAGGGGCAAAAATATACAGACAACAGAGCTGTAGATAAGTTTCCAAGATATTTATCATTTACCTTCCTGCACAGTTCCACTAGCATAGTTTCCATGACATCACCAGCATCAGCCAATTGCCAGTTCCTTTTTTCAACTTTGGGTTGGGTGCAATTTGCATGCACTGAGACAAAGTTGTCCAAATCCCCAAACTGGTGGGATAAAAAGAGAGAACTCTTCAATTAGCACAAAACTGCTGTTGCTACTGATTAATTTACTGTCCTCATACTCTTACATGGCAAGAACAGTAAATAAATGCACAAGCAAATGAATGAATGGAATAAAATCTATGTTCCCAGAGCTCCATAAGAGGATACTAGCCAAGGTTTTGTGAAAGTGTAAAAAACAGGAGTGTTTGTGTATGATTAAGACTATTTCAAAAAAACAAAACAAAACAAAACAAAACAAAAACAGGAAAACATGTTTGCATCATGCTGCAGAGTTTCAAGCTATATGAAAAATGAAATGCAGAACTAGGTTTGGAACAGCTAGTTAGCCTCATGTGACTAGCAAGCATGTTGTGGCTTCAATTCAGATAGCATTCAGCCTGGGAAGGCCATTTTAACAACCCTTAAAGGTACCCCATTTTCAACTATTTAGAGTGGGGTGACTCCAAACAAGGAGTTACAAATGATGAACATCCCTTGTCTCTGAGTGTGAATTATAAGAGCGTTCTAGATTCCAAGTACATTCACAGTAGTGTTAATTCCTGGGACAGGGGACAAATTCCTGGGAACTTATCAGTCATTTTTTTGTGTGGAAGGCATTTCTCTCTCTTTTTTTTAATTTCTCAAATTAAAAGGCAAGATGAAATAAACTGGTGGTTCCACTACAAAGAGCCCAGGCTGGGAAGCGGTATTCCAGCTCAACGTGCATTCATTTTGTGGGACTTTGTAGAGAGTAAAAGAAATGGACTATACTCTTAGAGAGAAAATATCTTGGCAGAGATCTTTCTATTCCAGGATCCCTTCAATAAATCCTCTTTACTAGAAGCTGGTATTGAACAGGAGCAATGGTTTCCTAAAAGGTGTTGCCTTTGAACATTTTTTGGATTACTTCCACAAAGGATGATCTTTAAACTTCCACAGTCAGAGGCCAATCTGATTTAATTTAAGGCACCCATAATTTGCATAGGACATAATAAAAATGCAGGGCACTTCTATAGCAGGAGCCTATACAGCTGATGTTTGTGGGGAGATATGGTGCATTAGCTTTCTTGTGCTGTATATAGAAAATTACTTGAAATTAAAAGGTGACAGGTCAGTCCAGTAAATCTTGACATATGACATTTTACAACATATGAAGTTACTGAACAGCATGGAGGAAGGGGCAGGAAGCAGGAGCTGCAGCCATAAGGGGATGGTAATTAGAAACAAAACCTTTCACCTTAGGTCAGTGTTTGAAATCTAGTCCTGTTCTGAAGCAGCCAGAACTCATTACGATCTTCAGGATTTGTTATTGGGGACACGAAACAAAGTGGGTTCCTCCTGCATTTGAAATTGCTAGATGAACTGTATCACATTCAGCACAAATGGAAATATAGAGTTTAAGGTTTCACTTTGCTATCCTAGGAATCAGGGATGTACAGTGCTCTACACAGCCAAATATGAGAGCACGGACTGGTGCCTCCACCACCATTTTGGGGGGTGAACTGTCGGCTCCCTGGACACTCTCTTGTGGGGTGCCTCAGGGGTCGTCCCTCTCCCCAATGCTCTAACATCTACATGAAGCCACTGGCTGAGATCATCCGGAGTTATGGAGTCTGCTGTCACCAGTACGCTGATGACACGCAGCTCTATCTCTCCTTTTCTACCTGTGCAGTGGAGGCCGTCCGGACCCTTGATCGTTGCCTGGCTGCGGTTCTGGACTGGACCAGGACTCACAGACTCAGGCTCAACCCTGGTAAGACCGAGGTTATGTTCTTCGGGGGCGCCTCGGAAGGGTATTGTGGCCCTCTTCCCAGTCTGGGCGGGTCCGCCCTCCAGCTGGCGCAAAGAGTGAGGAATCTGGGTGTCGTCCTGGATCCGGATCTGACCCTGGAATCTCAGGTGTCAGCCGTGACCAGGTCGGCCTTTTACCACCTGAGGCTTATCGCCCAGATTTGCCTGTACCTCGATGAGGGCTCCTTGAGGACAGTGGTACAGGCACTGGTCATGTTGAGGCTGGACTATTGCAAAACTCTCTACATGGGGCTCCCCTTGAACCTTGTGCGGCGATTGCAGCAGGTCCAGAATACGGCGGCCAGGCTGGTGATTGGTGCACGCCGTTATGACCGTGCCACCCCCATCCTGGCCCGTCTACACTGGTTACCCGTTGCCTCCCGTATAAGGTTCAAGGTGTTGGTTTTGGTTTACAAAACCCTCCATGGCTTGGCCCCTGCCTATTTGGCGGAGCGTCTCCCCCGACAATTAGATCCGGCCCGACCCACCCGATCCTCGTTGGCCCTTTCGCTGCGGACCATCACTCCGAGGGAGGCCCGTAAAACAAGCACTCACGGACGGGCCTTCTCGGTAGTGCCGCCAACCATCTGGAATAAGCTTCCCAGTGAATTACGTCAGGTTCCGTCATTGGCGTCGTTTAAGAAAAACCTTAAGACCCTTCTTTTTCGGGACGCCTTCGGCGATGTCTAGGGATCCAGTTCGGGTTTGTGTGTGTGTGTGTGTGTCACACCCGCAAATTTATTCTTGGATACCATTGTTTTAGCTGCCTTTATTGATTTTATCTGTTTTACCTTTATTGTTGTAAACCGCCCTGAGTCCCCTATGTGGGAAATAGGCGCAGTATATAAGTGTGAAAAATAAATAAATAAATAATAAATTTTGGGACACTTGCTGTAAAGACTTGCTAAAGTCAAAGCATATGCATGCTTTTTAGCACAGTGGGACTTAGCGTTATAGTTTTATGAGACGATGAAACCATCTTTAAAGAATGTTCTGAAATATCCAGAGAGAATGTTAACCTACATTTCACATCCTTTCTTGGTGATTCCCATTGAGGATACAATGGGCTAGGTTTTCAAAATGTTTCTAAACATTATCTGTTTGAACATTTAGTACATACCTAATATTTTGGAAATACAATTGATCAAAAACAAATACATGTATCCTGTTCATTCACATTAGTCAGGGATTCTTGGAAATGAAGATAAAAATATCTGGAAAATCAAATATTAGTCAAAGATATGAGGCTTGAGAAAGCTGAGATCTTGAAGAGCTCCTCAACTCATAAACAATTTGAGGCTTGAGAAAACAGTTTTCCTCTTCCTCTCCTCCTCCTCCTCCTCCTCATCCTTTGTAGCATTTTCCTATGGATGCAGGGTCTGCTTTTTGGATCCAGAAATGCCACTTGGCACAATCAACTGTGTCTTCAGGGCACAGACCAACAATTTACATGTCCTTATTGACAGTCTCCTGCCATCTCTGTTTTGGTCCCTAAGATCTGCTGCATTGGTGACTTCTGTGGTGGTAATGGGCAGAATTGGTCCATAGGTTGGCATGACTTCAGGGGCTGATGAGTGAAGAAATTCAGAATTTGAGGTCTCATTGAAAAGATCTTGCCATCATTGCAGGATCTCTTGTTTGTCTTGGAATCTTTTGCTGTCTTTATCCTTTGTGCATTACAGTGCTTGATGTCTTGGGCAGCCTGCTTTGGCTAACCAGTGCATGTCCTTCTCCCCTTCTTGCTTCTCTAGCCTTGGCTTTTACAACAGCTCTCTTGGTTGTTCATTCGCAACTGACATTTCTGCCAGTTTTTATCAGGCTTATATGTTTGCCATTTTTTAAAGGTGATTTTCTTCTCTTGCACTTTCTTCTGCACTTGTCTGGTCTACAGCCACACATGCTTGTGTATGCAACTGCAGCCTGCTTTTGTGACACCGAGGATTTCATAAGAACATAAGAACATAAGAAGAGTCATGCTGGATCAGGCCAAAGCCCATCTAGTCCAGCTTCCCATATCTCACAGTGGCTCCACCAGATGCATCTGGGAGCGCATGAAACTAGATATCTGTCTCCTGATACCTCTCCCCTGCATCTGGTCCTTGAAGTTTCCCTGGCAGTGGTGGCAAGAGAGTCACAAAATGCTTTCCAGGTGATATCTCTTGAGGTGTCATTGATGGATAGGAATATGATTTTTCTGATCATTGCTTCTTTGCGGCTCTGTAGCTTCCACAATTTTATCTTCTCTGGACCTGCAGTGCTACCTGTTCGATTATGACATTTGATCTTTACAGCTGTGATGAATGGTCTGAGTTGTGGGATGAGGAGGTCAGAGGAGATAATCTTTGTGTTGGAGAAAACAATGTCTACCAACAAGCATCAATGCAGTGCAGTTGCAGAAGTCCCCATAAAACTCATAAAAATAACGTGATGTTGACTATGTTGAAAAACTGGAGGGGATTGATAAAACCATTTAGACTCGGTCTGCTAAAAATATGTAGACTAAAACTACTATGCTGCCAGGACAAATGAGGGGTCAAGCCAGGTTCAATAAATAGCCAAGAATGTAATGACTGCATATTATTTATTAACTATAAGTTTTAGTCCCAACATCATGATGTCATATGTCATGATATTTCCTTCCAGCCACTATATCTAATCCACAAGCCAATTGCATCTTCCTCTTATGTACCTAAACCATGCTAATTGGAGGCAAGGTATGTCTTTGAGTTATGGTTGATAGTAGTATTACAGGAATGGAAGGGTGGTAAAGACAAAACAAAGGCAAGAGAAACAAGAGTGGCATTGAAAAAAGACTGTAAGTGGAAAGGGGATGGATAATCACTGAGAGAAAAATATAGCAACCTAGGGGTAGAAATAACATAAAACACAGAAATACAAGTCATCATGCATCACAGAAGTTTATTTTCAAAGCACAGTGACCTAGCTTAATCCCTAGATATTGCTTTGAAAATAGACTTCTTTGATCTGCTTTGAAAGAAGTAGTTTTGAAAATAAAAATCACTTGACTTTCACACAAAAACACATGCTTGCATCCTTCAGAATGACCATTGACCACCATTTCATCTTTTCCAGGTGAGAACCTAGGTACTGCCCTCAGAGTTGTGCTGCAAGTATTCAACATAAAATGAGGTTGCATTCCATCTTGTAAGAGTTTATATCTATATATCTATCTATCCATGCATACATGAATACCTGTTGGGCCCATTCCCTTTCTAAAGGCTGGTGTTTTCTAAATATGAGTGTTTCTTGAGTGGTTCTACAAAAAGATTGAGAAATAACTCTTTCTGGGATCTTTGGAAGCTGCTGATATAGACAAATCACACATCTCCCTTTGTATTCAGGAGCACCTTGTATAGTCTATTACTTAAAACTAGACTTTGATTAAACGTTTGGAAATGTACTGTCATGGCTGGCTGAAGACATTTTTTTCTGTCCAAAGGAAAATGATAGGAGCTCTTTCTCATTCTACATGCCTAAGATGAACAGATTGCCAACTGAATTTTACTTCAGGGAGAGTATCACCTACTGCATCTCATGGTTTTGGGCAGAAACGGGGAATATCTAAGAGACAAGAAAGTACATCAGCCTGAGAACTCTAGAGGGTTTCACAAATTCTGCACCCACCATTTTCACTGTCTGTAACCTGGCCCTCTACCAGAACCATTAAAAATAGTCAAACAATGGCTGATCAGTTCCCCAGGAGCCTACAGTACTTGACCATTTAGGTTAGTGGTTTCCAAAGTGGTCTATAGACCCCCAGGGATCTATTTCGACTTGCATGAGGTCTATGACAATGAGAAAAAAAATGGGGCTTCATGAAATGAAATGGGGATCCACATGAGCAGAACCCATTTAGGCAGATCATCATGAACATTTAGGTGTTCTGTAAATGTCTTAAACCTAAAACAAATTGTTTTGGCACCATCTTGGGGGGGCATTTCTCAAGTGGTGCAAAGGTAGGGACCTGATCCTTGTGGTGTGCATACCTTTAAAGTCCATTTTGCATGGAGTGTGCGGGGTGGGAGTATTGCATCATTTTTCGGAACTTGATCCTCACCATGTGCATGTTTTTAAAGTCCATTTTGCAAAAGTTGGAGACTCGTGTTTTGCAGCCACATGACCAATATTTGTACCTGAATCATGGTCATTTTAAATTCAAATCAACTATAATTACAATTGTACCTTGGTTAACATGTAACTTGATTTACGAGCATTTTGAATAACAACCAAAATTTCTGAACATTTTTGCCTTATTAATGATCAGTGGTGTCTTGAAATACCAGCACTCTCATGTGTGTCACATAATCAAAAGTGCTCTAAGCCAATGGCACTTCTCCCTCTCTACAACCCTCCTGCTGGAAGTGGGTGATTGTCTGTTTCAGTTTGTTTCAGACAACAGCAGCAGCAAAGTTGAAGGAAGGGCGACAGGCCCAGTAAAGGTATGAACAGTTGCCACCCCTATCAACCCCTGTCCCCAAAGAGGCCACCCCTATGGGGCCTCTCCACACCAGCCCTGCCACCCTCACTGCGACCACGACACCCCCACCCCCACCACCCCATTTTTAAAGCAACCCCCTCCATGGAGGCTTCCCCACTCATCTACTCTAGCTGGGATTCCTCCCATTGCTCCGTTTTTAAAACAGCTCCCTCCATGAAGGCTTTCCCCCCAGTTCTTCTGCTATAGCTGGGATTCCCCACACTGCTCCATTTTTAAAGCAGCCGTCTCCATGGAGGTTTTTCTCCCCTCCTCCACACTAGTTGGGGTTCCTCCCATCACCCCATTTTTAAAACAGCCCCCTCCTTGGAGGCTTCCCCCTCCTCTGCTCTAGTTGGGATTACTCTCATTGTCCCATTTTTAAAACAGACCCCTCCATGGAGGCTTCCCCCTCCTCTGCATCTGCCACGAAGGTTTTCAAATGCGGGTTAGTGTTCTTTGTATTACACTGTATTTTGCATTATATTGTATTATATTACAGTATTATAATCAAATATTTTTGGGCTGTAGAATGAATCATTTTTCCTATGTGAAAATTTGGTTTCTAGCATGCTTCTGGAATAGATTATGCTCTTTATCCAAGGTACTACTGTACAGGTGTTTTCCCTAATGGGGTTCCCTTCACTGTTTTAGCAATCAGTATTATGTACTTAAACCTTTGTAGAAAAGATCCATTTGTACATGGCACGGCCAGGATTGAACCAGGGACCCAGTCATCTCAGTCCGCACCCTTTGAAATTGCATCACTGACACTTACACAGTACCACTACAAAAGCAACATTTTCTTTATCTTGATTCCTCTCAATATCTACCTAACTAAAGATTTAAATGAAGATTTAAATCTTTAGTTAGGTAGATATATATTTTTAATATATTTGTATATATTTTAAAAATATTTTTAAAATTAATTTAATTTAATTTAAAATTAAATTTAAAATATATTTTTAAAATATTTGTATGCTATCTGGGCAGGAATCAATTTTGAATTTTCTGTCTTATATTTAAATAGCTTTATTTTTGTCAAAAGATAACTTCTACTCAACATGGCTGAGGTTAAAAATAAATGTAGGCATTATAGCGTTGATTATTTGAAGTTTGACTTCATTCCATCCCTGTCAGACAAACGTCTGCCCATGTGCCTTTTGTGCAACAGCGTTTTAAATGATGCTATGAAACCATCCAAGCTGGAGGATCATCTGAGAAGGTGCCACCCTCCACACAAACTTTAAAAACAGGTTTGAGGATGTTTTGACTATGAAAATACCACAGTGGATTATCAATCCATATTGTTACATTGAAGAATCGGGTGCCACATTACAAGAACTGATTGGAATAAGCACTAATGAAGAACTTAAGGTGCAGCTCAGAATGGGGTACCAGCAGTTCTGGCTTCATAAAGATATACCTGTTGGTTATCCTGCATTATGGACTAACACAAGAAAGTATTTGATAGCTTTTTCCATGTTCATACCTTTTGGAAAGGGGGTTTAGCGTGATTGCTAATCTTCTTACGAAAAAAGAAATCGATTGCAAATCACTGAATGTGGAGATTTAAGACTATACCTCACTAATTTGAAGCCAAATATTGAACAATTAGTATCATCAGGCTCATCCCTCCCATTAACAGCATCTATTTGTGTATTAATTTTTTTGTAAGAATTTTACTAGGTTCTTAAATGTTTCATTGCAAATCCAAATATTTACTTGCATTTTGTGTCTTTTCAATAAAGGTATGAATAAAAAGTGTACATGTTTTCCTTTTTAAAGTTACCCATGCTGTAAAAGCCCTTATCAATATGAGTAGCACTGTGTCAGCTGTCAAAAACACATTTGAAGTTAACAAGTTTAGGAAAAATCAATATTAGGCAGGCGGGGGGAGGGTCTATAAAAAGTTTGGGAACCTCTGATTTAGGTCCTTTTGGAGGGATGGGTTATAAATTCCCCAAAATTAGAATTAATTTCTGGTCAATTTTCAAATTTGGGTGCAAGGAGGTAAGGCTGGAGGAGAAGCATTTAACGGTGCAACTGGCTAACAGTATGGAAGATGGAGGGAAATGTTGCCTCACATGGTTTAGGGGAAGTAATGTGCAGAGCTCTATCCTCCAAAACGGAACCATGAAGAAGAATCATGGGAAGATAGCTGCTGTTTCCCTCAGTAACTGCCATATGAAGCACTTGTCTAATGCTGTGCTCACAGTAATATAGTGAGCTATTAAAGGTGTGGCATATCAACAAATTTTGAAATAAATCTCACAGCTCTTATCAGTCTTTCATGCTGCTGGATTTTCCTTTTTCATTCCCCAAGTGTTACAAAATTTATATTACTTTTTGCTTACATAATTTGTTCTTTGAGAGCTCACCTATACATTCCAATTCCATTCGAATCAGTAGTTACAAATACAATTCAGCCACACATCTAGATGATCAACTATCACTTGCCTGGTGAATTCTGACCATCACTAATGGTCTCCAGTGAAAGGCAAAAGGTATGAAGAAACCCATTTTGGACAAAGCAAATAAAAGGGTTCTGCTTATGTACAGCTCCATAGTGCTTCAAGCACTCTCTGGGCAGTTTAATCATTCAGGCTACACATTGCCCCCACCCCTAAGCAGGCTGGGTACTCATTTTACAAAACTTGGAAGAATAGAAGGCTGAGTGAACCATGAGCTGGCTTCCTGGGATTGAACCCCAGGTCCTGAGCACAGTTTTAGCTTCAGTACATCCATTTAACCACTGCACCACAAGGCCCTTCCTTTACCCCCTCACTTCTAGCAAAGAATATGGGTGCAGTTGGCTGGAAAACCTACCGTATGGAGCTAATCACTGTGGAGATACAGTGTTGCAAACAGCTTTGAACATCCAGAAGATATTTTGAATAGTTGTTGCTGATTTTCATTACTGATAGTGACTGACTTACTTTGGTTATATTATTGCAAAATATAGCAAAACCACATAATTATATAAAGATAATCTACTTTCTCAGAAGTCGGGTTGTTGTCTCATCTGATGATTCATGATGATACACACTTAAAAAATCATCATGGCTTTTTAAAAAGTCTCCTGCTTCCCAGCGATTTTATAAGCAAAGGATATGATGACTTCAAGAGAAGACTAATGGTACATAGATTAAATGAAGTGAAGTAAATAAAAGTAAATAATGGAAAATAAACCTCCCTGGTCCTGATACAGATCTGCTCTTCTAGCACAATTTCTTTTAAATAAAGTTGGAAGACTGTGAAAGAAGGCTACAAAGGAGAATAAAGGCACTGACACATCCTTGATGGATACCTGGTCTAGTATTGTGGATACTGGATAGATAAAACCCATTAGTACCACATGATACCTTGGTTCAAATTCCCACTCAGCTGTGGAAACTCACTGGGGGATTGGAACTTAGATAGCTCACTTACCTTGAAAGCCCTATTAGGGTCATGATAGATTGGTTCCTACTTGACAGCAGATAACATAAAAATATTATTGGTATTGGACATGGCAGGAGGCTCTGGTCACTGTGGAATCTGAAATATCATCTGTGTCTAAAGTCTTTGGTCAGTGAAGCTAATGGGAACTTCTAATGTGAAAGACTTCTAGCTAAGGCCCTCTGATAGATTGACAGAAGTATTACTTCTGACATGAGATTCGGTTGAGAGTTATAGACAATAACAAGTCTGATTACAAAGCATAAGATGCAAATTCGGCCATATTTCTATGCATTAAACTGGCCTAGAATTTCCTGGCTTTTAATACCAGATACAATGGAGTGTTTCAAATAAGATTTCCCTATCTTTCAGGGTATTAACAATCTGCAATATGCAGAAAGCAAAGGGAGAAAAATCATATTAAAAAAAACTTCCCCGGGGGTGGGATGCAATAGCCGATATCCAAAAAAAGAGAGATACAATCCACATCAGTGGAGGTTGTAATAGGGTCAGCTCTCATCCCACTGATCAGTATTTTTTTTTACTACTGTTCCTTGGAAAAGGGGGGGAAGGTATTTATTTCTGTTTCTACTTAATGTGAATGGTGTTTAGCATCCTCCTTTCTGCCAGAACAGATGTTACTTGCATTTTCAAACAATGTTGTCACCTTCCTCTCCCATCTCCCAGCAGTAAGGAGTGATTTAATGATGAATATGTGATGATGCCACATGCTTTGACTGTGCATTGACTAATTTTTTAATATAATGGTGACTGTAGATTCTCTTTGTTAATGTCAAATGACTCATATAAAGGACCCTGGCTGAACAGCTTCTTGTTAACCTGCTTGTTTTGTATGTGTGGGTTTAAAAATAGATGGGAATACAAGGAAATATGCAATTTTCCAAACCTGAGTTTAAAATAATAATAATAATAATAATAATAATAATAATAATAATAATAATAATAAATAATAAATACCTCTATTGTCAGAATACAATATGTGTACGATGTATAAGATGATACAATGCGTTGGTGGGGAAACCTATTTCACTACTCTGGAAATATTTCTATCTTTTTTTCTCCTCCCCAATGATCTTAATTTGACCTTCTATTCACCAACATGGGTTCTATCAGTAGAATCGTTTGCATCCACATTCAGTGAAACTCAATGGTCTGGATCAATGAATTAATTCCTTTATACAAGGTACCACTGTAATGCAGGTTATGCTAGATATGTGTGAACTACTGATATAAAATCGCAGAGCAGAGGAAGCTTTCCCATAATGAGTCAAGCAAGTGACCCAACTCACCTAGTTTTGCCAAATTTGATTGATAGTTTATCTACAGGGTTTTACGCAGCATGCTTTCCAAGCCCTATCTGGAAATATCTTGTGTTCCCTGGTTCATTCCCTTTCCAACTAATAAGGGTTGACTCTACTTAGCTTTCACAATTAAGACTAATGTGGTCAAGATAATTTGGTGGCACTGAAGCAAATTCCATTCTTAATTGTGGACCACCTGCCTCATAGTCCAATCAGTAATATGTGGAGGATTACACATATAAACTTGGATATATGATCGATTGAATTCTGTGAAATGTAGCCCCAGCTAAGTGTGCTTAGGTTCTGCTGCCCATGTGCCTTATTGTCCTTAAATATTTTGCTCTTACAATGCAGTCCCCTAAATGTTTTCTCCATAGTAAACCCTGGCAAGTCTGGGTGGGTATAGAACTGTGGTCATAGTTGACAAATTGTCTATTGTGATTGTTCCATTCAGAGATATAACTCTATCAGAGAACAACTGCCACTATCACACAAGCTTGAGTGAGGGGGCACAGAGTTTCTATTATTCTTCCGTTGTTTAAGGGAATGTGGATTGTATAACATTAGATTCTTTCTCTAGACGTTTAAGTCAAACAAGCCCAAGTAGCTACATAGTTCACTTACAGTGCAATCCAACCCCACTTATTCCCTTACTATTTGTGACTATTTCTTCATCAGCAGCATGCACAAGTGTGGTGTCAAAATCACTGAAAGGCCAGCACATATATCTGAAACAGATTTATGCAGCCATTCCACTAGATGTTTTCTTCAAAAGAAAAAAAGAAAAAAAAGGGGGGGGGGAGAAGAGTTCCTAATAATTCAGGTGGATACAAACTACAATGCCAATAGATGGCAGCATAACTCTTCCCATTAATTTCCAAACCAGCCTTACAATTTGAAGTTGGTAGAAGTTATTACCAGAATATGTGTTATGAAACTAGCTTTTCTTGAGTTGTCAATTTATTAGTCTGTCTAACTCTTTTGATTTGATTCATTATTTTTACCCCATTTTTCCATCTATGGACATTCAAAGCATCTTACAAGATTAAAAGGAGTAAGCGATTAAAATATAGATAACAAACAAACATCACACACACAAATGGTTTAAGACAGCCAAAGTCAAAACTCAATCGAAACCCGATTAAAAAGCCAGGCAGGGGGAAAACACACACACATAAAACAAGAGAACCAAAGGCTTGCTGAAACAAAACAGTTTTGAGCAAATGTCTAAATCTTTAAAAAGACTGCTCCCATCACATACATAGCACATAAGAGGACCGGCATCAAAGAGAACAGTCAATAGCAGCAGAGATTAATTTCTGGGGAAAGAAATGTTGGATCTCAAATTGGTGTGAAAACAACAGTCTTTGATGTAGAAGCCCTTTTCCTAATGTCTGATGTGTGTTGACAATTTACTCAGTGGTGATGGATGGATTTTGAACCTGTCAAGGGCACTATCATCTGCTTTCATGTCATATGCTGTTTAGATAAAGTTCTGTTGTAGCCTTGTGAATCTTGGCACAAATTAAGCCTTTCACAAAGAATTTATTGAGGTAAAATAGTGTTTATTTGGGGAGGACTATAATCCAAATAATGGAAAGTTACTTTTAAAAAGAAGGCCTAGACCAGTGGTTCCTGATGTTGGGTAATTCAGGTGTTCTTGAACTGCAATTCTCAGGAGCTTTCACCACCACTTGTACTGGCTGGGGTTTCTGGGAGTTTCAGTCCAAGAACACCTAGGTTACCCATGATTGGCAACCACTGATCTAGACCATCATCCTACTCATAAAACCTTGCATTTATTTCAAAGCTCTGCTTAAAACTCAAGAGTGTGAAGAAATTTCTCCTTTGGGCAGGCTATCAAGAATCTCCCAATCCCTACAAGAGCTGTTATTTCCAGTGTGAAAAAATTGATGAATGCTGTGTTTCATTTTGCCTAAAATGTGGCAGCACAATAATAATAAAGACCGCAAGCATCATCTTTGAACTGTAGATCTAGAAGGGACTCTATGGAACATCAAGTCCACCCTCTGTCAAGGAGACACAGTTGTAAGGTATGAGAGATGGATACATGCTTGACGTAGAATAAGGTGAAGAATCCCTGTGTGTGAGAGAGGGTCGAAGATGGGCCAACAGAAAAAAGGTATGATAGGACTTTGGGGACCTGACTATGAGACTCTAACTCCTCACAGAGGTGAGTTCAACTGTTGAGCCTAGGCTACTTGAACTGTGCTTTTAGCATCTTGGCAGACTTCATCTAATGTTAGCAGTGTGAAGAGTTTGGAGAAGGAAGATCCTGGTACAGGGGTCTACCTGATGATAGGTTTGCACTATTGTCATTCAGTGCTAAGGACATGCAAGAATGCAACTAAGAGCATTCCATGGATGATGGGGGCCATCAGTCCAGGAAAGGACAAAGAAATGCCCAGTGTGCATGCTCTCCTGATAATTACAGGACCTCACTACTGTAGATAATAGTATGTTATTATAAAATTGTCTTTCTCCCCCCCCCCCCAATTCATTTGCTTCAGCAAGGTATTTATTTATTACAAAGTATATAATAATTACCTGTAAAACATTCTGTATGAACTTTAAAGGCCTATAATAAAACATCTTTGTGGTATCAGCATCAGTATCACTAAAAGGTGATATTGACAGGAGTCTCTCTGTCTCTCTCTCTCTGTCCCCCCCCTCTCTCTATTTATTTATTTATTTGTTATACCACTCATTATACCATTTATTATTCCATAAAATTAATGTACAGCACCATTCTGTGAAATGTACATATAAAAACATAAAAAATAACACAGACAATTAAAACATCACCTGAAAAAGTAAAAGTTCAGATGGTATACTATGAATATGGCAGAACAGGGGCTGAAGAATTCAAGAGCTTGCCTACAAAGGCTTCTTCAAAGGGATGTGGTTTCCGAAACCTCATCTAGGGAGGAAGGGAGTCAGACATGGTTCCAAAGAGATGAGTCCACCACGGAACATGCCTGATGTCTTGTAGAAGAAGTTCTGGCCTCGTTCAAAATAGCCACTTGGAGGAACATGTCCTGAAAGGATCTGATGGGGTGGAAGGATGGCCTTGGGAAGACACCCTGATAGGTAATGTGGTCCCAAATCATGAAGGGCTTATACACAATTCCAGCATTTAAAGCTATTCAACATACAAACATGACAATGTTATGTATAAATACATATATGCATAGAGGTTTAGAATGAAGGGAATCACCACCTGTGCTGCCTGCGGAACAGTACTGACTGGCATATAGCACATTATTTTTACTATTAGATACCTGTTCCCCCTCCCCCTGAGACTAATACATATTTAATATCCTGTTCACAGACAGAGGGCCATTTGGCAAAGCAGGAATCCACAATGGTTAAGCCCTACCTTCTAATCACTTGCCGTTCTGTGCAAAACACAGACATCAAACATTCAGCACATACATTCCTCACTACCTCCACAATCTTCAACATAATACCAAAATGTGTCATCCAACCATATCTAATATTGATTTTCCTTGCCTTTTTCACCATAGGAAATCAGAGGGAAAACAATTGGTTGCATTTTTGCATATTCATGTACACATATACATAGGGAGAGATGTAGAATAAAAGCTGTCCTTTTAAGCCTTTCCAAATGTGTGCAATTTGGTAAGCTTAAACGGGTCCTAGTCAAAGGGCTGCTAATCTGAATATTTCATCCAGTTCTGAGAAACAGAAGTTAAGGTTTTAGCCATTTTTGTAGTGTCTTTTTCAAAAAGGTTGGTCTTATTGAATGTCCCATTATTATTATTATTATTATTATTATTATTATTATTATTATTATTATTATACAGTGGTACCTCTTAAGATGAATGTCCGTAAGATGAAAAACTCATAAGACAAATAAAATTTCTGGGAATAGTGTTGCTTCACAGGATGGAAATTCCCTATGGGATGCTTCACAAATCCATTCTTTGCTTTGAAACAAGTTACCCAGGATGTATTGTGCTCCTGTAGTTTGTGGACTGGTGGGAGGAGTTTTTCCGTTGAGTTTTGGAGCCCTTCGAAACATTGTTTTGCAGCAGTTTTTGGAATTTTAGAACTTGGAAAGGTGGGGAGCTGAGGCTTCCTTGCTTTCTTTTGTGTTTTGCATTGTTTTTCATTTCACTTTTTGGTGGGAACAGGCTGGGGGTTTTCTTGGAGCTTGCTTTTGATCATCTTTGCATTGTTTTTCATTGAACTTTCGGTGGAAACAAGCTGGGAGTTTTCTTGGAACTTCTTTTTGTCCATGTTTGCATTGTTTTAAAATGCACTTTTGCCATGAGCAAGCTGGGGTTTTTCTTGCTGCTTGCTTTTGTCCATCTTTGCATTGCATTGTGGTGTGTGTGTGTGTGTGTGTGTGTGTGTGTGTGTGTGTGTGTAAGTTCTGCATACCTTTAAAGTGCACTTTATAAAGAGGTCTGGGGAAAATGGCTTTTTTCTTTTCTTTTTCCCCCACCTCCAGAATGGATTAATCAGTTTCCCATTCATTCCTATAGGAAACTGTGTTTTGTAAGATAACTTTTTTAATAAATGAAATCATTTATAGAATGAATTAAATTTGTCTTGCAAGGCACCACTGTAGTTCTATGACACAACAGTGCTATGGTGGGAGAAGGCATGTGCATATATGTATAAAGAGGCTGGTGTGTGTAAGCACTTACTGCATTGAGACAATAGCTATCGATTTTAGAATTTCTCTCCATTCTTTCTTCGGACTTTTTTTCATTTGGCACTCTCATACTTGCTCCAATCCTTCATGTACTGTATGGTAAAAATAATGGACATAGAGAACCCTTTCCATGCCATGAAAATGCATATGATCCATTGGATATTGGGTGTCTCCCTACTCAATCATGTCACAAATGATACTCTATGGCAGCAACTTGGTGTGATATAAATTACAGAGAAGATTAGAGAAGTCTGGCTTCATCAATATGGACATGCCCACTGTAGCCAAAACTGTTTACAACCTGAAAAAAGTGTCTAACAGCCACATAAGCAGCCAAAACAGAGATGGTAGGACCCTGTCAAAATGGAAATGCAAATCATTAGCCTGCATCCTAAAAAAGCAGTTGATCAGGCAAAGTGGCATTTTAGGATCCAAAGGCTGAGCACCTACTTGTGGGAAAATACTAGGAAGGAGAAGACTTTCAGATCTGCTTTGGCTTCATTGCACATTTGGCTAGCTGCCATTTGAGGAGTCCATACCAAATCATATGGGTCTTATATATCCTAAATATAATCAGTCTCATCACAGATCTAGGGATGACACAGCCAGTCAATGTGTCCAGATCATAGGATGCAGAACTACTGATATTGAACCTAATAGATATTGATTGCATAAAGTTGTGTTAACAGAGAGTTTGGGTTGTCTTTCAAGCTCATAGCGGATATTTTCTGATACATTTTTAAAACTACGCTTTCTTGCTATATTGGAGGATGTCTTGTGGCCCTAGATTCCCTCAGGGGTTTCATAAAGCACCTGTCAGTGAAAATGAAGATGCTGTGTGTAAAGGAAGTCCATGAACTTTGCCGTATGCTTAAGGTGAATGTTTGCTGGCCATCTATCATCTTGGCAGCTGCCTTGGTAGCTGTTGTTGTTGATACCTTGGTATCCACCTCTATAATATCAAAAATAATAAATGGTGAAACCAAGCATACATTTTAGCCAGTACAGCTATTTTCTTTTCTCTAACTAAAAAGAAAAGAAAGAAAAAAAAAGGCTGAAGTACCATCTTTGCCTTTAGCCTTAACTAGATGGTTGCTAGAGTGGTGGCATTATAATTACCTGTTTTTCAGGCTTTCCTTTCATGCTGGGCTCAGTAGATTCACTTAAAATAATAAAGGAAAGAGTTAAGGGGTTTAAAAAAAGTTCAAAGGGAGCCAGAGGCATTTCTCTTTTCTCTGGATCTGTAGCAAACCACTGGCTGTATGTCCAATCATTTGCTAGTTTAACAAAAAATCTAGAGAAGAATTCAGCTTTAAATCAAACTATGAAGTTGGTTGTTCATTTTTGCCCACCAGCATCTTCCACTTTTCAATGTCTGCCTGCCCTTCAACTTAAGTATCATATACAGTAGTTAGGTGCTAAGTAAAATATAACAATAACTCCATACAAAAAGTTCAGTCTGTCAGGGTCATTATAAAGTGACAATTACATAGTTCTATTTCTCTCTGTGTAGTGTTCCTTCCTGCAGAGTTTCTTTCTGAGGAAAAAGAAAGAATTGCATCCTTCAGAGTTCAATTTAAAACATTTTAATTATATGTGTATACTGTCAAATTAGAGCTGGACAAAAGGACTAACTTACTTTTGGTTCAACAAAGTAGTACCTTGGGTCAGTATAAAATGTTGCCTTGGCGACCAAGTCCAACAATGTCAATCTGTCCAAGCGGTTCTAAAAATATGCAATATATTAATGTAATGCATACTTGGGGAGTTACCTCTTGCCCTTTCTGTGGCCTCCTGTGCATTTCCATGAAGGCTGGGGTGAACAAAGAGCAAAAATAGAGGCAGGACAAAAAAAAAAAGCTGAAAAAATGTTGAGTGATCCTGAGGGGTGGTGGCAGGGAAGGAGATTCTTTAGAAATCCATTTGTCTGTGTGCTGTGTTTCTGTATGCTTCAAATTAGTTCTACTCTTTTGGTGGCAGGGGCAGTCCTTGAAGTTGAAGATGTACTTCAGTAGCATCAGAAGGTAAAAAAACATGGAGATGAACATGGAGATCCAATCCAGTGTTCTTCGGAATGGAATGAGGGCAGTCATTTGGGGCCATCTCTCATTCCTTTTGACCTTCCGCTCTCCACAAATACACTCCAAAGGACTGAAAAGAGCATTGTGAAAAATTCCCACATTTTAATTTCATTCCTCTAAGCCCTAACTGTATCCTCATCACATCCCTGGATTGTGTTGGATTGTGAGATTTTATTTTTCATCCTACAAGAAAATTTATGTCATGCTTGTTTGTATGTTTCTTGAGTGGTTTGCATTTTTAAGGTTCTCCTCAACTGATTAAATGTAGAAGGTGGGAGGGAGGAAGAAGGATTATTTATTGTCCCCAAAAGTTTCTTGCTTCCTTTCTTGATTTTTCTGTTCTTTATATTTCCAAATGCATTCTAT
>JAHTLZ010000330.1:29622455-29642980 GCA_023846285.1 Phrynocephalus versicolor
ATTTTTGCTTTACTTTCTTTACACTGCAAAGAGTAGCAATTTGCTAGAAGGGCAGTATAAAGTTGAATGAGGAGATGAAATAAATAAGTAAATAAATATACAAATAAATGTTTTACATATTTAATTTCTCAAAGAAAGCACTACTAACCTCACAAAGTCAAAGGCAGGATATGTTCTGTGACAAAATAAGCAGGGAAAGGTCCAGAATGGGAGTCTGTGGAACTCCCTGCCATAAGATGTGGTGATGGCATCTAGCCTGGGTTCCTTCAAAATGGGATTGGACAGATTCCTGGAAGAGAATCCAGCACAGGTTACAAACCATGATGGAGATGTGTAATCTCCAGGCTTAAAATTTCAAGAACCAGATGCAGGGGAGCGGTATGAAGAGGCAAATATCTAGTCTCATGTGCTCCCAGACACATTTGTGAGATACAGGAAGCTGGACTAGATGGGCCTTTGGCCTGATCCATCATGGCTCTTCTTATGTTCTTATGTTCAGAATGGATTACCAGCCATGATGCAGATTAAAAAAACTCACTTTCCAATCATGGAAGGGGAAGTGTAGATTCAAGATACATGTAATATATTCCCAAGGGCCATCCACTAGTCATGTTGCTATCTCCGCATGTGTCCATATGCTCATATCCATCATTCTGTTATCTTGGCATTTATCCATATGCCCATATCCATCATTTATACAAACACTTTATTTGAGATATTTAATTATATGATTGTGCAGTGAAAATACAAGGATGCATCTTTTTTTGTAACTAGAGATGGGCACGGCCAGAAAAAAATACGTTTCGAGTTGTCGTTTGTCGGGACGGGCCCGTTTTGGGTCGTTTCCGTTTATTGTGAAATTTTTCAAAAATTTGTCATTTCCGTTTGTCGTTTGTCATTTGTACAGTGGTTTAGGGAGCGTAACGTGTAGCCGCCACGTATCATACAGTTTACATTATGTTGGGTTGTTAGTGTGACAGGAAACCTCGTCGGCACTTCTCTGTCTCACTAAGAACATTATGTTAGGGTGGGGGGTTAGTGTGTCAGAGGAACCTCGTCGGCGCTTCTCTGACTCACTAAGAAGGAAAGCATACTGGCGTACTGCCGTACAGGTTACGCTTAGGGAGGGAGGGAGGAAGTGGGTCTCTGGAGTTGAAGGCACCTCTCTGGGTGCATCACTCTGACCCACTAAGAAGGGAAGTGTACTTGCGTATGAATCTGGGTTAGGGTTGGGGTTAGGGTAAGGGCTAGGCTTAGGGTAACGGTTAAGGTTAGGGTGGGTTAGTGGGCTGCACCTCTGGGTGCCTCTGGCCCACTAAGAAGACAGTGTACTGGCGTATGGGTTAGGGTTAGGGTTAGGGTTAGGGTTAGGGTTAGGGTTAGGGTTGGTGGGCTTTTAATGCCCTCTCTGGCACATCCAGAAGTCTCAGCAAAACCTGGCCATGCGATTGGTGGAATGGCTCCAAAAAATTGCATGGTCCCATCCCATGGCCAGCTCATCATTGCGCATGTGCAGGTGTAAAAAAAATAAAAATAAAAATAAAAATAAAATAAAATAAAATCAATGGAGATGTTTTGATGCAAGAAAAACCCACTACTGCTACTATAAAAAAACCAGGCATTGAAAATACCTAATTTTCACATGTTTCTGTTGTGCTTTGGTGGGTTTTTGGACCACGATTTTAAAAAAAAATATTGTCGTCGCCATTTTGGATCCCCCCCACCGCATGGCAAATGGAGACGACAAGGATGACCCCCCCAGCCTGGTGCAAGCAGCCCAGGACAGGAGAGGGGGGAAGGCCGGGGGACCCCCCAGAAACCACCCCTCTCTGGTAGGTGCCCTCACTGAGGCAGGCATATTTTCGCCTGCTTTTATGGCCGGTGGGAATCGGGTTTTTTTTTTTACTTTTAAAAACTTTTTTTCTATGCTGCTTGGCATCGCGCAATCGCCGCGAACTGCGATGCCATGAACGACAACGACAAATCAGACCCAATTTATCTTTATCGGGTCAGGTTCGAGCTGGAGCGGAGTAATTCTCGTTACCGTTCCTCGTTACATAACGGAAATGACGAACGAAAACGGAAACGAGGATTTCGCCGAGTCGTGCCCATGTCTATTTGTAACATGAAGAAGAATGCAGACACCCTTTAAGAAAAGGGTTATATTCAGTTCCCAAATGAGCCAAGCTCACAATTGCCCACAGATTGCAGTCATCAAGTGATATCTTTGACATCTACAATGGCAGAACACAAGTGATTTTTTTGGCACTATAGACCATTTTAACCACAAAGCTGTTGAACCAAAGAAGTTCATACACTTAGCTTTTTTTACAGGCCAAGTAGTATGTTTAAAGTGTTGTATATATGCTTCAGTGAATTAAATTACCCCATGGAAATGTATTAACCTGCTCAATAAATTTCAGTTGGCACTGAGAAATACAGAACATTCTTTGTAAAAAGTATTTTGTATGCCACTTTTTTGCAATTTCTTTAAAAAACTGCATTTGTGAATGACCCATCATGGAACTGGTTGCCCCCCCCCCCAGCATATCGTTTTGCACTTAGGCGATTTTTATTTCAGTTTTGAGCATCCTCTCCCCTCTCATAGTACCCTGATTCATCATTTTCTTCCATCATTTTAGCCATTGTGACTTCATTGCTATAGTAAATGTAAATATTGAGGGGTTGTACCTGGCCTCAGCTCTGTTTTACGATTTTTGAGAAGTAGCTTGCAACTTATTCATCTGGGGACTCTGTATACCAACACAATCTGTTGATCTTATTTTTTGCTGTTTCCTTAAAGATTTTGTGTACCAGATATAAACTATCAATTTATATTCTTCCTGTAAACAGAGGACAAGTTATACTTGTCTTTCCACCTAGGTTGCTTCTCCCCTAAAACTTAGCTGGTGCTGTGACTCTCAGTTAATTCAGCTCTTTGGCCAAGTTCCCACATACAAATTCCTATATATTTCACATGATACCTCCAAACTGTTTCTGGCTGCATAGATTATTTTGAAACAGTGTATGTTGCATGTATTGATACTCTGTTAGGGGGTGGTAAATCCCATATGGGTGTTCACTAAACACAGTTTGAACGTACCTACACCTTATCCACAACCACTGAATTAACAAGCACATTTGAGTTAATAATACTTCAGAATTCCAATTCCAGTGCAACCTACAATGTCTAGCTCTCTCATTATTATGAAGGGGACAAAGTGGAATATTAATCATATTTTCAGACAAATGTGGCTGATTTGTCAAAAATCACCCATTCATATGAATACTAAATGAATACACATTGATGAAAGTTTAGCAATGTTTGATTTATTGAACTATAAAATGGCCCCCGAGGCACTTAGAGACCCCCAGAATTAGAGGGAAGCATTCCCTGACTCTTCTTTAGAAGTCTTTCATGTTTGGTGGCAATTGGAGTTTTGATATTTTTAGTTATGTACTCCCAAATAGGTCCCTTCAGGAAAGTTCTTCCCAGGAATCTAAACACTCAAAACTTGCAGTGAAGCTTCTTCTGATTCTCTTCTACAATTCCTCTAAATTTGATAAAGATTGGGCTTCCCCAACCCAATTTCTAAAAAAAATACTTTTCTAGGGTCCCCCTTTTTGTGAGCATATAACCCAAATGTCTGAAACCCAATATTCACTAAATTTAGAGAGATTGTAGGATAGAGTGGAAGAAGTGCCTCTGCAAGTTTGGTGTCTTGGGGGTAAATAGCTCAGACACCTGAACCCTGTTATTAACCAAACTAGCAGAGTTTGTAGAGAAGATGTAGAGGAATCATCCCTGGATATTTTATAGGTGCCAGGTAGGGCTTTTTATAGTAATTTAAAGGGGAGATGAATAAATTAATCACTTGAAGTTTGTTCATTTATTGATTCATTGATTCGTAAGCCCAGATGAATCACAAATCATGACAAATCACCATTTTGATTCATCCCCATCTCTGCTCATTATTATTACTTTCATTCAGTTAAACCAAGGGATGGGGGATCAAGTCATGTGACCTGTTCTAGAGTCAGACCTAAGTTTCTGTAAAAACTCAAATCAGACTCAATTCAAGGTATTGTTGTTTTTCAGTGACTCAGACTTGACTCATGTCTTAGACCCATTTTTCCAAGTCATATCTTGTGTCCCTATTCTTCTAATGAAGGACACTGTGAACCTGGAAAGAGCCTTGCAGCACTCACCAGAAGACACAGAAGAGGAAGACAAATGGTGGCAAATGATGGCAGTGGAAGTAGCAACAGGAAAGGAGGGGTTTTGAGCACTGGTGTAACTAGGGAGGGTGGAAGAGTGCATTTGTCCCAGGATGTGCAGCAATCTAGGGGCATCTAAAGGGGGAGCTCAACATCAAAAAAAACTAACTTCATGGCCACCGGTCCCATCACCTCCTGGCAAATAGAAGGGGAAGAAATGGAGGCAATGACAGAGTTTATTTTCTTGGACTCCTTGGTCACTGCAGATGGCGACTGCAGCAATGAAATAAAAAGATGCTTGCTTCTTGGGAGGAAAGCAATGGCAAACCTAGATAGCATCCAAAAGAGCAGAGACATCACTTTGCCAACTAAGGTCAGGATAGTCAAAGCTATGGTTTTTCCAGTAGTGATGTATGGAAGTGAGAGCTGGACTATAAAGAAGGCTGATCACCACAGAATTGATGCTTTTGAGCTGTGGTGCTGGAGGAGAGCCTTGAGAGTCCCCTGGACTGCAAAGAGATCAAACCTATCCATTCTGAAAGAAATCAACCCCGAATGTTCACTGGAAGGACAGATTATGAAGCTGAGGCTCCAGTACTTTGGCTACCTCATGAGAAGAGAGGACTCCTTGGAAAAGTCCCTGATGCTGGGAAAAATCGAAGGCAAAAGGAAAAGAGGATGGCAGAGAATGAGATGGTTGGATGGTGTCATTGATGCAACCAAAATGAATTTGACAAAACTCCGGGAGGCAGTGGAGGATAGGAAGGCCTGGCGAGCTGTGGTCCATGGGGTCATGAAGAGTTGGACACGACTGAACGACTGAACAACAACAACAAAAGGGGGAGCAGGGGGAGGAAGGCATGTGCCATCCCGCAAGCAGTCCTCCTTTCACCCTGCTAAGTCTTGGTGATCCATAGTCAGGGGAAAGGAGGGGAGAGAAGCAGGCAATTTGTTTTGTTTTGAGAAGCACCTCGGTTGATTGCTTCCACTCCTCCTTCCTCCCACCCCCACTAAGGCTTGGTGATTGTTAGCCTGGTGAAAGAAGAAGAGGGAAGCATGCTGCTTGGAAAGAAAATTCCATCACCTACTTCCATCTCCTCCTTTCCCCTGGCTAACAATTTCCAAGCCTTAGCCAGGGGAAAGGAGGATGGGGAAGCGTGCCACAGAGGAGATGTTTGGAACTATCTGAACACTGTGCGGTTTGCACAAGGAGAGACCCCTTCCTGGCTGTTACCCCAGGATGTGCCCCACTTGCTGGCTGGGTGAGACACGGTTGGGGGAGAAGAGGGTGCAAAACCTGACTTTGTCTCCAGGCGCTCCAAACTCTAGCTTTGCCAGTGGTTTTGATAGAGTAGGAACAGATGTGAGAGGGAAGGTGAGGCAACCTTGGCAGATGGGGCTCAAAGTAGGTGGTTCACATCCTCAGACCATCCATCTACATTTTTTGAGGGGATGAAGTTTGCTTTTAATACGGACACAGGCTTGGGATTCAATATTGAAACCAAAGACTTGGACTCAGACTTGGACATCCCTACTGATCAAAGCTAGATGGATTGCTGTTTCACTATGTTTCTTACTTTATTTAAGAACACAAATAACCACAGCTTACTGAATGAAAGTCATGGGAAAAGGCCAAGAAGGAGTGGGAAGGGAAGTGTCATTAATCAAAAGGAGGACAAGTTAGAATAATCCAAAAAGGCTGACTGGATCCTTCTAATGGGAAAATAAAATTGCAATCAATGTAAAAGGGACGATTGCTTAAATGAGAGAGAAATCAGCTAACACTAAACATTGTTGTACTAGCCTACCTAAAGATTTCTGTGAAGCAAAAGATTGACAGAAATTCACCACATCTTCTTCAAAGGGAATGGAGAAATATTCCATTTTTAAACTTGTAGCATAGCAAAGTCACGAGAGACAGCAAACAATTGTAAACTACCCCAGAAATAGTCAGATGTACGTATATTGGTGCTATGCAGAACTACATGATGTTTCACATGGTGTCAGAGGCAGGACTATCACAGAACACTTAAGCCAGCCTCACTTCCACCAGATCATATGTGCTATCCCACCATGAGATAGGTCCATGCTTTAATTCCAAGTCAGGTATGTGTCAGGGAGTGTGGTTACTTTCAATGGGCAGTGCAAGTTGGAAGCAGAGATAATGAAGCATTAAGGAAGATTATTTTTTAAGCTGCAAGGTGATTCCTCTTAAGATCTTGGGGGTGGGGGTGGTTTTGTGTGACCCTGAATCAGTCACACAGTTAAGGATCTGGGGATTATTAGCCCTTGGGTCTGAAGATAGAGATCTTTAAAGCTTAGCGGTGAGGGGAAAGGGTGGAATTTCTCCCCCCTCTTAGGACCAGGTAACATTTGTCCATATTAAATAGCCTTAGCCAGTGTCCTCTTACAGGCCAAGTGGTCCAAATGGGTTAGAAAAACATCTTACCTTCTCACTTATTCCCCATCCAACAGAGAGCATGTCATTAGTGTACTCAGAGAGTATCAGCTGTGGTTCAAGATAGGTCTTATTTGTCAGCAAGTTAATTTAAGTAGGGATGGGCATTTCATTTTGGAACCAGTAGGTTATGAAACAAATCACATGAGCCCAGGTGGTCTTCAGTACCAGCTGAGACATGCAGATCCAATTGCTTTACCTTTCTCTGTCTCGCGCAGGGTTAAATCCAATGAGGAAGCATGGAGCAACATAATCTGTGCTTGATCTGTGATGCTGGCCTATCAGGATATGTGCAGGGACAGGCATCATCCCGCCTCCCTCTCTGATTGGCCAGCAGCACGGAGCAGGAAAGATGACGTCAAAGTGTGCTTCCTCATTGCAGATCAGCTCCGTGCCGGCAGAGAGAAGGGTAAAGCAAATGGATCAGTATGTATCAGCTGGTTCCGAGCACCACCTGGGCTTGCTTGGTTCATTTTGTAACCTACTGGTTCTGAAAGGAAATGCCCATCCCTAAATTTAAGTTAACTGTCAAGGTTGAAAAGTCCATGTCAGCAAGACAGCAGAGTCCTCTAAGAATTTGACAGGAAGTGTAATGCACAGTGAGCTGAGCAGGATAATCTACAGTAAATTAGAAAACAAAAGACTGAGAAGAAGTGGTTTGCTATTAAATTCCCAAATAAAGCCAGATGTTTCCAGCAGCAATTCCCTCCTACAGATGAGGATATTTTTGCTAAGCTATCTTGAGCCCCACCCAGAACTCAGCTGTAGGTCTTGTAATATACGTTCTCCCTCAAGGAGAAGGGTTCTCCTCTCAAAAAGACCCTCTACTCACAAGATAGCTCCTATATAAGGGGCTCCGCCCAACAGACTAGCTTTTTCTGAGTGCAAAATCACCTGTAGGTGGCCTCACTTTATCTTGAAATACCAGAAGAAGAAGAAATGTTTTTTGGGATTGTTATAATTTGGTGATATTGCCTTTGGCTGAAAATATTTTGTGCTCCCCCACTGACTTCAGGATGAGCTCCTTACCTCTTTGGAAAAAGTTTGTGTCCTCTTCGTACCCAGGGTATTCAGAGATCCTCTGCAGGCCATCTGGCTCTGGATCATTATCTGAAGTTTCCCTCCAAGAGGACCATGATACTCAAGCCTTTCAGTGATTCAGATCTCTTCCACCTTTAATGCCTCAGAAATGTTGAAAGTAAGGAAAAACATTTTCCCTCTTTAGCTCAAGATTATCAGCGGAGTTAAAGGATGGCTTTTCTTCCTCTACAGCAGTGATGGCGAACCTTTTACAGACCGAGTGCCCAAACTGCGATTCAAAACCACTAATTTTTCAGAAAGTGCCAATACAGCAGTTTAACCTCAATACAGGTGGCTGTGAAGGGGCAATGTTGGGTGCCCACAGAAAGGGCTCTGAGTGCCACCTTTGGCACCCATGCCATAGATTCGCCAACACTGCTCTACAGAGTATGTGTATTGGCTTGCTGAGCACTGTGTGAATTACATGCAATTCGGTCTTCCTGGATTTTTTTAAAAAAATAAAAATTATCTAAAGCATGCTTTAAAAATGATGCTGGTGAATTAAGTGCACATTGTTAATATGCAGTGTAGAATGCTGCAAGTTGCCATTTGCATTCCCCAGTACACCACTTTAGATGGTATGGTAGTAATACACATTTTAATTGAATTTCCTTTACACTTCAACCTGTAATCATAGTTTCACATTGTGTAGGATTAGACCGGCTGTAGGAAATTTGTCTCTGCCTTTTTGTTGTTCTGTTTAGGGTTCATGCAATCCCCATTTTTAAAAGGACGATGTCTTGAAATGGAAGGATCTACATTCTGCCTGCACTAATGGCTTCAGTGTCTCCTCCAAATGGTTTGCATCACTCTAAATTGAATTCCAGTAATTGCATATGCACTGCTCCACAGTTGTTGATACATTGGTGGAAGCCTGCTTGTCATGAGAATAAGAGAATAAAGGCAAGGCACTTTCTGTGTATTTTGGCTGAAAGTGTAATCCCAAGAAAATCATGATCCTTGGATTGAAATTATTTTACTTTTCTGTATGCTGATTGATATTATTAGGCTTATAAAAGTTGCAACTTAATGAAAGGTCCAGAAGACTTTTTCCTTGAGGAACCAAATTGGCATCACAGAAGTTATACATGGCTTGTGCTTTTCAGAAACTAGGTTTCTTGAGATGCCTCTTCATCCTCCTTCATCCATCCCCCTATATGCCTAGTGAGAGGTGGAGGTTTTATGCTCCTCATCTTTTTCAGGAGAGAATGAAGCTGAAGGGTCCCTGTATCCCAGGAAGCCTGAAACTTCTTTTCAGGAGGGCTATAGCCTGGACTATGTGTCTCTGTAGCCAACAGATGAGGGAGAGGGTCCCCTTTTTGTGGTGGCACAGTGGAGGAGGGCACACTTATGCTAAAGAACTTGGCAAGTGACTCAAGAGTTCAGTTATTGAATTTGCTCAAGAATCCCACACCAAAGGAGTGAAAGATGTTGCTTGGCAACCAAAATGGACCAAGACCTGTGTTGACTTTGTGTCAAAGCTTTGCCTCAGCTGCTTGATGTGAAAAACAGAACCTAGGATTTGAACTTTTTACCTAAATTCTGCTCCCACTCCCCAACTGCTTTGCTTGTGTTAGCCTTGCTAATTTTGTCTCTGGGGTCTTTTGCATTCAATAAAGTCTTGTCCCTCTTCATACCCATTACTGTCTCTGGTACCTTCTAATTAATTTTTATTATACGGTCATTGACTCAAGTATTGGTACCTTCATGACTGGTGGGAAGGCAATATGGTTTGAAACCTGTTATGGAGAAGAGGGCAATTCTTGACTAAAGACGTCTGATCTTTGTTGATTGTAGATTCACTTTACTCTGCAGTGCATTGCACTCCTGAATTGTAATTTAATTAAAAAAAATGGCACAGCAGGTTGTGAAATGAGTTCACATCCACCCCTTGGATGTTAGTAGCTCATCCCAAGTGAAATACAGGGTGGAAGTAACTTTTGCAGGAAATACAGATTGGTGATTTATCTTGTGTTTGGCCAAAAGCCAAGATAACTGAAGGCTTATTTTCTTTCTTGTATGTTTCTTATCTTTTCTTCACATTTCCTGTTTTCTACACTACTCTGTTTATTTATATTTTATATATTTTAAATATTTTAACCCCAAATTTCTTCTTGAAAAGGACCCAAGCTGGCTTACAACATTGAAGGACAGCATTTAAAGGTGAAAGCAGTGAGTGTGAAGAGTCATGTTACATCATTAACAAGGCAATGTTAACGTTAAGAACAATAAATTAAAAATATATAGAAAATGCCACTTTGAGAAATGGAAAACATGCACAAAATGGGAAATACAATTAGTACTACAAATCCAGTCCACACAGTAATGCATAACAGTCAATTTAAAAAACACGTGACAGGCAGTTAGTTACTGGGGGAAGGCTGTCTGAAGAGAAAGGTCTTTGCCTGTTTGCAGAAGGACAAAAAAGATGGGGCAAGTCTGGCCTCCTGTGGGAAAGAGTTCTAAAGTTTGGGAGCAGCAATAGCAAAGGCCATCTCCTGTGTCACCATCAGACTCACCTGTGAAGGTGGTGAGACCAAGAGAATGGAAGATCTGAACAGCCATAGTGGTGGGCAGGACCACTTTGCCCCCTGCCTGGCTAGCGTCAGGTTTGTGCAGCCTAGGGGCTGCCCAGAAGGGGCCAGAATCTTCATAAGGCCTTACCACATGGTGAGAGGCCACTTTTGTGATCTAGTCATCTTCCCTCCCTCCCTCCCTCCCTCCCAATTGAGAGAATGAGAGTAGCTAGTCGCATAAGAGCTGGATGGGAATTTTTGGCTGCTAATCAAATTGGAGTGGAGTGGCAGCGTGTTTTCACCCATCCCATTCTCATTAAGGCTGAGGGGACGTTTGTTTGTTTTTTAATTAAATTTTATTTTATAAAAGAACAGATAAACTGCAAAATAACATAAGGAAGAGAAAATAACACACATAAATATAACAAAAATATAACAAGTATAAAAGATATAAACCCAGTGCAACCCCCCCCCCTCGGGACTTGAACAAAATTACAACTTTCATGTTATTGACCAGCCCATTTCTCTCCAGAAATACAGTGAGTCTTCTCTGGGTATGTACCCTTTACCATTTTGGAATACATATACCAATAATTTATCCAATAATCCATTAAAGTCATTAGACTTGCTCAAGGGCTGAGGGGACGTTTATAACCAGTCACAATTGGTGGGTATTACAAGAAGAAAATTTAAGTCAGGTGAAATGTATTGAATAATATTCCCTAATGAACCGGTAGCCCTCAATATGAATTAAGAAAAGAATTAGGAAATTAGAAACATTAGGTGTTAGGTATAAATAGGTTCAAACATTAGGAATGAGGGCTGCCCAGACTGCAGCTTTTGGGAGGGCATTGAACAGGTGGGCAGCGCCCTTCTAATTATATTCGGAATAATTCACTGATCCACTTGCACTACATTCAGACCCTCTAGTTTAAGGGATGTTTAAGAGTTGAATTGAAAGAATTTTATTTGTGGTCCAATTTTAATCACACATATGTGTCTTGCCTATTTATTTCCAGGCTGGGAGGGCAAAGGTGTCTCTTGATTATCTTAGCACCTCAGCTGGCTCATAAGGAAATATATGATCCTTGAGATAGTTTGGACCCCAGTCATTTAGAGCTTTATATGTTAAAACCAGCACTTTGAATTGTGTCCAGAAACTGATTGGCCCCCAGTGGAGTGGCTATAACAAGGATGTTACATGAGCCATGTATCCAGCCTCAGTCAGTAATCAGTCTGCTGAATTTTGGGCCCACTGAGGTTTCCTGACACTTCCCATCAGTAGGCTAACATAGATCACATTACACTAATCCAGCCAAGAAGAAACTACAGCATTTGTCACAGTGGCCAGATCAGACCTCTCAAGTAATAGACATAGCTGGCACACTACTATGAACTGGGCAAATGCATTCCTGGCTGCTGCCAAGATTTGGGCATTCAGCTTTATGGATGAATTCAGGAGCACCCTCAAGATGTGTAGCTCTTGTTTTCAATGTGAGAGCTTTCCCATCCAGTACAGGTTACATCCCTATCCCTTGATCTCCATGTCTATTTTCCAGAAGCACCTCTGTCCTGTCTGGATTAAGTACCAATTTATTCACTCTCATCCAGTCCATTACTGATACCAAACACTGAAACCCGAAGTAGCTTTCTTGGGTTTAGCTGGCAAGGAGGAAGTAGAATTGGGTGTCATCCACATACTGGTGATACCAAACCTCAAAACTCTGTATAATCAATTCAATCATGGATATGTTAATGTAGGAGATAAAACAAAACCGTGGGGGTTCACACAGGTCAGTATCCAGGGTGCTGAACACAAATCCTCCAGCACCACCTTCTGTATTCTCTCCTCCAGGAAGGAATTGAGCCACCATAAAAGAGTACCCTCAAGTCCAAATCCAGACAGATGGGCCAGGAGGATCCTGTAGTCAATAGTATCAAAAGCTGCTGAATGGCCAAGTAAAACCTACAGGGATATGGGACTCATATCCAGTTCTAGCATAGGTCAACTACCAAGGCAACCAAAGCTATCTCTGTCCCATAACCAGACCTGAAGCCAGATTGAAATTGATCTAGCTAACCCTATCAAGAAACCTCTGGAGCTGAGAGGCCACAGCCCTAGTTTGCAGATTCCCGAAGAATGGTATATTAGATACTCGTTGGTATTTTTTTCAGTACTGTGGGATCCAAAGAGGGCTTTTTTTAAAAAAACAACGGTGTTACTATTACCTCCTTTAAGCATTATGGGACCCTACCCTGTTGCAAAGAGACATTCACCACTCCTACCCAGTCAACCAGTCCTTTTCTGGCAGCTTTTATGAGGTAGGGTAAGGATTTGATTTTAGTTTTCATGAGGTAGGGTAAGAATTCAGCAGACATGAGGTAGCCATCACCTCCCCAAGGGTCCTGACCACATCATCAGGCTGCAGTAGATGAATGCCATCAATTAAGACAGGGCAAGCTGGGGTCATACTTACAGGACGTGAATCAACTATAGCATCCAGGTCATAGTGGATCCAAGTAATTTTGTGTGCAAAGTGTTGTGTAAATTCTTCACACTGTGCTAGAGGTATGGTCCACATTATCTTCCTGAGGGCTAACATGTAGCAGGAGCTTGGCCATTTGAAAAAGCTCTGCTGAGAAATTCTGTGCAGATACCATGGTGACAGAGAAGAATGACTTCTTTGCTGCTTCCACTGTCATGGAATAGGCCTTCCAATGGGCCCTAGCTGGTTTTTGTAATCTTTTTCACTCTGAGTTTTCTGCCAGCATCACTCAACTCTACAGGCCATCCGTTTCATCTCTATCAAGATCAACCAGGAGGCCAATTTGGGACTAATTTGAGGGAGGAGACCTTCAGGAAAAATTCTGTCAATGGCTTTTGCCATTTTTCCATTCCGCAGATCAACCAGAGACTCAAAAGAATCACCTGCTGCCTTCTTGTTCTAATTTGTACTTACCTTTTTATAAAGTCTAGAACAAGAGCATGATCTTGATAAGGGATGGTTACTGCAACATGTAGTCAATCACTTAGCACTGTGACTCTGAGAGTCTTGCTAGTCCAAAACAATAGCAGACCCACCAAATCAATTGTTAAAGAGTAGGCCAACACTTGTTTATATGATCTATAAGATAAAGGATGCAAAAATACTTCAAGTGTATTTTAAGTGAAAATAGTTATTTTGATTGATCAGTTCTCCCCTTTTTTCCATTGCCTGGTTAACCAAAGAAGACTTAAATAAGGTTTTAAACCAGAAAACACAATTTTTGAAGTGGTATTCAAATTGTTTTCTACTGTAATGCTGAAGATATGAGGAAATACTTACTGCAATGCATTGCTAATTGTAAGGGGCCCAATATCCCTAAAGAGGAAGCAGGTGCTTCATATAGACATGACAGTTGTTCATGAACTTCAGCTATGGAGGAACAGCAGCTCTATCCTATAGTATGAGATTGAGGAGGATGTAATAGAAAATGCATAACAAAGTGGGACCCTATTAAGCAGAGTGTATTATGCCCCCCATGATAATTTTAAATATTGAAACATCTTAAACTGTTTTTCAGAAGTTGCAGGTCAAAAGCAGATTTCAATTTGGTTCCGTTTGTAAAGGGAAAATGCATGACACCAAAAAACATGGACCTCATCTCGCAGCTTTAATTATACTTCAAGAAGTGTTAAGGATTCAAAATGCTTTTATGGAAGCACTAGTAAAGAGAGAGCTTCTCCATTCTGTAGTAGCACACATTATTCAACTGCTTAAAATTCTTCAGGCAACAATACAGACTTGATTACAGCAGAGTAGATTATGATTTTCTGTTTGAAAGAATATTTAAGTTCATTATGGAGAGATTTTTCTGTGCTTCTGATTGTCTCCAGTGGTTAGGCATTTGAAACTCCAGGATTGCTGCAACTGTAATCCAGCCCTAATAAAAATGTAGTGTATGCACTACTCAGTCAGGTTTGAGGCAGTTGTGAGCTATTCATATTGTATCCTCAGGAGAAGCTTGACATTTTCTACATTTTAAATAAAGTGATTTCTCTAGATAACATCAGAAGGAGAAAACGAAGATATTTTGCTCCACTAGGAAAAGTTACAGGGTAAAATGGCTCCAACCATTCATCACAAGCAGTTAATTTTCCTTCCTCCCTTTCCTCCAGAATTATCCTCAAAGACTAAAACAAAGGGTGACACTGGTCAGGATATACATGAAACTATGAGATGTAAAGTCCAACCATGGTCCGATGCAGCCCTTTTGCAGCAGATTTCTACATTCTTTCTCCCCATTCTAGTCTGAATAATTGTGGTGGAAACTAAGAGAGAAACAGAGTGACGCAAAGAATTTTAAACCACCTTACTTCCTTGCAGATACCAGAGCAGGATTAACATAAAATAAGACTGGAAGATGCCAAAACACCACTATAATACAAGTCAAAGAAAACAGAACAATAGAACAATAGAACACCATTGAACTGGTGTTAGCAGAAGACATAAATGTCACATATGCAGCCTTAATCAGAATAGGAACTACTATCAACAATGCATATTGCAGCAGCAGCAGTAACAACAGCAGCAGCAGCAGCAGCAGCAGCAGCAGCAGCAACAACAACAACAACAACAACAACAACAACAACAATAAAGGAGTGAGGGCATTCACTAGCAACAACAACAATTTGAAAGCACTTTTCTTGCATTTTTCCACCTTCCTAAAATTAAATTTAAAAGGATAAACACATGTGTGAATAGTCAATTGGAGAGAAAGCCTGTCCTTTATAAAGGAGTAGTCCTTATTGCAGCCTCCCAGGGTAGTCTTCCACATGGATGGACAGTACAGTAATCAATCAACCAGTCAGTCAATATGTGTTGGATGTGGATTTCACAGGGAACAATTCTCTCCGAGTCTGACACCAAGTGACCAAGGGACACTGGTGACTGGCTGTGAATGTCAGCTCTCAGTGTACCAATGGTTGCAAGTAGACCCCTCTCGCCGCCCTCCGCCCCACAGCATGACAGCCCAGTGGGCTGCAGGCTCTGGGGCAGAGTTGGGAAGGAAGGGGCTGCCATCCGGTCTCCGCTCGCAGCCCCCTTCCCAGCAATCTCTGCCCCAATGCATGACAGTCTGGTCTAGCTGACACACACTGTGGCAGAGGGCAGGGAGCTCGGCAGGATCCCACTGAAAATGGCCCCATCACCAGCGCGGAGCTCCTGCATTGGCAACGGGGCCATTTTCAGAGAGGTCCTGCCGCCCTGTCATGGGCTGGACCCCTTTAAGAATAGCCTGGTTGGCACCTGGGGGACCCCCTAGTGCCAACCGGGCCATTTTTAAAGGGGTCCAGCCCATGACTGGGTGGCAGCATTCGTCCCTTCAGAGGGGACCGCAGGCTCGGCTGTGCAAGCAGAGCAGAGCCCTCAGTCTCCTCTCAAGGGAGGGTGGTGAGAGGGGTCTGGGATCTGGCTTCCACATGCGGAGGCTGGAACGCAGCCCCCTCCTGACCACCCTCTGCCTCCCCCCCGCCGGATGACAGTGCCCAACGCTGTCATGACCGGCACAGGGAAGAAGAGACCCCTGTTCCGCCTACGCATGCAGAGGCAGAATGGGGTCTCTTTAAAGGGATCTTCCCTGCGGGGATGACAGTGCGCCTGGTGCTCTCATCGACCACGGGAAGAACCCAAAACACGAAAAACAGAACAATTTTTTAAAAATAATTGCATCCGAAAAATGGTAAACGAAGGGAGATGTGCACGAAAAGGAACAGAAACGAAACCCCATTTTTCTGTTTCGCGCCCATCTCTAGTTGCAAGTATATTAGTCGACCCATGCAATGCTGCAAAATAAATTGGGATTCTTCCCACTCTTGTCACACCCCCCATGGAGTGTGGAGTCCCGAGGCAAGCAGGAAATCAACTTATTAATAATACTAAAAAGGTGGCATTCAGTCTAAATGTAATTACCTGGAAATAAATTCCACTGATTGGGGAAAGATTCTCAGTTCTCTTTTAACTGTGGTTTTCATACAGTGAGAAGTAAAATGCTTTGAGAGTATCAAAAGATAACGCTGGAACTAAATGTTAGAAAGGGAAACCAAGTAGAGAACTAACATGGAATATATTTCCACTTAAAAAATAATACAGTGAAATAGACTTGACCAAAAGACACAGCAAATAAATGTGTGTGGGAGAGTGGACAAAGTCAGGGATGCTAACATAGGGCGTTTATACACAACCCCTAAACTCTCCAGCAAATGGCTGCAAGCTTCGGAGCTTAAAAATGTTTCCCCACCAGCTCCGGAGTTTACAGGCAAATAAGTGCGACCACGCCCACTTTAGCGTGTCCCAGCGCACCTTTCAAGTACCTTCTCTCGGGAGGTGAAAATTCTTTGATGCGGTGCAACGATAGTGAGTGCGGGGCTCTCCTCACTTCTGTTTGCTGTTTTTTGGCTCCTGCCCCTTTAAGAGCTACTTAAGAGCTACTGGAATGTTGCCCCGGCAAGAGCTGGCAAGAGCAAGAGGCAGAACGAGGCAGAACAGAGGTGAGCCATGGTCTTTCTTCCTTTGTTTTCTCCCTCCCCTCACGCAGCCAGCAGCCAGGAAGTGCGGAGGGGGTGGGAACACAGGAAGAGCGACAAGCCCCTAAGATCTCTGGTCCGAATTTAAGGGGCCAGTGGATCTTAGGGGTCGTGTAAAAGCGACCATAAGGTAAAGGTTCCCCTTGCACATGCGTGCTAGTTGTGTGTGACTCTAGGGACAGTGCTCATCTCTGTATTCAAGCCGAAGAGCCAGTGTTATGCAAGTCCAAGGCCACCTGGCCAGCATGGCTGCAAGGAAACACTGTTTTACCACAAAAATTGTGTTTTCCAATTTTACCTTTATGCAGTACCTATTTATCTACTTGCATTTACATGTGTTAACAGCAGGAGATCACTCTGCTGCATGGCACCTGGGATATGAACCGCCGAGCTGCTGACTTTGTAGCCGACAGCTTTTAGGAAACCTTAAGATGAACTACCAAAACAAATCTGATTTTCAAGACGGAATCTATAACTCATTACATCATACATCGAGATAGGTACTTGTTACTTTACAAAGACTGTTGTAAAGTCATTTGGAGCTTGTTAGAGATAAGGCATAACACCCCCCCCCAAAAAAAACCCTGTAATTCTAGCCTGCAGATATGAAGAGCAAATTAAAAAAGATAAGATATGCTGACTTCTTGAATAATCTAGAATCTTCAGTATCACTAAGGTCAGAGTTTGGCATGTGATTTACACAACAAACACTCCTTTGTGCCGTTACCCCCCAGGTGGCTCTAAATACCCATTCACTGATATAGTGTCTAGAAAAATTCTGATTAATTTTAACTTTAACAAAAGGATTAGCATGCAAATTGATAGACTTCCTGGAAGAAGAAAACACAGCTTGAATGCTTTGATCCTATTTTACTGAGCTGCTTAATAAAAAAAAAGTTTTCTCAAACAGTCTTGTATTATTCTTCCTGCAGTATAACACTCTGGATCAGGAAAAATATGGAAGAATACATTTATATTAGATCAGGACACTTCTAATGCTCTGTGTTCTAGCAGTGCTTGTAGGGCTGTGCTTGTTTGCCACAGTAAGGTGGTTACTTCATGTCCTTCTTTGTTCCACGACTAGTTTTGTACTGTGACAACACTGGTCACAATCACATGGTCTTGCCCCATTTCAGTGTTCCCGTGGTTGTGATAACTTGTCTCTTGTACCGTGACAAACACTGAATTTGTCTAGCTTAAAAATTCTTTTTCGATATTTCACTTCTGAAAAGTCAAAATCTTTGCAGGCAGGGAAGGAGCCTGCAGCTCCTCTGGCTAGCTTTTAGTTTCTCCACATGGCCGCATTAGAATGCTCGGGGTGATAGCCTTCAGGCTTTCTTTGTTCTTTATTCCTTTTGCTTGCTAATTAATTGTCTGTCTGGTGTCCCTCTTGCCTAGCTTTGAAATTTGGTTTTATTCATATTTAACGGATGAGGAAAATGGGGTGGTGATGGGTGGACACTTTGAATGTAACACCCAACCCAGTACCTGGGACACAGTTTTCTGAGAGAAACAAATGTTTTGTTGCATGACAGTTGTTACCTCATGGTGTCTTGTCTCGGAACAGAAACTGGGAACCAACTGTGACAAGGAAATAGCCTATCCCAGAGCCAGGTACAGATTTGTCTCACTTAGCACCCATTCCGGGGGCGTGATCGAGACAAATTTCAGCTGTTGCACAATGGACGTGAAGTAAGATTCTTTTGTACCACTCCAAAGCACAACACTTAGAGCAGGCATGTCCAAACTTCGACCCTCCTGATGTTTTGGACCACAACTTCCAGAATTCCAAGCCTGTATTTCCAATGGCAAAGGACTGTGGGAGTTGTGGCCCAAAACATCTGGAGGGCCAAAGTTTGGACATGCCTGACTTAGAGAGACAAAACAGACATGAAGTAACTGCTTAAGTCTCAATAATGAGAATGTTCTGAAATGTATCTTCAATATCTAATACTCCTTGGATGCCTTTTATCCATTCTAATAGCATTCTTTCTTCATTTTGGATCAATCACGCCAATGGTCCTAAGCCAATCAGGGTCCACGTAACAATATTGCATCACTACTTGGTTGTGTTTATATTTCACTATGCCCTGCTGCCTTGGAGGACAAGGAAAGTTAATTCATAATATTGGCAATTCTTCTTAATTAGGTCAGCAGTACTATTATCTTCTTTCAAAGCAACTGGAGAAAAACCAGAAACTGGGACATTTTTATGGCATCCAAATTGTAGTTAAAATTTCAGCTCAGTTGGTGAAGTGGTTTGGTCTTCCATGACAGTAAAGCATTTAATTTTTAGCATAGTTACCAAGATTTTACCCAGTCTTTCCCAGTCTTGAATCCCAGATGTTATTGAATTACAATTCCCACACATCCTGGCTATCAAAGTTAGTGGCAAAGGGTTCCAGGTGTTTTAGTTCAAGAACATTTGGAGACCCAAGGCTGAAAACCACTGCTTTAGCCTCATGTGAATGGGACATATCTCTGCAAACACTTTTTAAAATTATCAAGCTGGAAGTCTAAAAACACATTGTGCAATGGAAAGAATTGCACATCCACAGCTGAAGGAGTTGGCAAAATAATACACATTAAGACTCTGAAGTAGAGATGGGCACGACTCAGAAAAAAAACTTCGTTTTCGGTTTCGGTTTCGGCTAGGGTCCGATTCGTTTCGTTTCCGTTTTTCGCGAAACTTCGCAAAAATTAGTCGGTTCGTTTTTTCGTTTTTTCGTTGTCGTTAGTACTGGTTTGGGGGGGGTAGCGGGCTCCTGGAGGCAGCTGCAGGAGTCAGCCAGAGCCACAAGTGACGGACTGGCAGACTCTTTGCACATGCTGCGTTTCACATACTTGTATGTAGTGTAATGCAAGTAGATCTGGCTTAGGATTAAGATGGGTTAGCAGTGCACAAGAGCTAGGGTTAGGCTAGTGACGGGTGAGGTTAGGGTGAGTATTGGGGTGCACCTCTGGGTGCCTCTCTGACCCACTTAGAAGGACAGTGTACTGGTGTATGGGTTAGGCTTAGGCTTAGGGTTCAGGTTCGGGCTACGATTAGTGGGCTGTTTATGCCCGATTGGCACATCCCAGAAGTCTCTGTGGTCAACCTGGCCAAGTGGCCTTGCGATTGGTGGAAAATTTGCATGTTGCACTCTCATGGGCGAGCCCATCATTGCGAATGCACAGGTGTAAAAAAATAAAATGAAATGAAATAAAATAAAATCAACGGAGACGTTTTTTTGCAAGACAAACCCACTGCTGCTACTGTAAAAATTCAAGCATTTAAAATAGCTATTTTCGCATGTTTCTGTGGTGCTTTGGTGGGGTTTTGGACCACGATTTAAAAAAAATATTGCGGCCGCCATTTTAGATCCCCCCGCACTGCATGGCAAATGGAGACGCCCTCCCAGCCTGGTTCAGTCAGCAAAACCTGGCCATGCGATTGGTGGAATGGCTCCAAGACTTTGCATGGTCCACTCCCATGGGCGAGCCCATCTTTGCAAATGCGCAGGTGTAAAAAAATAAAATAAAATGAAATAAAATAAAATCAACGGAGACTTTTTTTGCAAGACAAACCCACTGCTGCTACTGTAAAAATTCAAGCATTTAAAATAGCTAATTTTCGCATGTTTCTGTGGTGCTTTGGTGGGGTTTTGGACCACGATTTAAAAAAAATATTGCAGTCGGCATTTTGGAT
>JAHTLZ010000330.1:29642990-29656737 GCA_023846285.1 Phrynocephalus versicolor
TGAGACGATCCCCCCCCCGCCTGGTACCAGCAGCGCAGCAGTAGCAGTAGCCAAGGAGAGGGGGGCGAGGAAACCCCCACCCCCCAAAAAAACCACCCTTCTGGCCTGGTAGGTGCCCTCAGACAGTTTTCGCCTGCTTTTAGGGCCGGGAATCGGGGTTTTTTTACTTTTAAAAACTTTTTTTCTGTGCCGCTTGGCATTGCGCGATCGCGTGACGTCACGCAAGTAACGAGCACGACAAATCAGACCAAAATTGTTCGTTCGTTGGTTCGAGCTCGAAGTCTGGGGCAGTAATTCCCGTTACCGTTTCCGTAGAGTAACGGAACCGACTAACGGAAACGGAAACGGGAATACCGCTAAGTCGTGCCCATCTCTACTCTGAAGCAATATTGCATAATGATGGTGTTAAATTATCCTAATGAATAGCGCCTTCTTTTTTATGCAAATAAAGTCCTAAAAACTGTTCCAGATTCCAACAATGAACTGAATTTGGCCATCACCCATCTTTTCCAGCACTTACTTTCAGATGTGCCTTCCAAGCTTATTGGACCTACTGCACCTATCATACCCAGCTATTATGGCTGTTACACCTTTAACTGTGGATCAGTGGCCATATGTAGCAATGACATCACATTAATGACTGTGGCATTTCTTAATCAGAAAGCCTGTCCTTTATAAAGGGGTATTCCTTACTGAGTGATTGACAGATCTTCCCTTAGGCAGACAGGCAGACAGGAGCAATAAAAATAAATGTAACTATATTCCTTCCCCCCAAATCTGTTCAATACTTTATACTCCCTGCAGCCTCTATTTGTTCCCCATCTCAAGGTATGAAGAGCTGATAGAATTCTACATGGCTGGAGAACAAATTTAATGCTCAGGTGCACAGGAACATGTTGAGATTTATTAAAGTCAATGTTTAGATAATCAAAAGGCCCAAATCATATTGAATACAAAGTCCTATTAAGGGCTTCCATGCGTGTTACACAGTTACATGTGTGTAACTGCATAAGAGAATTTACACAAACAGTTATCACAACTTTCAGGATGTCTGTTGTGTAATCAGATGCATGATTATTTGCAAAAAAACAACAAAAACAAAAAAAACAAAAAACAAAAAATCCTCATAATGGCCAGATACACAATGGACTGTTTAGTGGGCTGCTTGGCTCATGAGATTGCTCTTAATAATAATAGCTATGTACAGTACAATCAATTACAATCAAATTAATTCTAACCTATCCTTTGCAAGAAGAACTCAGAAGTAATTTACTATTCCCATCTTCTGGGTGGCATTCTGGGACTGTGCAGCTTGCCCAAGGCCACCCAGACTGGTTCTTCTGGTAAGCACAGTGGAGAATTGAGCTTCCAACCTCTGGCTCCACATCCAGATGTTTTAGATGATTGTATAAACAACATAATATGACCAGAGAGTTCACTATTTTGCCCAGCTAAGAATTCTGGCTATATTAAACTATGACTGGTTTAAATGAGACAGGTTTAAAAAAACATGGTTTGATTCTGTATTGTATCAAAATTAATAGTATAAAACAACTTCACATTGCCCTTTTTTGATACAATGATAAATTGTAGCAAGTTTAAAATAGTCCCCTCATTCATATATAATGCTTCACAAGCATTCCTTCCTTCTTCTTTACAGAGTGAGTTTGGCTGCAGGCAATTTCTTCATCAGTCCTTTAAGTCAAACCCCTAAAATAGTGTTTGTTTTTTGGTTTTTAAGTGATGTAGCATTTCAAATATAGTTTCTCTATGTCTTAAATGAAATCTCACCCCCCCTGCCCCTCCACCAAGGAGCAGAGGAAATGTTCAAATTGGGTATTAATTCATTTCAGGATATTGGAAGGAACTAGACCAAACAGGGTTTCTTGAATTCCAATATGTCATTTGGATGAGAGGATCTCCCTCAATGGCACATCACACCTTCACTCAACCCCAAGCAGTCCTATTTAGCTCATATCAGCTCTTTCCAAAAGAGCCAGTGTAGACAAGACCTTTACTGGGAACCCTGGAGAAACAGTTATATGCGTAGAGAATAACATGCTCACCAACTGCTGTTATATGCTAATGACTGGATGTCCATCAGTATGACAGAGTTCATCTGAGAGCATTTTGCCATGGACACCTTCAAACATCGTCCCAGCTCTAACAGAGTATGATTCCATGTCCAATGTGGGTAATTTCATTCCCACTCTCTTGTCCATCAGAATGGTAAAGAAGAGTTATGGCGTCTCTATATGGCATGCAGTTCTACATGCCACACCACTTGGGAGGAGTGACTAGCAGTTTATGTGAGTAAGGATGTTGGGATTCTCACGTTGGGTGTCATTTAAATGTAAATTACAGGATAAGGGCTATGTTTTGAAATTGCACTGTAGAGATCTATATTTGACAGTCAAGGAAAATATGGAAATGTCTTTTCTGGTGATTACACTTACTGTAGCTAAAAGGCTTTGGTAGTGCACTTATTACCAGTGTGTATTAATCACACCCATTTAGACATGGGAACGACTCGGCGAAATTTTCGTTTCCGTTTCCATTTTTCGTTTCCGTTACGTAATGGAAACGGTAACAATAATTAAGCCATCAGAACTCAAACTCAAACCGAAAAAAGAAAATTTGGTCAGGTTTTTTGTTTTCGTTTGTGGCATCGCGGCGATCGCGCAATGCGAAGCACAGAAAAGGTTTTTTAAAGATTTTTTTTAAAAAACTGACTCCCAGCCAAAAAAGCAGGTGAAAATATGCCTGCCTGAGGCTTTGCCACCTACCACAGGTGTGGTTTCTGGGGGGTCCTGGGCCTTTCTCCCCCTCTTCTCCTGTCCTGGGCTGCTTGCACCAGGCTGGGGTGGGGTCATCCTTGTCATCTCGCCATGCCATGCAGTGGGGGGGATCCAAAATGGCACACTCGCCCGTCCGCCCATGCCGCCACCTGCCTGCGGCCCGCACAGCCGCCCACCCACTCATTCGCCTGTGGCTGCCGCCCACCTGCTCGCCTTCCCATGCCTCCCCCTGCTGCTGTCGCCCCCCGCCCATGGACCCCCGCCCCCGCTGCCCAGCCCCCCGCCCAGCCCCCGTCTAGGTCGCAAAAACACCTAGCGCCGGCCCTGATTGCGGAACGCCCCCATGCTCTGGGAAGTCAAATCGTGCTAAATTGCGGTGGAAACGACAAACAACAAATGAAATGACGAAATGACAAATTTTTGAAAAAATTCGCAACAAACAGAAACGACCCGAAACGGACCCGTTCCAACAAACGAAAACTTGAAACGTCATTTTTTCTGGTCGTGCCCATGTCTACACCCATTTAAAGAGCTGTTCAAACTCCATAAACATTTTTAAACTTTTAATAGTTTTCTTAAATCATTTCTTATGGTGTTGTTGATAGCTACTCACAAACGAATCAGTTTTGTGTAGACAATTCAGAAAACAGCAGGCAACTTGCTTGGCTTTGTTAGCACATAATTAATGAATCAGTTACACATATAGAGTAGGTTTGTTTGCATGCCTTTGAAGTCATTCAGAAATGGCAGCTGTTTTACTGCTACCTTACATCTCCAACCATCCTTGGCTTGATGTTTTAATGTATGAAACGCCATCTAATGTCAGTGCCTGTTGTGAGTATTCCAAGGAGACACTCCAAAAGAAGATACCTGAAAAGAATTGAAGTGTACGTTGTCAGCCTTCTAAAACAAAAGGCATCACAAGAAAGCAGGACTAATCATAGAGCAAGATTTCATACCCCTTTTAATTTAAAGAAACATCAGTGGAAAACTGGAAGGTTTGATAGTACAGTGATTGCATCCACTTGATCCTCAAGCTGAGGTTCATGTCAGGAAAACTGGGTTCATTTTCCAAGGTTTTAGCAAGGGTAGGAAATCTATATTACTTTCCACAGTCCAAACACATGCTCATATCTGCTTATTTGTTTCAGCATTTATTTTCTCCCCACTTTCCATAGACCTAGAATTAATATATAGCTGATCACATTAGACAACAGCACACACTTTAAATACTATGTGAAAACAAATATAAAACATTCTTCAAATACATATACAGAATATTCTCCAACATCCAGTTTAAAAATCATTCCTGGAGGCCAAACATCCTTTGGAGCAACTTAATTTTACCATATATTGCAAGCCCAACAGAGATGTAACAAACCTAAGTTCTCTTTGAAAGGAATTCCACAATGGGGATGCGGATATAGAAATGGCCTTTCTTGTATACTCACCAACCTAGCCTCTTGTGGTATTGGGAAACTCAACCCGGTTTCCTTTGAGGTTTTTAGATGTACATCCAGAGGAGGTACACTTCCAATATCCTGACCTCAACATGTTTAAAGCTTCATAGACCAAAACCAACATCCTGAATTGATTTTTAGAGCAGTCTAAGAAACAGTGCAGTATGTGCTTTAGGGATCATGTAACTGGTGTTATATGCTCTCTAAAGCACACAGGCTTCCAGTAGTATAGCAGCTGCAAGAATGTATGTGTAGCAGAATATATTCCCTCCTGCAATTTATCTGCTGTCTCTGACCTCAGATGTATTTCTCAAAAAAATGCAAGTACATTAATAAATTTTCCAGGAAAAATATGAGTATATTGTTTCAAACATTATACATTTTTGGTGATTAAAAAGTATTTGAGAGTGGTTTAGTACTCAGTGTGCAGAGATAATCCATTTATTTTGCAAAAGATGTTTCTCATGTGTTGATAGAAGCTGATCCAGCTACTTGTGTTGTTGGACTCAGAAACTAATAAGAAGATATAAAGTGAATGATTATGGGATCTGTACTGATGAGCACCTATACTTTCAAAAATACCATTAAGTCACTGCAAAAGACAACAGTCTGGCTGCTGCACGTTGCACGAGTTATAGCTTCCATACACTTGTCAAAGGCATGTAGAGCACATTCACGCAGTCCAATTGGGAGATAATTAAGGCATGGATCACTGAGGCCAAAGCTTAGAGGCTGAACATGCGCTCTGCATACATAAGTCCACATAACCAGATTCTGGATTAATGGATCTCATACAACTGGGCTAACAAAAATTCTGAGACACTAAAGGGCTACCGTCAGGCATATTTATAAATTATTTACCTTAAGCTACATTTCTAGCCTGTCTTTTTTCTAATGTTCTCATGTCAATATACATGGCTTTTCATCCCTTTATCCTTGCAATAGCCCCGTGAGGTTGAGAAAGAATGATGGTGTCAAGGTCCCTTGGTGACTCTTCTCATTCAGTGGGAATTTGAAACCGCCTCCCCATATTTGAAGTCCCAGTCTAATGGTTTAATCCTTGGTCATTAATGGATTTTATCAACAGCACTGGATTAAGTGGAAATAAGGTTCTCTTGTAGGCAGGAAGGTATACGGGCAAATTACTGCTCGATTCACATATGAATTTACTAAAGCAGCACAGTCTCTTGGAGCGAGTTAAACTCAAACCACAAAGAAATCTGACTTGAACAGAATGCCTTATTATTGTCAAAGTCAGTATCTGTCTCATCCTTCCCCATCCTATGCTAATTTTGATTTCTTGATATGTCTTAAATATGCGGTTGACTTGCTACACTATAATTTTAAAATAATAATTGGGTCTTTCTTTCCTAGTCTGTTTGAACGCAATGTCTTTGGGGGGGGGGGAAGATATATAACACGACCACTGACATCTATGCCCTTGAATCAACATCCTATTTTAACTTCTCTGATGAAACCATAAAAAGTGCTGGAGGGGAGATGCCAACCTTTTGCTTGCTGTTGTTTCTCAGGGGCAGGGGTGGGGATTAATATGGAGGCCTCTTAGTTTTTTGGACTATCAATACTATAAGCCCTAGCCAATGCAGCCATTAGTGAGGAATGATGGAAATTACAGTTCAACAATATCTTGAGGACCATACAGTAAATTCCCATTTGTGTATCAGGTTTTGATTTCCTGTACAGGATTCTGCAGAAGGTTGAAAAACAAAGATCATTTGCTCATTTCTTCATTTATTTTTACTGTGTACACAAGAAAACAAAACCTCTGTGCACATTTGCTTGTACATGTGACAGATAAAATGGAGCAAAGAATGAGATGTGCATACGGCCAACCACATCATCCCTGTGCACATGAGCTCCATGCTCCATGTGTTCTGTGCAAACACTACTCATTTTAGGAAACTATTCTATCAGTCTTTTCCATCAGGAACCCTGCATGCACAGAAATGATGAGGATGGGACTTGCCTTCATAACCCCACAAATACTTACTTTTAGACCTTGTGAATACCTTTAGGGAGCCCTGGTAAGAGCTGGTGATAAATATGTCTTATAAATAAGTAATGCACAGTAGATCTTTGTTGCCTTACCTGATGATCTCAAATACACACAATAGTGTGCTCCAAAAAGGCCTCCTATTTTCTTTAGTTAATCTTTGTTTCTTTGTCTTCTTTGTCCTAACAAGTTTTTGCTTTATACGGTTGAACTTTCAAGCAGACCACTACCTCATACATAAAAGTGACATATGAGAAATGCCCCAAAAGCAGGTAATGCTATGCAGGTAATTTCATCTGAGTTCAATAAACCAAATATCAGTTAAATCATAATATTAAATCTTCTTTAAAAGGCCTTTAAAATACTCAAGCAGTACTTAAAGTCATCCAGTGACTTTCCCATGTTTCTCATTCTGTTTCTGTTTGCCTCCTTTGAAGGGGAGAACATGGGTGGACACGCGGAATCAGAAATGTTAGTTGTTAATTGCCAGGCTCTCCATTTGTTAGAACAGCCATCACACAATTGGTGTTGTATTGCAAACCATACTTGTCACACATGAGAGGAGAGAAGGGAGTAGAAACATTAACATGCAACCAGATGGTCCCAAGTATTGATCTGAAGAGTAATAAAGAGTTATAGCTTCAAGTGAGCCTTTAGATGTTAAACTTTACTGATGGAATAACTCCCTCTTGGGTTCTCGCTAGGTTGCCCAAGACACTAATTCTCAGTTCAAAAGATTATCTCACACTTCACTGGCTTTGGTACCTTAGTATAATCATCTGGTGTGAACTTTTTCTGCACTTCACAGATACACTGCAGGGAACAGAGCCGCCATAAAAGATAAAGAAAGCTATAAAAAGCCACAGCCAGTTTCATCATAATAGTTACTGTTTTCTTTAGATTTCAGATATACCTTTGCTAATTTTATTTTAAGTATAATTCAAGGTGAATATAGATCAGATGTCTAAGAAAAATATAATTTTCTCTCCTTCCTTTTGAGGCAATTTCCTGAGTCTTTCCAAGGTCAAACTCTGAAAAAGCAACTATGCTTTTGTTCTAATTGCAACTAATGTGACTCAACCATGATGGGATCAAACTGACATTTTACTAAAAATAGGTCACATGTAATCCCATCTCAAGCAAGTTTACTTATTGGAATCTTCTTTCCTCCAGAAAGATGGTAACTTTAAATACAGTTACCATTAAGTACCCTATTGAAAATAACTCAGAGCTTTTCTAATTTATTAGCAGTTTCAAGGTGGAAAATGAGGACTATTATTATGCCATAAATATGCCATAAAGATCAAGCTTGGCACAGAAGGATATTCAGTTATTCTGGAGGCTGGGACCCTTGGTGTATAGTGTTACTCTAAATATCTTTTGCACGCATGAAAATGCATGGTTTTTACCTCAAAGAGACAAAGTTAGAGACAGATCTTTGCAGAAGGGAGTGAGCTCTCAAGTGGCATGATTGTGTTCAGAAAAGAAAACACGAATCAACTGATAATTCCATTCCTCTCAAATAAAAATTCACACCCCTAATCTCCAGAAACATTTTCTTGTAGGTCAGTGTCTGTTGGCTTTCTCTGTACCAGCCATTTTATGTCATCACTGCAGACTTTGCCTATATGTCAAAACTAGAGAAGGGCACAAACCATCACTTTGACATACATGCCAGTCTGTCCTTTTGACAAACAGGTGTTTGACTCTTCCCAGTCTCATCTCCTCTGGTGGGCATCTACTCAGAGGCAGTGCCTTAGCTTTTCTGACCCACCTTTTCTGAGTGGGCATCTGCTGAAGGAGGCAGTGCTGGGAACTGCCAAACACCTGTTCATAGCAAAAGACAAACCAGAACAAACTGCCAAATTGGCAGTTCATGCCCATCAATGGTTAAAAGTTAAGTGCTAAAGCTATTTCCTGATAAAATAGATATAGTCATTAACACCATTAATAGCATCTGTTTGAGCAAATACATTGCATTTCCTTCCGTGCTAGCAAGCCATTTCCTTAATTGTTCTCTTTTCCCACTAATACAGGTGCTAATCTCCTTGCCAGTTTTTGTCAGAAAGCCAGAGATGTACACACCCACATTATTTTAAAATATCAGAAAGACAGTGTGATAACTTAGAGTTTCTCTATTAAAAAAAGGAAAAACTTTGTAGAGTCAAAAGGCTGAGGGAGGGAGCTATTTTAAAAAGTACATACTTTGTAGAACATGGCAACCTTTAGGATTGATAAGGGCATGGATTGTGCAAACAAATTATATGCAGGAAGAACCTGAATGTTGGGAAAGAGGTTTATTGATGGGAGATTAGACATGCTCGTAAAGATCAGAAACAACCAACCTCATGCCCTTTAGGAGACAATTTCACCTGTTCTATCTCCAGGTCCACAACTTCATCAGTATTTCCAGAATTCAATAAAACAAGGACAACATACTTGTGAATGTAAACTGTAACCTCAAGAGGCTACACAGCATTGGCAGTTTGTGGTATGTGCTAACACTGAAGGCAGAATCCTATTGATGTATGATTTCATAGCATCATGTAAATCACAGCACCAAATCATAAAAGAGTCATTTATGCAACACAGAAACTACCAGGGATGGTGCCCGAACGCCTTATAGCAGAGGTCAGTAGGCAGTCATCGGCATTTGCAGAACTGCACTGTGAAGAGATAGAGTACTTGGGAGATACGAAACATGAAGTTTAGTTGCTGGACTCTTCTATACCTCTGTGAGCCTGCAAAGCTAACCTAACAGGGAGACATCAGTGTGCACATGAGCAGTTCACACCCTTTTCTCAGCTACTATTGTACACTTCAAAGGAAAGACTGAGCAAGGAGCAGATACTTCCATGCTTTTCTTTATCAGAAAAAGACCACAAAAGTCACAGGACAGAGCAGAAATCCCTCTCTGAGTTGGAGAGAATGCTGAGTTGGAACTGAAGCTTTAGGAAACTTCACATTTCACACATCTTCCACAGAATTCCCCACACTGCATCCTGCTTCAACATTAGAACTCTGGTGTAAGAAAGAAACCAAAAAGGAGATATCAGGGGCTGGGCGGGGGGAAGGGGGGAGGAGAGAAGAATGAGAAGAGATGGACTCTGGTGAATTCCAGATCTTGAGGATCCACTGCCTTCTCAACATTTGATCATATCCCCAACATGGGAGAACATTTAGACTAGGCATGAGTTTTACAGGATAATCCTACAATTAAATCAGAGCCTTTGAGCTCATCTACTGTAAATGACTTCATCCCATTGTTCACAATGGGAGGCAGATTTTAAAAATACAGTGGACCCTTGTATAACAAACAACTTGTATAACATAAAATTTGTACAACATAAAAATTCTGGAGATAAGGGAAATTTGCTTAACATAATCGCCTATGGGGAGAATCCGTACAACATAAAAATGGGATCACTCCGTTTTCAATGCATTCCTATGGGAATTTGTATAAAGGAAAATTTGCTTAACATAATTTCATTTGGAACAAATTAATTCCTTTATACAAGGTACCACTGTAAAATAAAAACTAAATACAGAAGAAGGGGGGAGAAGATTAGTTCTCTTTCCCTTATGCTTTGACAGCAGGGGCCTAATAAGGCTCTGAGCATTAGAGCTCTGAAATCTACAGGATCACGCTTGATTTAAAAAATAAAATAAAATGAATAATTTTATGGGTGAGAGGAAGGTAGTAGGAGAAATGAATGCTTGATTAAATATTTTTTCTTTGGCACAGATTTAAAACTAGATGCTTCATGTGATTGATCAGAACAACATTCCTGATGCATTTCATTTCCGTTCTGATTATCATAATATTTAGTTTCTAAGAGTCTTGGTAGAAATTTGGAAAGTAACAAAGGAAAGCAGTAACAAAGTGCAAAGCAATTGACCTTTCATTTCATCTCTGTAAAATCCTAAGGTTGGCTGATATTTAAAGTACAGCCATTTTATTCTTGACAAATGGACCGGGATTAGACAACCGATTTACTATGAGTTCAGAAAACCAATAACTATTTCCCCTTTATGAACTTTCCAATAGCCTCAGAACGTGCTAAATAGAGATGGGCACCATACGAAAAATGACACATTATTTTGATGTTTTCTAAGGTTTTGAAATGTTTTGAAATGAAACGATATGGCAAACAGTGTGTCATCACAAACCAAAACAAAATGATGTTTTTGGTTTGGAGGAACCAAACCAGGGAACTTATGCCAGATCTTGCTTCAGACAAAGGGCTGCAGCAAGATCCGGCAGCTGTTTCCCTGCCCAGTTCTCACCACTGCCACCCAGCTTGTTTTGACAGCTCAAGCTGTCAAAAGAAGCTGGGTGGCAGTGGCAGAAACCAGAGAGCAGAGGAGGGAGGCTTTTAAATTTTACACTGCAAAACCCTCCCTCCTCTGCTCTCTGGTTCACAGAAGGTTTAAGAGGGCAAGTGCTGACATTAAAGCAAAATGAGAAATGAACTCTGGATCTAATATTGTGTGATACTCAGGACCTGGTCAGGGGTGTGAATGTCACTGAGCCTCTGGGGAACAGTGACCATGCTGCAATTACCTTTGCCATGCATGTCGGAGGAAGAGTGTCAACCAAATCAGACATAAAAACCCTTGATTTTCGAAGGGCAAACTTCCCTCAGATGAGGAAACTAGTTAGAGAGAAACTGAAGGGGAAGGTTAGAAGAATCCAATCTCTTCAGCGTGCATGGAGCCTGTTTAAAACAACAATAATAGAGGCCCAGCACAAGTGCATACCACAAAGAAAGAAGAGCTCATTTAAGTCCAAGAGGACACCGGCATGGTTAACAAGTGGAGTTAGAGAGGCTCTAAAGCACAAGGAGAGGTCCTTCTGTAAATGGAAATCCTCCCCAAATGAGGATAATAAAAAGGAACACAAACTCTGGCAAAAGAAATGTAAGAAAATGATAAGGGAGGCAAAGAAAGACTTTGAGGAACGAATGGCTAGCAATATAAAGGGTAATAATAAAAGCTTCTTTAAATATGTTAGAAGTAGAAAACCTGCCAGAGAACCAGTTGGCCCTCTGGATGGTGAGGGAGGAAAAGAGGAGGTTAAGGAAGACTTGGACATTGCAGAGAAATTGAATGAGTTCTTTGCGTCTGTCTTCACGACAGAGGACCTTGAGCGGATTCCGCTGCCTGAGCCGCCCCTCTTGACTAAAGAATTAAATCAAATACAGGTTAAAAGAGAGGAGGTTTTAGGACTAATTGATAAATTGAGGATTGACAAGTCACCGGGCCCAGATGGCATCCACCCAAGGGTTATTAGGGAACTGAGAAATGAAATTGCAGATCTCTTAACGGTTATATGCAACTTGTCTCTTAAAACGGCCACAGTGCCGGGGGACTGGAGGATAGCAGATGTCACACCAATTTTTAAAAAAGGAAGGAGGGGGGACCCGGGAAACTACAGGCCGGTTAGCCTTACATCTGTCCCAGGGAAGATGGTGGAAAGCCTCATTCAAGAGAAAATCTTAAAACACATAAAAGAACAAACCTTGCTGAGAGAAAATCAGCATGGCTTCTGTAAGGGTAAATCTTGTCTGACAAACCTCTTAGAATTTTTTGAAAAGGTCAACAGGCACGTGGATTTGGGTGAACCGGTGGATATAGTCTATCTGGATTTTCAAAAGGCTTTTGACACAGTCCCTCACCAGAGGCTGCTGAGAAAATTGCACAGTCAGGGGATAAGAGGGCAGGTCCTCTTATGGATTGAGAACTGGTTGAGATCCCGGAAACAGAGAGTAGGTGTCAATGGGAAATTTTCGCAATGGAGAGAAGTGAAAAGCGGTGTGCCCCAGGGCTCGGTCCTGGGACCGGTGCTTTTCAATCTGTTCATAAATGACCTGGAGACAGGGATAAACAGTGAGGTGGTCAAGTTTGCAGATGACACAAAACTTTTCCGTGTGGTAAAAACCAGAGAAGATTGTGAAGAGCTCCAGAAGGATCTCTCCAAACTTGGGGAGTGGGCTGAGAAATGGCAAATGCGTTTTAATGTAACCAAATGTAAAGTAATGCATATTGGGGCAAAAAACCCAAACTTCATCTATCACCTCATGGGCACTGAGTTATCCGTGACGGATCAGGAAAGAGATCTTGGTGTGTTGGTGGACAGCTCCATGAAGGTGTCTCCCCAATGTGTGGCAGCGGTGAAGAAGGCCAATTCCATGCTAGGGATTATCAAAAAGGGGATTGAAAATAAAACAGCCAACATTATAATGCCATTATACAAAACAATAGTAAGGCCCCACCTGGAGTATTGTGTACAATTCTGGTCACCGCATCTCAAGAAAGACATAGTGGAACTGGAAAAGGTGCAGAAGAGAGCGACTAAAATGATTACCGGGCTGGAGCACCTCCCTTATGAAGAAAGGCTAAAACATTTGGGCCTCTTTAGTCTGGAAAAAAGGCGCTTGAGGGGGGATATGATTGAGACGTACAAAATAATGCAGGGTATGAGTAAAGTGGATAGAGGGAAGCTCTTCTCTCTCTCCCAAAACACCAGAACTAGGGGACATACACTCAAATTGAGGGCTGGGAGAGTAAGAACAGACAAAAGAAAATATTTTTTCACCCAGCGCGTTGTAAGTCTATGGAACTCCCTGCCACAGGATGTGGTGATGGCATCTGGCCTGGATGCCTTCAAAAGGGGATTGGACAGATTCCTGGAGGAAAAGTCCATCACAGGTTACAAACCATGATGGAGATGTGGAGTCTCCAGGCTTTGAACCGGGTTGCTTCGGGGGCCAGATGCAGGGGAGTGGTGTCGGGAGACAGATATCTAGTCTCATGCACTCCCAAATGCACCTGGTGGGGCCGCTGTGAGATACAGGAAGCTGGACTAGATGGGCCTTTGGCCTGATCCAGCATGGCTCTTCTTATGTTCTTATGTTCTTATGTTAAATGCTGCTACCACCCAGCTGGTTTTTTGACAGTTCAGGCTATGGAGAGAGAGGCTGCAGGCCAGCTTTATTAGGAGCAAAGCTGGCCCCACTCTCCAGCTGGGTGAGGGTTGCTCAGAACCGGAGAGTGGTGGAGGGCTGGAAGCTTTTGAATTTCCCATCTCACCAGCAAGGTAAATTCAAAAGCCTCCCCTCCACCACACTCCAGTTTTTCTGAGCCAGATGAGGGTCAGGTGACCACCCAACCCTTGCCCAGCTTAGAAAAAAATGGAAAGCCAGGATGGAAGCTGCCGCCACCCTCCCTTTGCCTGGGTGAAGGAGAGGTGGCGGCCGCTTTCATCCTGGCTTTCTACCTAGACTTCCCTGAAACAGCAGGGGTCTGAGATGGTGGGTGCTGACATCAGTGCCAGCCAACTCAACCCCCTGTTGTGTCAGAAGACCAGGAGAATATATATAATGGCTAACTGGAGTACTGTGCCAAATTGGTGAAGGCCCAAGCCGATTCTTTCTTTCTTTCTTTCTTTCTTTCTTTCTTTCTTTCTTTCTTTC
>JAHTLZ010000330.1:29656747-29675443 GCA_023846285.1 Phrynocephalus versicolor
TTCTTTCTTTCTTTCTTTCTTTCTTTCTTTCTTTCTTTCTTTCTTTCTTTGGGGGAAACTCTTTGGAAGTATTGTTCACAATCCTATGGCCTCTGCCACCAACCTCCCAATCTCAATGGGTCTGGGGATATTCTCAACTCATGTGGCCCTTACTGGTGGCTTCCTACTCTCTAGGGGGCCTGGGGGAACCAATTGGCACCCCAAACTCCTACTAGGGCCCCAAGAGTACTTATGCTATGTAGCTGTTTGTCTGCAGGGTGACGGAGGCCTGCTTGTGGGTTTGCTTGAAGTTGCTATAGATTTCTTCCTGCAACCAGCTGCAATGCCTGAAATGGAGGTGTTGCCCGGCCTCTCAGGCCTCTTCAAAGTTCATACCCATACAAGATCTCGAGGTTGAAGAACCAAATGTGAGAGGGTCAGCTGTCCTCCAAGTTCAGGAGCCACATGCAAACTGTGGCTCCTCGCTCTCTCCTCTCTCTCTGTACATCTCTCTGTGCGTGTCTCGCCTGGGACTCAAGGCTTTTTTATTGGTTACAGTAAACATGCATAACAAGGGGTGGAGAAAGGCCTACTTGCCAGGGGTCATGTAGCTGGGATAGGGATGACTTACCTAAGTGGGAAATCATTGACAGGGGAGAGGGAGTGGATTTGTGCTGTTCATGTATGCCTCCAGACCAGATGTCACCTGATCAGGCCTGATATCTTGGGTGGCCAGCTGTTTTACCCAGCCTCCTGAGCCATGCCTGTTGGGAGCTGACCTCTGCCCAGCTCAGGGTTATCCAGAGTTTACTTGGCCTGGTCTTTTCCATGCCTGGCCATACCCTTTTGGTGGGTGACTTCAGTCCCTGGGCTAATGGCTTGCTTCAGTGCTTTACCAGGGCCTATTGGGGTTCAGAGCCTTTACGTGGGCTCCCTACACAAGTCAAGCTAATTCACAAAATGTGGGATGTGTGAACAGCTGGGGCTTTGACAATCAGACAACTTCAATCACATAAGGTATTCCCTCATCTAGAGACCTACTATCTCTGGCTGATACTTCACGTCCATCGCATCGCTGTTCACGGTCCCGCTGGGGACAGGTACAAAAGAAATCTAACCGCACATCCATTGCGGGACAAAGGGAGTTCATCCTGACCACACCCCATGAACTGTGATCTAAGTGAGATAAGAGATTCCCCTCCCTGGCCTCGGGAATCTCCTCATCTCGCTTCTCGTTCTGATACGAGAGCCTGTGAGGTAAGTCTCCTCCTGCAATGTGCCATTCTCCATCTAGTGGCAGGAGTGCGAAGTGCCGTTTGCCAGTACATTCCCTATGGAGTCAGCAATGCAGTGCAGCCAGATTAAAAGACAAATGCCTCAAACTTAGCTCCATAAAGCATTGAAGGCAAGGCTTCAGAGAATCGAAACATTGAAAAATGGAAGGTTGGGCCGGAAAAAAAAACGGAGAACAAAGGCATGGAATTTCACATCTCATCATGGAACGAGGACGTGCGGAAACAGTCATGCCGGTATCATCAATCACGTCCGTGCGTACACGGGAACAGGGACAGAACCACAAGAAGACCACATGACTGCAACCGACATCAACACACAACCAACTTCCTCCCAGGATGAGAGTGGACATGAAGTAACAGTCTTTGTTGTACAGTTGGACACCTAGGTGTCATCTTTGTTGTCATATTAGGGTCCATGAAGCAAAAGACACTGAGTGGCTTTAAACAACATTCTGGAAAGGTATTCGAATATCTAGTAGCTGTTTTGCTCAATTTGTGGAGGAAATGAGACACAAATCTTTAAGTCAGTGGAACTGCTTTAAAGAAAAGGCTCTACTTCAAGAAACATGCATCTTTCAAGGCTCACTGAAGTTCTATAAGGAAAAGTAATTTCACATGTAAATTTAAAAGTTATATCCCTAGGTTAATTTATGGGTAGTAAACAGGAATCATGCTGCATTGAGTAGAATGAAATATTCATGACACCGAATCTTTTTATCAAATTAATATTTTCCTGTTTCCCTCTGAGTGCTTACGTTAAACGAAAATCTTTATTAATAAGAACTGGCAATGCAGCAAGCAGGCAGAGGGGCTTTGCACTGTGAGTGACCAGCACCACTTCCTAACCCAAAATGAGTATACAATTGGGCCATAATGTTTTAATGAGTTATTTCTCAGGGTGCCTTTTCCTCAAAGCTATAAACTAGCAAGTCATCAATATATGCTACATAAAAATGTTTTGGCAAGGGCAACTGTATTTTGGTAGATAGAGTTCTAGGCCTGATCCAGATTAAGATTTCTTCTTATTGCCATTTGACAGTCTTCCTTTCTTGTCACAGACCGCAAGAAGCATTTTCTATCCTAAATATGAGCCACCTTTGTGGTAAGATAAAATTAAAATAAATAATGATAATGTGTCCCATCAGACAGTAAAATTCTGAATTCATTTCCCGCTTGTGCATTCATTTCATTTAGTATATGCAATGTTTGTCCCATGTGTCCTACAAGGATGTCAGGAGAGCACAGTAGGGGTTTCCCCCATTTTCCTCACAATAGCCACCTCAAAGTAGCTGCAACTGAACCAGTTCTGATTGGGCAGAGAGCACCAAGGGTGGGGATAAAAAAACACATAACTCAAAATAAAATCTATACATGCAATTCTTCTTATAGATTACTGGCTATATAGTCTTTTATGTGCCCCAGTTAATGAATTGGTTTGACTCGATAATGCAGTAATGGTGAACCTTTGGCACTCCAGATGTTCTGGACCACAACTCCCAGAATTCCAAGCCTGTATTGCCAATGACAAAGGACTGTGGAAGTTGTGGTCCAAAACATCTGGAGTGCTGAAGGTTCTCCACCACAGACTTAACTTTACAAAAGCTGAGCAGGGCTGTTAAAGACAGGACATTTTGGAGATCAATCATTCATAGGGTCACTATAAATCAGCAGCAGCTTAATGGCACACAATAAGAACCGCTGGATTATAACGATGAAGATACTGTAAGCAATAATATCCTCCCTGACTACCTTCTTAAATTAATACATGTTTCATATTTATGAAGGGTCCTGTTATCATTCTACTTGTGAATTCAAATATATAAAAAGCAAGATGTGATAGTCTTCTTAAGCTCATGCATATTCAATCATTTACATCTGTATCTAGAACTTTATGAGAAATGTCACATTTTTCTATTATAAAAAGGGACTTGGAGTTGCCTCAAGGTCAAGTCTTTAAGAGCAGCAAGAGCAAATAGAATTTAGAATAATATATGCATACTGTAGTAATAAGGCACATCAACTGAGTATCCTTCATTTGGCTTTCTTGCTGTATCTTTCAGAGGAACAGAAAATGGTGCAACCACACAGAGACAATTGGTAAGAAATATTCAAGAACTCTGTCTAAACCTAAAGGTCTTCTGAAGTCAATTTTCCAATGAGTGGCTGAGTGGTAAATTATTTTTTGCCAGCTGTAGCAAGTTGCAGTGGTACCACAACATCAGCATATTTCCTTAAGAAAAAGAAAGATAAAATGCAGCAGCCATTCTTTTTTTCCACCTTACCAAATAAGGTAGAGCGAAGCTTTCAAGTCATATGAATCTAATTTTAATATTTATATATTATATTTATCTTTACCTATGTTTCTCAGGCAGCAGCTATTATGTATTCACCAATTTGAATTTCATGTAGGAAACCTTAAGTAACTGCTTTGCTCCTGTTCACCACCTGCAGAGCAGAACAAGGCATCACATTTCCTCAAAATTTCACTTGTAAATCTTAGATCTATATTTTGAAAGGTTAAGGCTAACAAGGTTGGACACACTTACCTATGCAGCCCCAGAGTGAAAATGGAAATCAGAGGTAGTCAGCATGAAGAAGACTGAGAAAAAGAAAAAGAGAGAAAAAGATGCCATGAAAATATTTAAAAATATATATTTTCACAGGTATGGCAACCTCTTAGGCTGAGATTAACCAGGATGCCTTGTGTCAGGCCTGCCCAACAGGTAGACCGTGGGCTACTGGTAGCCCGTGAAGGGTTCAAAAGTAGCCTGCTGGCCATCAATTTAAAAAGTGAGGGGATACGTTCTCCACCCCTCCCTGCCCCATCCCAAGGACCACTACTGCCCCAGCAAAGTTCTGAGTCTGCTAGCCCACTGTCTCAGCCGAGCAGGGCAGTTGAAGGGCCATGGTGCATTGAAATCTGTTCCCTCCAGAACAGATTAATTGGTTTTCAATGTATTCCTACTTACAAAAGTTTTTACTTATGAGCATGTGCTTGGAACGGATAAAATGCGTAAGTAGAGGTTTTAGTGTTGTAGTCCTCAGGCACTTTGGGCTGGAAAAAGTAGACCTTGGCCTGTTCAAAGCTGAACAGCCCTGCCTTAAGGGATCAATTGACCAGGGAGTAGATGGAACTCTTGATTGCAGATTATTGGTAAGGACTTAGGCCAATGTTTCTAGCGTCTGCCATAGAACTGTAAAGTCAATACAGTGCTCATACAGGGGCTGTGGATTGCCCTGCTTCACTGCTTGTACTGGATTAAATGTGATTCACATGCCAACCCCAGTCCCCCTTTTTTCCTTTCCTTCCTTGGCTCGCACCTCTGCTGCTCCTTTCTTCTCTGACCCCATTCTGCAAATCCTTTGGATATGATGATTAGATGATCTAGCAGTAATCTCATATGGGGAAGAGAGTTTTTAAAAATAAAAGTAAAAAATGGGAGAGGGGGCAAGGAATGCAGGGGCATGTTCTCCCAATCCCGAATATCACACCCCAGCTGTCTTTATCAGTGAAACACCACCTGCAGACCTACTCCTCATCTTTAAAAGAACATATCACAACTAACTGCATGAGGGAAAGCCTGTTCAAATTGTTCGGGCATGGAAAAGGAGAAGTCCCACCCTAGCAGGGAGGAAAGAAAACCGAACCAATTCAATTCATTGTTTGTGTCATGTGGTCAGGAAATAGAAATTCTTCAAATATAACAGTTTTATAAGTAGAGGAAGTCTTGAAGTATTTGAGCATTTATTGCAATCTAGTACAAAACAGGAAATTCTGCCTTACATTAAGAGAGGCTTGAGAATGGAGCAGATCATCATCTCAAATTTGTTCTCAGTATATTCCTGCATTGACAGAGGGCTGAACTGCATGATTCTTGACATCCTTCCCCACTCTACAAGTCAAAGATTCAAACAGAAATAAACGTGTGCATCTGCACACTTAAATAACTTATTCTCACACTCTTCTACTCCCCCCTCCATGTTTCTATAAATATCTAATTTCTGAGGAGACACTCTATACATCAGAAGAAGAGGGGTACAATTCATGAAAAAAAGCTTATGCTAAATAAAATCTGTTAGTCTCTTAAGTGACACAAGGCGGTTGGTTGTGTTGTAACAGACTAACATGGCTACCCTTTCAGATGTTCCTTAACACTTCTCTTTTTGTTGCATATGTCACTTGTTTAAACTTTTTTTCATGTTATAGCTTTTCCAATACTCCTTGTGAAAGCTGATGTTAAGAATGCTCTGGGAAGAAGTAAGGATATGGCACAATCCTCCAAATAACATTAATATTCAGATTTGGAGAGTGATGTGTTAGACCCACACTTGCCTACAGTCAACCTCCCAACCTCAAAGAAATACTAATGCACACAAGATTAGAAAACAGAAACATGGGCAATGGAACTAAACCTTGCCACAAACCCTGATGCCAACTCTGCCCACACACATCTACTCTGGCAACACAATCACATCACCCAACAATGTCAAATACTGTATCAAAGGAAATTTTACCTTCTCCTCAACTAATGTGATCTATGCCATCTTTTGCGAACAATGCCCATCTGCACTCTACATTGGACAAACAGGACAATCTCTAAGAAAACGCATCAATGGATACAAGTTTGACATAAGAAACCACAATACACAGAAACCTGTCTCAAACCATTTCAGTTTACCTGGACACTCCTTGAAGGACTTGAAGGTCACCGTTTTGGAACAGAATCATTACTGATCAAGCATACAAAGGGAAGCAGATGAAATAAGATTCATATGCATGATGGACACACAACAAGGGATTAAACATTAGTCAGGGTTTCTTGAGTCATTATCAAATGTAATATTACCATATGGCCACTTTTTCATGGACTCTTAAGTTAAAAACTCTACATTGCCACTTTTCCATGGATTCTAAGGTAATAACTCCCATTCCTTTTCCCCTCCCCCATCTCTTCCACACACACCCATCACTCTCTCTGATCTGATCTGGGGCTGCCAAGTTGCTTCTTGATTATGGTGACTAGACATGGGAGCAAATCTGAAAAATTGGGATTCTTATTGATTAGTGATTATTCAATGCTAATGAATCACAAAAACTATGATTTTTTTCTGACAAATTGAATTGATCTGCTAATTTGCTTTTTATTTAAAACCCTATGCAGAAACACCAGATTCGTAGGAAAGTTTTCACCAACTCTCTTCTATATCCCTGCAGGCTTGCTGAAGATTGGGTTCCATATGTCTGAGTTATGGATCTTTAAATAGTTGCCCCAGAAAAGTGCGTCCCAGGGACCTAGTGGCACCAAAGTTGCAGAGACTCTCCTCTACATTCCCTCCAAGGTTGTTAAAGATTGGGTTTCAGACATCTGAGTTATGCACCCACAAATCCCACCCCCCAGAAAAGGGCCCTTTAGCAACCATCTTGGGGAAACCCTAACTTCACCAAACTTGGAAGGATTGTTGAGTTTTCTGCAAGTTTACTGTGTGTAGGTACTCTCCTGGTGCCCCACTTTGGGGGGGGGGAATAACACAAACAACTCAAATTCAGTATTCACCAAACTTTGAAAGATTGCAGGGAAAGTCTTCCTGAAAATTTGGTGTCTTTAGATTCCTTGGAGGCATTTTATAGCCAAACAAATCAATGAATCAAAATTGCTAAAAATGGTCAGTTCATCATTGTTGGGGACGTTGATTGGTATGAGTACAAATTAATGAATTAGAGTGTTTTTTTAAATTGCAATTTGTTTTTCAATTAATGCCCATCTCTAATGGTGAATCTACAAATTAACAGCCTTCGAAAGGTCCTATCATTCTGTTCAAATCTCAAAAGGCAAAACTTAATCAGGCTGGACAAGAAGCATCTTTAGTCTAAGCCAGATTGACTTTATTATGACAGTACAACCCACACTGGTTGTTCATGGACCAATAACAGCCAGCTTCATCTTATTCAATGTGAGAAATACATGGACAGCAAGGGCTATAAAACACTGAAATGATAACAGTCTGAAATTAGAGTGCTGATCTTTAACTTGCCTGTTTTGCAGGTTAAAAACAACAGCATCATTTACAAAGTCTCTGGTGACCAACTAAGTATAACTGGGTTCACTTTGTAAATGTCAGTGTTTTGAGGGCCTTCCTTAGCTTAATCTTGAGGATCAGTTGAAGAGGTGGCAGCAAATGTAATAGCACTGCTATAATTCAACACAATACCATTTGATCATATCTGTCTGAAAAATCTCTGCCTTTTTTCTTAGCATTAGAAATGACAGGCCTCCACCAAACTTGTCTGCAAAAAAGAGTGTTGAGGGAAAAATTCGCTTCAGTCAGCAAGGAATATTTGTCACATAGAAAAAGTCTCATAGGCATTGCAAAGACTGTTGAAAATTAGTCTATTTCTTCACTAGATTCTGTTTTATGTTATTCATCCACAGTTTGAAAATCTAAGAGGAGTCTTTGTAATGGAAAGTATGTAGATATGTAATAAGGGTATTCACAGGGCCTTTAACATAGCTGTCAAGTTTTTCCTGGCGCTTGGCAGAATGGGAAGAGGAAGGTGTGTGCTAGTGCACGTGAGCAATTAAAACCACAACATTCCATAAGCACACCTGCACCTGCACACACTTGCCCAAACAGACCTCTCCCACCATGCGGCCCAAAGTGGACATGGCTCCCATAGAAGCCATGCTGGGGAATGAGAAGGACGACAAGGAGGAGGAGGGCATGGTGCAGGAATCAGGCATTAGAAGACTGGGAAGGGGAGTTGAGGAGAAAACAAACTCTACTGCCCAGCCAGCCTGCCTGTCTGCCTGCCTGCAGCCCAAATGCTCGGGCAGCTTTACCGGGAGCGTGCCCGAGCCGTGGAAGCATCCGCAAGGGATTCCATCCAGCAGCCTTCACCCCATCTTTCCCCCTACTGGCCGCAAAGCAAGTTTGCAGTGAGTATCATGGAAGTTGTAGTCTCCTTCTCTCTCTCCCGTTGGACTTCCAAGTCTCTCCTGTTGGCAGCCAGAGGAACCTTGCCTCTGCCGCCCCAGATCAGAATGTATTTATAAACCTACCATTGTCAGGCAATGGAAAACCAAAATAGTTGTATCTCTTATTTGTTTGTTTGTTTTACCACAATGTAAATGGAGTCACATAGAGTTGGTCACAACTGTAATGACACAACACACACACATCTGAAACTAGGAGTTGTGATAAATCTTAAACCTGCCAAATTCCAGGGATCTAATGTGTACAGTGTTGTGCTCCTATCCAGTTCAATTTGTGCTACAGAGACAAGTTAGTTTATAAACACACTTTGTTTCATCCAGGAACTAAATTTGGTCATTCCAGTTTGATTTTTCTGTCTTACAAACAGGTTCAAATCAGTCAGTTTGGAATTTGTGATCTTTCTGAATCTAACACAGCCCTTTTATGAACTAAACTAACAATAAATTCACATATTAGGTAGCTTAGCCAGTTTGCAGCTTTATTCAATAAAGAAGTCAAGAATTTTTTTTTCAAAAAAACTGAACATTAAAAAAGCAGGTCCACTGTGCAAAAACCAAAAGATGTACCTTGGTCCTCATCTCTGCGTATTAGAGGCATATGTTCCAGATAATCAGCATTGCACTATACCAAACTACAAGCAGTTGTATAGGTTGGGATGAAAAATGAAGCATTAATTAAAGGGAGGGAAAGAAAGGCAACCATAAGAAATACCGCCAAAGCCATAACTCACATTATTGCCATAATTAGAGGTAGCAGCACAATCTCATACATCTTTGGAAACCTCATAGGCATTGCAATGAAAGTCTGAGAAAACATAAATACCAAGGCTGAAACTTTGCTGCCCTGATTCTCTTACACAGACACAGCCAAATGCAAAGCCCAATGTTCAACCTATTGGGGTTCTTTTTTGGCCCTTGGTGTTTCAATTTAGTGCCAAAACAGATCAGATTGTTCAAGCCCAACAACACTCTACTGTACCATAATTATGACTGATATTTCTTTTCCCTTTATTTGTGCACTAGCCAGAAACACTCTTCGACTTTCATGTTCAATGCAAGTGAGATGTGCTTCGTGTCTTCTTTCCATTATAACGATGCACGGCTCTAGAACTTGTTCCAAAAGGTTTCCTAGCCCATCAGAAAAGATATTTTTAGGGTGCTTGAAGAGGGGCAGAAAGGAGAGAAGACGGCTGATCCTCTTAGAAGGAGGAAGATCCAGTGGATATCCATTATTAATCCTGGACTAATATGAACCAGTATCAATATGCCATTAAAATGGAAGGCAAAAACAAGAACAGCAGACCCCACCACCAGGTGGAACAAACACTAAGAAAAAGAAAATCAATATGCCATTTAAAACATAATAGCATTGCCCCGTAAATATCTATTGCAACATATAGTATTGCTCAATGGATAGACATGTCTGTCAATGTTTGTTTCTTTCAATTTCTTATATTACCCATTTTCCATTAGGTTTGTTCCAAATTTTGAGAGTTTTTATAATCTTATTCTTTTCACCTTGAACTTTGGCAATTACGTTGTACTGACATCTGCAAAAAAATAATAAAAAAAGATATGTATTTTTGTGTGCCATTCTTCTTGCATATGATTTGCGAGGATTTCCTTAACATTATGCATTGTAATGTTAATTTAAATTGATTATAAACCATTTTTTCCTGAACACCTTTCCTGATATAAACATTTTAACATTTTAAGAACTGCCAGATGCCCATTGCTACCCAGCTGGGAAGGAGGAGCAGCATTTCCTCTCTCCAGTTATGAAGGTGGGTCATGTGCATGATGAAAGAGTGCCGTAGCCTTGCCATTGTTGAGGGTGGGACAGGAGGTCTTAACAGACCTGTTCCAATCAACACTAGCCTCTTTGAATCATTGCAGCTGGGCAGACGGACCCAGCTAGCCTGAAAGCTAGAGTGTACTTCTGGTTGCCTCATGGGGCTGGATAGGATTTTTAGGCCCAGGTTCTCTAACTGAACAAAAATGGTGTTGCATGGTTTTTGCCTATCCCGTTCTGATTCTTATTTGGCATAAGGGACAGATCAGGGAGAGTGCTATATTTAAACAGGTGACAATCTGGTGGATAATAAAGGGAGAAGACTGATATTGGTGAGTAGAGATGGGCACGAATTAAAAAAATGATGTTTTGTTTGTCGTTTGTCATTTGGAGGGTCCATTTCGGTTCGTTTCCGTTTTTTGCAAATTTTTGCAAAAAATTCATTTTCATTTTTGTTCGTTTCGTTACTGTTTCATTACCATTTTTTTCAAATTTGTGTGATTTTTTTTTAGCATTTTAAGCAGTTCACTGTATTGCAGTAATGAAAACGAAACGCCCGACAAAATTTCCGGTGTTTCTGTTTGTTTCGTTTCATTTTGGAGACAAAATTCGTTTGTTGTTTCATTGTGTAACGAAACAAAAAAATGAAAACGGAAACAAAAATTGTTCGTTTCGTGCCCATCTCTACTGGTGAGCCTCATAGGTGTCACAGAGAAATTAAAGAACTTCAAACATATAAATATTGAAAAACATCTGGACTTTCTGTGTTGCCTGGGAAGACAAGCTTTTACCCTTGGAAACAGTTGGCTTCACACCTTGTTTATCTCCTGTGTTACTGAAATAATCTACCTCTAGGAGTTTATGATGAAGATGAAATCAACACCTACATCCTATCTTTTGCTCATCACTTTTTGTGTATCAGAGAGGACACTGGATGACCTGTGATTATGCAGATGGAGACATCAGTCCAGGGATGCTGGCTTTTGTTAAACTTTCTATCAGAATGTCCCTTTGTTCCACAAAGTAATCAAAATGGATTTAGAGTTATTAAGGCATGACCTTCAATAATAAAAAGAATGGGAAATATGATTACCTTTCATCTGACTCTCATCCTTCAGGAAGAGAGAGTGTTTTCACGTAGGGCTGCTCCTCATTGACTTGCAAGAAGACCGTTGCTGATCCTACACCTATCATTCTGTTTAGGTAGAGTATGAGTAAAGTAGCTTAGGACACCTTCTGATTATGGTGTTGCTCCTTTATATCTTATACACTTGTACCCACTGTGGTTTGAATTTGGAACTGTTATACCATTTTTTCCCAATATCCTTATTTTTCATATGATATGGTTTGTATCCTGATTCAAACATGTGAAATTTATGTTAAAATGTGACGTGAACAAAATCTCAACCAGTGACTGCAATAATGATAATAATAATAAAATGTAGAGCTTTAACATTCATGAAATCCTTTTTCATTGGTTTATTCTAACAGCTCCTCAAGGAATTTTAAAACCACACCAGATTCCTCTTCTTCAGCTGAGAGTGATAGAAGGAGCTTCCCTTCCTCAAGTTCACCGTGATTTTCTAAAATGCCATTTCATTTTGAGCAAAGTACATATACAGGGTAAGCACGGAACTGGGTGATTGTTGAAAGAGGCATGCAATCCACCCCATGCCTCAAATTCTTAAACAAACTAGCTGTGATCCTACCAAACGGAATGGTTTTGCACATACAAAGAAGGTAATTTGCACAAAAATGGGCAATGTTTCACAAAATAAAGTATTTGTTCTTGCCAGCAAGGATATATGGAGAGAGCCAAGAACCCTTGCTATTCTCACTGGCAATAGGAAGTATATTGATATGTTTCATTTTTGTGGTGCAGGTTAAGAGTGACGGTTACAACCCCTGAAGCATGCAAAGTTAGTCTAGGTAAAGTATGGGATATTTCAATTGTCGAGAGTACTGTGATGGAGGTACCTGCATGGCAGGGGGTTGGCCATGGATTACCTCTTCTCTTTCAGTGGAGAGGCCTGATCCATATCTGTGAAAGCAGGCAAGAGAGAAATGTATCCCAACACTGAAATATTCCAGTCCGTAAGACCAATCAGTTCCATATCAACAGCATTCACAGATCTCAGGATCATTGCATAGGTGTCTACTCAGCAACCTACAAACTTTGAAAGCATTCCAATTAAAACTAAAAAAAAAGTCTTTATTAAAACATCAGAGAAATTAAATGCTCGAGGTTTGTTCTGATTTACTTATTTTTCCCCCAACTGCAGATATTAGGCATAATTTTTTTCTAACTTATTCAGCCAATTTATTAAAATAGCTTATGTTACAAATGCCATTAATACCGCATCCCATGCTAATGAGACTCAATTTTAATAATTAACAACAAAATGCAGGAGTAGATTGACAGCACTGAAGGGGGAGCTGTTTGTATGAAATTTTAATAAAACTATGATGTGGCATTGGTATCTCTCTTCTACATGACAAAGAACCACATCATTTACATTTTGTAACTGATTAAAATCAACACAGTGCTCTAAATATTTATGATTGCTCCAGGAATGTTCCTGCCACTGCTCACCCACCAACCCATACATTTCAAAATGCTGGATGCTTATTAAGCTATCTTAGGTATGCAAATAATACTGTTCCACCAGTGAAGACGTTACCACTTGGGATATTCAAATGGCCAGATCAGAGCCAGACGCATTGCTTCTCAAATAGACAGAAGTCCCCTCATCCAGTGCTAGTATTATTTATTATTCACTACTAACCTTTGTCTTTTCTTAAAAGAAAAAAAAATAAGATGCAAAATAACCCCAGAAACAATTGACATTTAAGATAAGTACTTTCAGAAAAACCAAAGCAGGTTTCTTCTCAGTTGTGTTTCATTCTGTTTTTATGCCTTGGCTATGTTGATCAAGTGCCCTCTGGAATGAAAGGGCATTGCAATGCATAGCTTAGCACAGGGCTGTTTTTGAAACTCAGAATTGTCAAGGCTGATTCATTCCCTGTTCTCTGCCCCCCCCCCTGAAAAGACATGTGCTTGACTCTGCATATGCCAGTCCTTCATAACTAATGGGCTAGCATCCATTTTATGTAATCAGTATGCATGGTAAGAAGTGGACTGAAAAGAAACATGCTCCCTGTTCCACTTCCATTCTCGGCTCTAGCTTTAAAGAGTTCTGTTTTGATAGCCGCAGAAGAGAGGCCTTGTGTAACCTGTCTGATGAAGAGGTATGCAGAAGAATGCCTGTTCACTGTGAGCTGCTGATAGAGTGGCTGGCCATTCACTAGATGACCTTGGGCCTGTTATGATATGTCTCTCAGTCTAGTCTGCCTCATAACTGTTGCTTCAAGATCACTGGAGAAAGTGTGTATTATAAGTATAAATTAAACATAAATAAATTAAAAATAATACTCATGGCTCATCAAGTCAGTTCTGGTTTATGACAATCCTCTTCAGGGTTTTCCATCTTAAAAATACTAAGACATAGTTTATCACACCCTTCTTCTAGGGAATGTGAAGACTGCCCAAGGCCACACAAATTGGCTCTGTAGGAGCCACAGTGTGGAACTGAACTATCAATCTCTGGCCCCACAGCTAGATACCTAAACCATTTATAAAGTCTGCTGCAAACACTTCTGCTCTTTCTGTGCCAGCATTTACCCACCAACTTTGTGTCATAATAATGTAAGAGACTAGTTGGCTATATAGGGGTGTGGTGGCTCAGTGGACTAAGGCTTCTGAAAACTGTCGGGTGCAAAGTCGGCAGCTTGGCAGTTCAAATCCAGGTGCCAAGCAGTGGAACATGCTCCTGCTGATAACCCCAGCTTCTGCCAACCTAGCAATTCAGAAGCATGAAAATGCAACTAAATAAATAGGTACCACTGTAAAAAAACTGGAAGGTAAAACAGTGTTTCCTTGCAGCCATGCCGGCCACATGGCCATGGACTTGCAGAACACTGCCTCATTGGCTTGAATACAGAGATAAGCACCGCCTCTACAGTAGGACACGACTAGCACACACACACACACACACACACACACGTGCGTGTGTGTGGGGGGGATAAAGTTAGGAAACTCACTCAGTCAACACAGATTGGCAGTTAATTTCAAGACCCTCTTCACTTATCTTATTTGCAAGACTATGGAGCAGAACAATGCAGTTTTTCTCTTTCTTTTTATTATGGTCCCCTGGGGGTAATGGTCCTTAAAACTTAATTATCTCAGAAGCCAAAGAGTATTAGAAGAGCACAACAAGCAGACGGGAGAGGAACACTTCTGTACACCTTTTGTTCCAATTCAGACTCAGATGGACTTGAGGGAAGCTTTTTTTTTTAGGGAAAATCTGCTAAGAGATTACTTGGTTGTCAAAGCAAGAATAACAAAGAATTATTGGTTCTGAAGTAAAAAAAAATTAAAAAGTGATATGCTAGTGGTTAGTGGCAAGATCATGTAGAGACAGGCTTGATCCATGACAGTTGTTAAGCAGAAGTGAGGTCTGTGTAGGTTAAGGGTCCACGCGCTAAACCACATTGGCTGCTTAGGATATTAAAACTACAGGGTAAAGGTAACTGATAGTGGATGTGGAGGTTGGAAAGAACTCTTTAACACCGGGAAAGCAATACTCATAACATCTGCTCCCAGGCATAAGATTACGTTTCTGTTGCAGTGGTGCACATTCCTACCTATGCCTCTGCAGCTTACTCTTAATCCATAGGCTTAGATGTGAGGCACAGGTAGAAACTGTAGGCTGTTCCAGATGGCATTTGCGAGCTAGAAGAATAATGACTTGGATTAGAGAGGATTTATTTTTCAATATTAAAGGTTCCTTATTCTGCCTCTGCATGGTTGTGCATATGTGAAGCACCCAATGTAAAATAGCAGACCTGCCTTTTAAGCTGTTTACTTAATCATGAAGTTGGTCAATGAACTGTAACACAGACACATGCTATCAGACACACAGAGCAAGGAAGGCATGCAACAAAGATGATGTATTCCAGTTCAGGCACGTTATCTACTAAATCCTATTTATAGCACTTTTGTTTAAAGCAAATCAAATCAAAGCAAAGCAAAGTGTTCTGATTATATACCACCCCATACTACTTCAAGTAGTCTCTGGTGGTTTACAGTTTTAATTACAGTATGCAGGCTACACATTGCCCCCCACCCCCACAAGCTGGGTACTCATTTTACCAAACTTGGAAGGATGGAAGGCTAAGTCAACCATGAGCCTGCTACCTGGGATAGAACCTTAGGTCATGAATACTGTTTTTTTGCAAGTTTTTTTTTAAATTGTCATTGCAGGGATCAATGCCAGTTTGCTTATGGGCCAAATACAGTAGTTATTCAGCACCTCCCAGTGGGAGCCCACTCAAAGGCAGACCAGGGGAGGAAGGACTGGGAAGTTGGGGTGCTGCCTTTGACTTGGTTTATTGTTTATTCAGTTGATAAACAAACAGTCATCAACCAGTGGTTCATGCCCATCTCTTATTAACATTACTCTGTAATTTTAACATCCCCAAGCAGCATATATGAGAGAAATAGAACATCCTGGTTTGGTGTGAGCTGACCATGTTTCTGCTAAACAACTGGCAAGGACCTATCCTGTCCTCACATGATTTTGCCACCAATCCCCAGCCATGTGACTGTATTTTTAATACTTCATATATAGATATATTTAGATTTAGATGTCCTCTCTATTTATATAGACTTATTTTCTATATAAAATGAGGAATTGTGGCATAACAATGTATTTTCTTATTGTAATGTACAATTTTTAAAAGGCTTCCAGGAGGCAGTAAATGATGAAAGTGCTAAAAACTAGTGGAGAAGAGTATGAATACCTCGGTTTATTTAAAACAAAACAAAACAAAATAGCAAAGCTGTAGTCATAGAAATTATGTTTTAATCTGAAAAATAAAAACTGCTTCATTTAAAAACAAACCCTGAAAAGATGTGTATGGATTTATTTTTCTCGCACATACTGACCTAATAAATTATTATGTTTGTATCCCTTCTAAAAGTTCAAGAGAGCACACAGCAGTTCTCAAACTTTTCTCAAACAGTATCTTAACATAACTCCTATGGTGTGGTTAGGATAAAAGATAACAGCTGCTCTAAGGTCACCCACTGAGCTTCATTATCAGGTGATGGTTTGCTCCAGAGGGCTCACTGGTCCAGTTATGGCAGAAAATGTTTCTAAAAATGCACTTTAAAAGTAATTAGTTTACAAACCATAGTCATCATGCCAAAAGTGGCACCCCAACAACAATGTGGCAGTTTGGGGTGTGTGTGTGTTTTCCCCTGTCAGACCTGTTCTGGACCTGTTAGTATGCAGGAGGACAAGCATGGCCACCAGTCACCATGCATCCCCACTACCTATGGCTAAGTCCATTCCACCACACCCCACATCGATTCTGGTGGGTTGCTGGCCTTGGAGCATCCCTCCCAGCCACCAATCCATTCATACACCAATGCTGCACACGGTTAGCACAACAACTGTAGCTAAGGCACCCATTCTAGACCTCAGGGCAGGTGCTTCAGTGGAGGTCAGTTTGGCAGAGGCCAGTTCACAAACCAATGCCCTGGAGACCATCCAAGTTACGGCAGACCAGTTGACCCCCATGGCAGCCAAGCTACCCGAGGTAAAACAAAAACTGGACTCCCTATATGTACTGTACTCCTTATAAGCGCATGCAAGGCAGTAAAATAAATCTAATAACTTGCAAAATAGAGATGGCAAGAGACACGAACACAGAAATCCCTAGAAGTTAGTAATTCATCAGTTTCTTTTAGAAAACTATAGCATAGTGTAAATTATTCAGTATTTTTGGGGACTCATGCAAAGCCCATTCAATGCAATCAGTGGGTTTCTTGGTGTTTGGATTGAAAGGAGCATATATCATTGAGGTACAATGACATCAAGAACAGAAAGGTTAAAAATAATTAGAATGAAGCCCTTGGAAAATACATGTTTGCCAAAGAATCTAGACAGTTATAATAGCTTGTCAACAGATTTCTCAGCCCTTATCACAGACATTTCATGTTCCCCATAAAAATTAGCATTTTTCTTGTTTATGCATGCTGCTTAAAACCAAGTGATGAAAACTGATATTAAAACTTGACTCAACTCAATTAGTTGCTACTTCCACGTGTTTGAACATAAACTTGGAAGGCATAAACCTAATTCATCAGAGCCTTGAGAACTGACTCAAAGTTATTAAACTGATGTAGTAAATATTCATTACTTGACATTTTTAGAAATTATATTACTTTTTTTATTTAGAGTAGTATACCCCATAAAACAAGACTTCTTTGATTCATATTATTAGAAAATGATAATAATAAAATAGATATTTGCCTATAGTCCAAGTCAATAAACGGGTTCTCTTTTATATTCAACTAAAGTAAATCCAAGAACACCCATTAAACAACAAACAATAATATAATTATTCCGTTCCTTTTTCAGTATCATCCTGCAAACAAAGTAAATTCTATGAGGCAACAACCCACTTAAAAGGAGAAGCTAGAATTTAAACTGAATTAAGACCAATGCACATAACCATTTGGGCAGAATTAGTATGTTCTTTTTTTGGTCATGCACTGTCAAAATCTTTCAACGCATGGTGATTCAATTAATTAATGATTTCAAGAAGATCCTGTCATTAGAAAGCCCTGCTCATGTCTTCCAAACTGAACAATGTTGCTTCCTTTCTTGAGCCAACTCATCACATTACTTTTTTCCTGCTGCCACCAACTTCCAACTTTTCATACCATTATTGTATATTATTGCTCATTTCTTGGAACATGCCCTAGTTATATCTCACCTGGCATTCGAAAATGTTCAGAAACTCCAGAGGGTTCAAACATTCCATAGCCAGATTTCTAAACTGGATTGGTTACAGGTTGGGATGGGCTGTGTGCCCCCCCCCCCCCAGAAGCAGCACATTCCGAAATGACCCATGCAAGCCTAGGTGCTGTTTGGAAGCCTCTGAAATGCAAGCAGCCAATCACTTACCTTCCTGCACGGTCATATCCAGCTAAAGTCCAACCAGGAAGAAGTCTCCTGACATCATATGTCCTTTTCCCTGGTGCTGGCCAATCATCCAGGGAGACGGGTATGATGCATTTCCCTGCACAGCTCCTGATCAGCCAACACCAAGGAGGAGATATGACATCAGGAGACTGCTTCCTGGTGGGACTTTAGCCCAATATGACTGTGCAGGAAGGTAAACGATTCGCTGCTTGCATTTTGGGGGCTTTCAAACAGCACCTGAGCTCATATGGGTTGTTTCAGAACGTGCTGTTTCTGTAGCAAACACCCCATCCCTAGTTACAGGGAACATAGTACCACCACCCCCGTTACAGCAGCCCCACTGGCTGCCAATCTGTTTCCAGGCACTATTCAAAGTTCTGGTTTTAACCTATAAAGCCCTAAATGGCTTAGGTCCAAGCTATCTAAAAGACCAAATCTCCCTCTGTGAGCCTGCTAGGATGTTAAGAACAACAAGGGAGGCTTTTCTCTCAGTCCCACCACCTTCATAGATGTGCTTGGTGTGTCCATGGGAGAGGCCTTTCTTTCTTTCTTTCTTTCTTTCTTTCTTTCTTTCTTTCTTTCTT
>JAHTLZ010000330.1:29675453-29714731 GCA_023846285.1 Phrynocephalus versicolor
TCTTTCTTTCTTTCTTTCTTTCTTTCTTTCTTTCTTTCTTTCTTTCTGTCTGTCTGTCTGTCTGTCTGTCTGTCTGTCTGTCTGTCTGTTATGGCTTCCTCTCCTAAGAAATAAAAGTGAAGGAGGTTTTTGTTTTTTTTTTTTGCATTTTTGGATGTCTTTGTGATAAAGCATTTCTACTAATATGGGTGAAAATTAATCATTACAAAATGTATACACAGGGATTTTCACTTTCAGCTCATTTCAAAGAGTACGAATGAGGCAGATTTTTCCTAAGTGTAAAGAACTGGTTGGAAACAATATGGCATGTTGTTTGATAAATACATCAGAGGCTTACATAACAGTTGCAACCTACTGACCAAAGAGAATGACCTTTTACTATTAGAAGTGCTTTTAATCAGCCAAACCAGACTAGAAATGTATTAAACAGCCCATTATCACAAGCTCGCAATGGAACTAGAAATTCACTACAATAAACATTTAAAGGACTTTACAGTAATTGGGGTTAGGAGGAATGGAACAAAATTATGGTCTGTGCCAGGATTCTGGAATCTCATCTATGACATCAAATGACCTACTGCTAGTATGGAAGGTATACAGTAGTCTCGCACCACAACGTGGTTCATATATTACAGTCTCAGTATATTGCAGATTTTTTCTTGAGAGAAGCATGCTTCCAAAGAGAGGTTTTTAACCCCCTTCTGACACCTCAGCAAACAGACCTTAGGTTCCTGGCAGCACATACCACCAGCAGCAGCCCCAGTTCTGTTTGCTGAGGTGTCAGGAGGGGGTTAAAACCTCTCTTTGGAAGTGCAGGCCAGCAGGAGCAGCCCAAGGTCTGTTTGCTTAGGCGTCTGCATTTCACAAATGTTCCTTTATCACGGGTGGCTCAGGCACCTAACTCCCATGATAAATGGGGGAGTACTGTAACAGTATCCAATTTTTTGCCTCCCCAAACTAATTTCTTAAAACATAAAATAAAACCCAGCATATAAAATATAACAATAATAAAGGTGATGTTTCCCATGCTATTTGGAGCAACATTTTGTTTGGTCCTAATAGTGCTATTTGCAGCTTGTGGGTGTTGTTTATACTTGTGTGCTGGAATAATTGTTTCTTTTATTCTGATCAGTCAGGCATACCAAAATCTTAGAATTACAGAGCTGAAAGGGACTCTATGAACTCTTGAGCCCAGACCCTGCCAAGGAAGTACATTGGGGAATCAAGCTGCCAGATTCCTAAACCACTGAGCTATCCAGCACTTCAGCTCCTATCTTGGGCTGCTTGTTAAGTTCAGTGTGGGCTATTTCCCAGTGGCCACATGATGTACAGGGAATAGCACTGTAGTCCAGTCCTAAGCCATGCCCAAAATAGGCCTTTTTGGACCAGCAATTGGATTTTTTTTTCTTTTTGAGGTCAATCTGGAGTGATTCCCTAGCAGGTAGAAGGTTTGCTTTAAGGGACATTGCTTCTGTCTGATAGCACCCTTCCTTCCTTCCACAACATTTATTTTACCTCTGCGCTCATCATTTCAGGCACAGCAGCTATTTGAAGAGGGATACCTACCTATCTGACATTGCTGACTTTAGGTGACTTTCTACACCTGTAGTGCCCTTCTCTAAGGATGTCCAACTGAGAATATACCTTGGCTTGTGTCTAAACATATTACTCTGTGCAAAGTAGAAATGACATTTCTGTTGTCTTGATCTCTAACAGTGTTGAGACATTGACCAATGTATAGTCTTGCAACACTAGAGTTCTCTCTGTTTTGTGGTTGCTGTGCTGTTTATCATCATCATTGTTTTGTTGAAAAGAAGCAATAATGGCCTAGTTGTCAGCATACAGATATTGCATCCCTCACCTTGAGAAATTGGCTCTTAGAGATTTCACATATAATTTGAAAACCAAAAGGTTCTACACATGATAGATGCCCCTGACTGTTTTATGTGGAGGAAACTTTTGCTTGTTTTCCCACACATTTCTGTACTTACATTTTACATCTAACATTTTTGTGGGATCAATGATATGTAGGAACAGCTTTTGAAGTACAGTCACCCCCCCACCTATTGCGGGGGTTAGGGACCCGACCCGACCCAACCCACAATAACTGAAAATCTGTGATATGCAGATGGAGGTTGGGTCGGGCCTGGGGGGGCTAGCTGGGGGCTCCTGTACTTACCCCCAGCCTGGCACTGCCCCAAACAGGCCTGCAAGGGCCTTCTTGGGCCATCTGGAGGCCCGAAAGGGCCTCCATGTGAACCAGGAGTCACTTTCGGTTCACAGGGAGGCCCTTTTGGGGTCTCTAGAAGGCCCAGGAAGGCCCTCACAAGCCCATTTGGGACTGCACCAGTCCTGGGGTAAGTACAGGAGACCTGAAACAGGCCTTTCCCCCTTACCCCAGTGGGGCGTTTTTCATATACTGTGGTCCTGCGATAAAGCGGGACCACAGTATATGAACCACAAATGGGCAGGGTACCACTGTACCTAAAGTAAGGAACAGGCAGAAAAGCCCAATAACATAAATACAATTTCCCACATGCAACCTTGGAATGAAGCTTATCCAAAGCATATAACTATTGCTTCCTGCAGTGCTTCTGCACTCTATCATAATTATATATAATCCCAGTAACCAAATAAGACACCTAATGCCCCATGGGAATCTGTGGGCATGTGATGGAGCAGGGATATGGTTCCATGAACTAGTACTTCCACAAGGAGAAGATACACATGGCTGTCATGTTTGTGCAGTCAAAACTGCTCTTTTCAAAGCTGCTTCAGTCACACCACCAGACAGATGGATATATATGTCCCAGATGGATATCCTACTATGTATTCAGTGCCTCTATTCAGTCCTCACCAGCTCCCAAGCTCAGCGCCAGCCTCAGAAGTCATGCACTTCTGCAAACATCCACATGGGAGATGCTAAATGTCAGAACCAGGCCTCTTTTGCTGAAATATTGATGAAATAAGGTGAAATACAAGCTTTGGAGTAAAATGGGAACATAGGAAATCAGAAAGATATCACAAGAATATATTTCCAGAAAAGAGGTCTTCAGATTTTCTGCATCAAATAAATGGTTTGAGAAACAGGAAGCTCTTTCCTAAAACATGCATTGATGCAACAAGATGTCATACTTGAGAAAAACACAATTCTTAGAACTACCAGTGGGGAAAATGCTAGCTCCACAAGGCTCGTCCAAGTGGGGCGTCTTTGTCCCCTCCGGCTGTCCGTACCCAGAGAGAAACGAGGCTTGAGGGAAGCATCGCGAGATTTCAAGCCCCTATATGATGGGCACACACTCTCCTTGGCCTCTTTCCACTCCAGCAGGCACCCACCCACCCTCCTTTAGCTGTCTTGAGAATGAGCTCTGCTGGTCGCTTTGGGGCCGAATGGGAATTTTTGGCCGGCACCTGATTGGCCGTTGGTGCCAGTGCGTTTTCGCCCATTCCATTCTCAAGGCATGGCAGGCAGATTTTCCCGGCCACTTGGGTGATAGGGCTGGCAGGTAGTGCAAGTAAATTCCATCCCTGGACGTCATGTGCAAGGTTCCCTCAACAGGGAAACGGGCGGCCGTGCAAGAAATTCTCGATCAACATGAATGGCCCAGCTGGCCATTAATAAGGAGTTGGCCTACAGTGGCAGGGCAGGCACGGCAGCCTGGAGTCTCAGCCCCAAAATAGAATATTTGAGTGCCACGCTGTAAGGAAGGCACTCTCATACTCAGGCACATGGTGTCATAAAACATGGTAAAATTGTGGTAAAGCTAACTTGCACTACGGGAGGCCGATCATAATTAAATCAGTACAGTTACAGTTCAATAAAGTTTAGAAGTTATTTAATAAGTTATTAATAAAGTTGTGGCCCAGTTTTAAACCCATATGCTGACATGTCGACTCTTTATTTTGGGGCCTGGGGGGACAAAGCCAAATAATAACTTACTATATCCCAGGATGTCACTGTGACTCAAAAGAAAGTTACCTGTGAATTTTAAGAAGACATTTCAAATGACTCCCTAATCTGTTGTTATATCGCTGCCATGAAGCCATTGAGGCACAGCAGTACTTTTGAGTTATTTATTTAGGCATTTGTCTCTCTTCAATGTGTCACAATATATTGTACAAGTATTCAGTGTGGAGAAACCATTCATGTTAATCATTTGTTATTCACGTTAATAAGCTATTTATACTTTCTATTCTAATTCAGCATGTTACTCATTCTCCTCTGCAGTGTTGGTTTGCTGTACAATTTCAGATAAGGAAAGTCATTACAGGAACTGACAGAAGCTTTTCTCTATGAAAATGTGTACATCACCTTCAGTTTCTAATAGAAACCTGGTATTTAAATAACTCACCTCATTTTATCAAATGAGCACATACTGTACAATGTGTCAAATAGAGATGGGTGGGCTCCCTTATGGCTCAGGTCAGAATGGTTTGAAAATAAGATGAGTTTGTTCTCTTGAAATTGGGAAACAGCTCAGATTTAAAGATGGGGACGAGTAAGAAAAGAAACATTATATTCAATGAATATAGCTGAGCTGATTTATTAAATATTCATCCCTTCATATTTCTCGGGTCCTCTAATATATTTTGTCCATTTTTAAAAAAAAACAGCCTTTGGTTTTTTTTAGAGAGCTCATTGGTTTTATTTTATTTTTTCTTCACTGCCTTGGGTCCTTACCAGGGAAAAAAACATGATAAAAATCAAATAATTAAATAAACAAACACATATCCAACAGATTTCCTTTTTTCCTCCTGCTCACCCATGGGCTTATTTGGAGCTTGTTCAGTGTGATGTGTGAGAATGCATTTCAGCCGCTGGAGTCTTCAGCATGCATTGTTTTATTTCTCCTGTGAAGTTGTCAAAGACAATTAACACCTTCATAAATTACATGTCACCAAATACTCAGACAGTGGTGTTTCTATACCTTGTTTTATGGACTGTGCTAATCAAGAGTTCACAGACACTTGATTTTTCTCAAGGACAATCTTGCATGTAATTATCTTCAAATAATTCACATTGGCTTTCCCCATAACCTCTGGTCCTCCCCTTGTTTAAAATGAAAGAAAGTAGAAGAAATAACTTTTTAAGCAGCACAGTAGGAAATTATCTTAGCAATATTACTAAGAATAGCTGATGCCTGATACTTGAAAGCATCACTGTTAAGTGTTTGATCCATAGCTGAACTTCAGTCATCTTGAACCACTCTAGAAGAAAACATGATAAGACAGTCAGTTAAATGGAGAATAAAGTGGATCTACTGAGAACTTATTAATAGACATTAACAGTTTTGTTTACCAGGAATGAAATGCTACATTCCAGTTTTGAGATTGCTTGGTTTCTTTTTTTCTTTTTTTTTCTTTTTTTGGGTCATGACATTGTTGAGGGCAAACTCAATCTTAGAACAGAGCATCGAGAGAAGACTCTCCATGTTTCTTGCATATCATACCAGGGTCATATGATAATTGTCACAATCCAAATGTGTTGAGGAAACTCTAAGTGAATAGAGAGAAGATTAATCTATTTCTGAATCACACCACAGTTTATAATTATTTATCCATTATTAATCTGTTTCATCCTGTTTTTCACATTTTAACTTGTACTAATATAGACAATAAAATTTATATTAGTATACAATTTTGTTTCAAATGTGCATTTAAATCCACTAAAATTGCTCCATCAGAAATAATATTGGTCTTTCAAAGAATCTCTACATTTTTATGCCTGTAAAGCCTAGGGAAAAGTTCTGTGTTATATGGTTCTTCCCACATGCCCACACACATAATCAGTGCATTTTATTTCGGAACTTAATAGTTACTGCCGGTTTGCTGTTGCCTTGTGTAAGTATTGCTTCCTTTGGTAGAGATTAGAGATGGGCATGAAATGAAAATATAGTGTTTCCTTTTGTTTTATCTCATTTCTTTAGTCATTTCATTTTGTTTCTTTAGTAGCTTTTTCATTTCATTCATAATGAAATTTAAAGTAGTTTCAGAATGAAACAATATGAAATAAAGCAAAACACTATATAATTGCTCCCCTGGGTCCCAGAGGCACCAACATTGCAGGTAGCTTCCTTGGACACTTCCCTCTAAGCCTCCCAAATTTGGAGAAGTTTGGGATTCAGGGGGCTGAGTTATTAAACTACAAAGGGGGTTGCCCTAGGAAAAATCATTTCTAATTGAGTCGGTAGCCGATAATAGCCCTCTCCATGGGTGAGCAATTAATGGCTTCCCAAGTCCATAAGAAATGATTTTCTCCTGGGATACCCCCTTTGAAGTTTAGTAACTCAGCCCCCTGAACCCCAAACCTCTTCAAATTTTGGAGGCTTACAAGGAAGATTCCAAAGAAGGTACGCTGAGGTTCCCATTCAGGAAATGGAAATGTTTCATTATGCTTATACAGTCGAAAATACAGATTACAGCCATATATCGGCATGAAAATAGCAGGGGAGCTTCCTAAAGTTCTTCTCTGTAATCGCCTGAAATTTGGAGAGGTTTGGAGTTTGGAGGGCCATGTTATTAAGCTCCAAAGGGGTCCCCATAGCTAGTAGCAAGCGTATGTATGGCATGCACGAGCAATATAGGATTAAGTACCTCTATATGTTTATGTATACAAGCCATGTGGATACACTTATTTATTTTAAAGGCCTTTTATCCTGCCTTTCTCCTTAAAATGGACCCAAGGCAGTTTATATTATTTAGAGATAATATTTAAAGCTAAAACACTATACATACTAAAAGGGATCAAGCGCCACTCAGTAAAAAACAAACACCAGGGTTACATTCAAAGCAGTAAGGTACAACCATCCATTTAGAACTCCACTCAGGCAGCCAATCATTAAGGGAAAGCTTACCTGAAGAAAAAGGTATTCACCTGCTTGAGGAAGGATAGCAAAGATGAGGCCAGCCTGGCCTTCTTTGTGAGGGAATTCCAATGCATGGGAGCAGTGGTAAAGAAAGTCCTCTCCCGGCTCCTCACCAAATACACCAGTGAAGGCAATGGGACTGAGAGAAAGGCCTTTCCTGGTAATCTTAACAGCTGGGCAGGGTCATACAGGGAGACACAGTCCTTGATATAGCTTGGACCTAAGCATCATTCATTTCAAGCTGTGCAGCCATGTGGCCATGCAGTACTGAATTGGGGCTGCACAGCTGAACCTGAATAACCACCCATTTCCTTCCATTTGCAGCCAGAACCCAACACAGCCACCCCCAGCTAGTAGAAAATTAGAGGGAACGTTGGACCCAAGTCATCTATATCTGTATCTGTATAATCTGTACTTGAATGTACGGTATATAGAGAGAAATGTTCAAGCATTCCTAATTGTGGTGCTGATAGCATTATATAAAATGATAAATGAAACAGGACTGTCGAAAAGTGAAGACCTGCTTATTGTATGTTAGAGCAGACTACATTGTATGTCTCCTTCCCTAAAATATCCCATAACATAGTCAGAATGTCTAAAGAGCTGGAAAAATATAGCTTAGCAACCACTTTTTAATTATCATAGCAATTATAATCACACTGTTTTCTGTTTTAATTTTTCTTTGATTCAGTGTTGCACTTATACAGAGTACAATTTTTCATGACCGGTCAAGTTACTCGTTTTTCTTACATTTACCTGACCTGTCTTTTGTCAAATGAGAAGTCACTCAAAATTTAAAGAAATATATTAAATATCTATGTCCTTCAATGATTTACTGCCTCAGAAATTATATGAAAGCAGAGGTAACATTCTGTTCAAATGAATCATGCAAGATGAAGTCTCCTTAGAGATAGCACCCAGTATTTTCATTTGTTCTTGAACACAGCCACTCCCATTAAATTGGATTAGAAGTGAGGAGTAAAATATCTCTTATCACTGACCAGCTACCAGGATATAATGAAATCTCATGCCCTTAAAAATGAGCATCTGCTGGAGACTGGTGGAGCAAGAAGGCAGCACACATATGGGCTGGATTTTTTTATTAGGCTTTTCCATAGATGGCAACCTGGCAGCAGTTTACACGCAAACTACAGTTGTCCCCCGCCCTTTGCAGTTCATATACTGTGGTCCCGGTATATCACAGGACCGCAGTATACGAGAAAAGGCCCCCTGCAGTAAGGAGGAAAGGCCTTTCCAGGCCTGTCGGAGGCCCCAAAAGTGCTTCCTCACAAACCGGAAGTGACTTCGGTAAACCAGGAGTGACCTCGAGATCACTAGAAAGCATTTTGGTGGCTCTGGGGGACCGGAAAGCCCCTTGCAGGCCTGTTTGGGGCAGCAAAAGAGCCCTCAGAGAGCCCACCCCATCCTGACCTGACCCAGCATCCACATATTGCGGATTTTCAATTACTGTGTGTCGGGTTGAGTCCCTAACCCCTGGGATAGGTGGGGGTTTACTGTACCACCATCTCTTCCACTCCCAAACAGACATCATTTGGAAAAGGCACTGGCATGAGCTCTACATTCCTCATCTTTCTAGATGCCACATATAGTTTTCTTTTTCTTTCTTTTTTATTTTTGCTGTAGTCCACCAATTGTTCTTGGATACAATGTTGAAGCCCTGTAAAGTGTGAACTTAAACAGCCTCTCAACAGTATTGTTGCTGCATGAGAGTGCAGTGATTGTTTGACAGAGCATGTCAATATTCTACTAGGCAATTCTAAAAACACCGGCAGTCCAAAGAAATATTATAATTTGCAGCTTTTCATCAGCTTCTTCTTACCCAAGAGCAAATTGTCAAGACTGTTTCTTGTTTTGTTTTGTTTTGTTTTGTTTTAATAAGAAAAAAAACACCAGGCTTAGCATCGGGAGATTTGTCCAACTACCACCCGATTGCTAATGTTCCCTTTATAGGCAAGGTAATCGAGAGGGTGGCCGCGATCTGGCTTCAATCATTTCTGGAGGGAGAACATATCCTTGACCCATTCCAGTCTGGGTTCAGGCCGGGTTGGGGGACTGAGATAGTCTTGGTTGCTCTGCAAGATGACCTCCTCCGGGGGGCTGACAGGGGGTGCTCTACCCTGTTGGTCCTCCTGGACTTGTCAGCGGCCTTCGATACCGTCGACCACGGTATCCTGCTGGACTGGCTTTCCGAGGTTGGGATCGGGGGCACTGTTCATAGTTGGCTCCGGTCCTTCCTCGGGGGCCATCCCCAGCAGGTTCAGCATGGGGGTGAGCTGTCTGCCCCTTGGATACTCCCTTGTGGGGTCCCACAGGGGTCGTCCCTCTCTCCCATGCTGTTCAATATCTATATTAGGCCGCTGACTGAGGTCATAAGGAGACATGGAGTTTGCTGTCATCAGTATGCTGATGACACGCAACTCTATGTCTCCTTTTCCAACACTGCAGATGAGGCTGTCCAGACCCTCAATCATTGCCTGGGTGTGGTCATGGAATGGACAAGGGCCAACAGGCTCAAACTCAACCCCGATAAGACCAAGGTTATGTTCTTTGGGTCTTCCCCATCTGGCTATGGAGGCCCTTTTCCCACCCTGGAGGGCGTTTCCCTCTGGCCTTCAGACACCATCCAGAATCTGGGCATAGTCCTGGACCCGGCGCTCACCATGGAAGTCCAGGTGGTCGCTGTGTCCAGGGCTGACTTTTTCCATCTCCGTTGAATTGCCCAGATTTGCCCATACCTAGATGGGGATTTCCTCAGGACTGTGGTGCAAGCACTGGTGATCTCGAGACTGGACTATTGCAACGCGCTCTACATGGGGTTGCCCTTGACTCTCATTCGGCGACTGCAGCGGGTTCAAAATGCGGCGGCCAGACTGGTGGCGGGTGTGTGTCGGTTTGACCACATCACCCCAGTTCTAGCCCGCCTGCATTGGTTGCCCGTTGCGGCCCGAATCAGATTCAAGGTCCTGGTTTTGATTTATAAAACCCTCCATGGCCTAGGACCTGACAACTGACTACTTTTTTTTTTTGTTCTGGACCACCATCTGCTACTTTGCTTTTATTGTTTTGATATGTAGCAAACTCTGTGTTATTTTAACTGTTTTTTTTCTGTTACATTGTTTGTTGTGAACCGCCCAGAGTTCCTTCGGGAAGACGGGTGGTATATAAGCTTAATAAATAAATTAAATAAATAAATAAAATGGTCACGCTGCAATCCCGTAAACCACTCATGATCACAGGACAGTTAGTGCTAGCTTCTATCAGTGCTAGAGAGTGGCTCTTTTAGTTTTCCCAGAATGCAGTGTGAAATACTGGTACATCTCTTCCAGTGACTGCCTGGAACTCAATAATCTCCCAATGGAAGATGACATTCTTGGCCAAGGAAGCCTGCAGAAGAGAGGGGGCGGGGTATCAGTGGTGCTGGCAAATAGACAGAGGGCACAGCTCTGTCTTGTTTTAGTACCCTAGGGTACTATATAATAAGCTGTATATATAATAAACTGTGAAAGTGTTGTGTAACTGAAGCTTGAGAGGTGGCAGTAGTTAAGTCATTCTCCCTCCCTACATTTTGTTTTGAGGTTGCTCTCAATGATTGCTTTTAGTCATGTTCTTAGGCATTATCCACACACACCCCAGCAGTAATTCCCAAACTATGTGCCATGGCACTGTAGGAAACCAGGAGACCCACCCCTGCTCCCTTCCTTTTTCACACAATGTATCATACAACACTTTGCAGTCCCAGACCCAAAAGAAGAGGACAACACAAGATATTGGGTTTTAAATTGGGCCACAACTTTATTTATTTTATTAATCATTATTATTACTTGGAATTAAAGAGGGCCTGCAGTAGTGCAAGTGAACCTGTCACCTGGAGCCTATTGACGTCCAGGCCCAAATAACTTAGGTGAGTATCTACCTGGCAATGTGCTGTCCTTATTTCGCCCACTGCCAAACTCAGGGAGACTAACTCCCCCAAGGCAGCCATAAACGATATTAACCATAAACTAATACTTTATTAATGCTTGACTAATCCTAACATGGACTGATGACATTCTATTAAAGTCTTCCCAGTCCCGTTATAGGGAACTTATACAGTGTATTCACCTCCAGACAAGATTTTGCACTATCCACTGTTGTGACTGAATGTCTTGCCCTGCCTAACCTGGTAATGAGAATGTGAAGGGCAAAAACTCACCAGTACTCAAGGCCAATCAGAGTATTGGTCAAAAATTCCTATCCAGCCCATGAGGCAACCAGCTAATCTCATTCTTATAATCTCTAGTGTGGGTGGGTGGGAGCTTGTTAACGCTGCAAAGGAGAGCAATTAGGCTGCAGGGAGCCTTTTTCACACTGTTTCTGCTTGGGTCAGGTTGCAAATAATCACACTTCTAGACTTCGCCGTGGTGAGCCTCCATACTTACAGTTTCTCTGGTGCCCATGCATGGTGCATAGAGGGAACCTTGGCCTGGCCTTTCCAAAAGACTGGGTTTCCTGCCCTCCTCTTTGCAAGGGGATCTTCCCTGCCTCTATCCCACAAAAATGTGGCCTCTCCATTTTACAAGGAAGTTGGTAAAAGTGTGTTTCCTTTAAACCATATATAAAATTATAGTATCTGATTCCATCTAGTGCCTAGTACCATTAGATATATACCAAGGTGGATTCATGTTTTTTTAAATTGATTTTTGTTTGTCAAACAGTGGATAACCGAACCTGCAGGTACTGTTCCCAGTGAAACAGCAGTTCTACTGTAGTGGGCAACTGTGACCAGTGGCCAGTTAGTCAAGGAAGCCACTGTCAAGAAGTCTCAGCATGATATGTGGAAAAAACACTAACAATGTTAATATTTGTTTGTTTGTTTATTATTATCCATATAACTAGTGGAGATGCACCTTAGATAAAAGCAAATACTGTATGTTGCTACTCTGATCTGTAGAACATTTAGGACTGCTGCATATTTATTCTCACTCCACGGCAGTAGTGATGATGCTGTACCTAGAACTAATAAATGGCAATATTCTACACAATGGTTATATAGAAAAAGTGTTCTGCTTATATGCCGCCCCATAGCACTTCAAGTACTCTGTGCGGTTTAAAATTTAATTACGCAGGCTACACATTGAAGTTAAGGACTAGGGATACACAGAATAAGTTGATTATGTATCACTTACCTTTTTTTTTTTTACGATAACACCATCTGAGAGGACAGTATTTTCATTTAAAGAAATATCTCTTCACTTATTTTCTTGTTCTGACACCCTTGTAAAAATTTGATGGGCTTATTAGGTAGTCAGTCTTTAAATAATATCTACACTGACATACTTGATTTACACACAAACTGGAGATTTGATTTCCAGGGCTATTTCATGTTATTATAAGCCCCTGATTGAATAAACCACTGTTGGGTGTCATGCCTTGTTACTTTCTTAATCATTTATGAATTCTCAGGTGGTTCCTTTGTAATTTAATGCGGTTTTCCCCTTCAACATCTGATGTCATATGCCCATTGCTCTTTTCTCTCTCTCTAACATTTGACCACCTCTCCCCATTTTCCCTCCACTGCTCCTATCCATGCTGGAAAATATATATTCATTTACTTTTTTAAAATCATCATTCCTGCCTCACTAGTCAGGGTATTATTTTTACCATCTCCCCAAGGATGAGTTTTCTCTCTCCCTAATTTTGAGTTTCTTAGTTACTTGGGGAGAAAGTTTTAATTATGTTCACCTCTTGTGCAATTTATTTCCATTCTCTGTATTAGCTTTTGTTATCTCTGGTTAATTCCATTCTGCTATCTCTAAATTCCTCATATCTGGTCCTACCGGTTTCATACAGAGCATCATCTATCCTTTTATTTTATTCTTGATTACATTATGCAAGCCTGTTTTGTTCACACTGGCTTTCTTTTTATTTTCCTTCAGAACTTACTATGTATTGTGTGAGGAGAAAAACAAAACACGGTGTAATGAGCATTGTGGTATGTTCATTTGAGTACTAAAACCTTGTAGAACATCTAAATAGCAATCACATCATGCAGCTAGTCATGTCTTTTATGCTAATACAATAATGTCTGGTTTCTTAACCATTATCTGTAATGCCTTTGACACAACTGAGGTGCCAAATGATTTGCTCTTGTTTTCCAAGAGACAAGTTGGCCTTTGAACAATGGCTTTTAAATCAGTCCCTCCTTTTTTACTTAGTAAAATGTGAATGCATTTCAGCACATTTCCCCTTTCATTTGGCTTTGTGGGGGAGAGTAGTCGCATTTTAGGGATAAGACCTCACTTTTGCTGCTTATTGTGTTAACCTTGGCTTTCCTTATTTGTAGCATATAATTTCTATGGTTTTGATTATTATTGGTTCGTAAATGGGAGCATCACATGGGAAAAAGTGTTCGTCTTTCATACAGTTTCTCAAACTGATTGTGTCTTAATTGTAATTGTATAGACTCTCCTTACTGTAAGTCACCTTGGGTCCTTTTCCAAGGAGAAAATAAAATAAATAAATAAAATATTTCTTTATTGAACGTACATGCTCCAAAAATTCAATAAGCAAGACAGTCCTTATTGGCTTAATTAGCTTCAATATAGTTCTTAGTTTCCTTTTTTTTTTTTTTGACAGAAGGAGAAATAAGTAATACCATTTCCCCCCAAATGGTATACTGCTATGCACTCAAGAGATAAAAGGGAAAGATTTAATGTCCACAATTAGCAGAGTAACAAATTTTACTGTTCTGTTTTTCCCCATTGTGCTTATAAACATAAATATTAGCCATTATATACAAATATGGTTTTCTCATTAGGGTGATCTTTAATGATGCTGACTCAGGCAATGCTAATGAGAAATTAAACCTTAAAGTTTGTTGATTAGAAAGATCACAGTGTGTTGGGAGCTACGTGGGCTATATTTGCTTTATTGTGAAATCTTCTTGTCCTCTGATCTAATGATACACTTAGCCTCCAGAATCTAAAATTAAACCAGGAAATAAGCTAATACGGTTCAGAGTATGTTAAAGTGTAGGTTATATTATTCCCTATGTGGAATACTCTCATAAACATCTTTGTTAATTTGAAGTGTAGGTCTGGGGGAAAATGCAGTTTTGTGCTTATCAAAAAGCTCCTTAACACGGCACATGGCAGTTCATCTTGGAAGTTAAGCAAAATGTTTAAAAGCAGCTTTTGAGTATGATGTTGTAAACAAAAAAGGTCAACAGTTCTGCTGGGAACATCCATATATGTACCCAGCATCATTGTTGACTTGATCACAACTCTTATCTTTCCATTAGCTGCCATCCAAACACTTGAGCTCTACCTGGCTTCAGTACTGGAACAGACCAGGCTAAAGCAGCACAAACTGAACCTGGACAAGGTCGAGAGTATTTTTTTTAATGACTGAGGCATAGATTTTGCTCTGGAGGCTAGAGCAGGTCCAGAACGTGGCAGCCAGACTGGTGGGTGGTGTGAGCAAGTTTGACCGTATCATCTAGGTTCTGGCTCAACTCCACCAGTTACCTGTGCTTCTCAGATCAGGTTCAAGGTTTTGACATTCACGTACAAAGCTCATCAGAGTTTGCACCCATGCACCCATGTTACTTGTTGGAGAGTATTTCCCAATGTCATCTACCCAACTAGATTATCACAAGCAAGGCTTCTGTGGGTGGCCACCCAGAGTGAGGCCCATAAGTCATATACTAGAAGTATGGCCTTCTTTGTGGTGTCTCCAATCTTGTGGAACCAGCTTCCAAAGGAGCTTCTCGTGCCCCCCTCCCTGTGAGCATTTAGGAAGCAACTGAAGACATAGCTTTTCATGGAGGCTTTCCACACTGACCCTAACTGACTGCCTTTTTGTCCACCACTTTGTTGTTCTATGGTTTCAACAACATCTAGTTTTATTAATTGCTATCTGGTTTTAAATAGTTTTATTTTGTTTTGCTTTTTTATTTTTGTAAACCAACCAAGTACTGCTTTTGTATTAATGGCGAGAATAAACAATGGATCTGTCTAGCAGACACAAACCCCATCAAGTAGGACAAACAATAAAAAAGAAGAAGAAGAGTATGCAAAATTAAATGGGAGAGAGAGAGGTGTCTATAATAAGCTTGCTTGGGTGAAATGTCCATGGCTTGGATATCAGCAATGGTTCAATACATATGTAGATAATTGCATATGTATATATAGAGATACACAGCCAGTTTGTCTAAGTCCCAAATTGTATCAGGCCATTTCAGATGTATTTATTTATTTATTTATTATTTTAGAGTATTTTTACCCTCACCTTTCTTCTTGGAAAAGGACCCAAGGCAGCTTACAGTAATGAGGGATAATATACAGTCCAGTACAATTAAGACATGTTCAAGTAACTGAGAACAAGAAATTGGGGGACATCTTACAGCATTGGCCATGGTGACACATGCCCTAGTGATGTCCTGGCTAGACTACTGTAATGCACTCTGTGTGGGGCTACTGATGAAAGCAATTTAACCTAAATATAGTGATACCCTGGGTTACAAATTTTTTGGGTGCCACCCCTCGGGGAAGAAAGAATCAAAGAGTAGGGTTTTTAAAAATATTCCCACAGCCACAACACCCTCGCAGTAGCTGTGGGACATTTAAAAAACTGATCTTTGCTCTTCGCTTTTACGGAGAGTAGCAGCTATCCGCCTCTCTACCCTGGGCCATGCCACTCTGGGCATTGCAAAAGCAGTATGGCTGGAGAGTAAACTGGGGCTAAAAATGAGCCCATAAACTGCTACCTCCCCTTTGCCCAGCTCTCTGCACGGGGCACAGTGGTGTGTTCCAAGTGGAGGGGGAAGTGCCATGGATGTGAGGCAGCGATGTTGCATGCCCACAGAAAGGGCTCCACATGCCACCATTGGCACATGTGCCATAAATTTGCCAACACCAATGTTGTAGGGTCATGTATGTAAGTAGTAGGGAAAACTTATGTACATATGCTATTGCTTCTTTTGTTGCAGTGAAGGGCTATTTTGTACATATGAGCAGGCTTGTTTTTTCTTGAAGGAGATTGGCAAGTGATACACCCCCTGAGAAATCAAGGAGAAGGGAAATGATAGGGGTTGACCTGCTTTGGGTGGGTAGCCACAGTACCCCACAACAGATGTGATTGGATTATGTTACTGGCTTTGCACCTAGAGGCATATCAATAATGCTGTACAATGTTTGGTTGCCCAACAAGGGTTGGGAAGGTGGCAGGTCAGGTCATACAAGGATATACCTTATGCTGCACCAACTGAAGCTACTGCTTTTTCTTATCCATCTACAACTTATATTCAACAAAGTTGTAGAACTGGTAGCATTGGGTTATTTCATCTAGTTCATGTGTAGCTAGTCTTTCTCTTTTTTCATGTCATCAGTACTTAACCTATAATCGTCCATACCTAATTCTTTCTCAATCCAATCCCAGTCTTCCTCACACTTTGTATTTGTTGCTTATGTTGCTGTCTCTGTGTTTTGGTTATCAGTGCTATTTTTGTACTACTGTACATTGATTAGGCATTGCCATGTCCCTTATTCATTGCACACAAAATTCTGCCCTGCTTTTCTACTCTATGTTTGATTTTGATTTTCATTCCTCATGCTTACTCTGTTTTTTTTTTTTTTTAGGTTTATAAAACAAGTCTTAGTACACAAACAAACTCATGAAACAAATATATGTTTTAGTGCAGAAGGACTGCAAACAATTAGGAAATTTTAAACACACTGAAACTAATTTCAAAGGCAGGTAACACAAACCCTGGACACATCTGTATCTGCTTAGGATTTGTCAGTTCAGAGAAAAAATAAGTCTAAATTTAATCTATTTATAATTCTTACTGTTTTTGAAGCAAATTTAAACTGAGTCACACAAAAGGTGCTGGAATAATTTGTCTGAACAATTTTCTGATGGGTTGTCATTTACCAAAATGTCATTCAAAACCAAGGGGGGAAAAAAACCCAAGAAAGTTATAGTTGTTTTAATTTCTAAGTCTACATCAATGACAAATTTCAGCTCAGATTTAGGTCTGAATTGGGAGGAGGACTGAAAGTTCCAAATCATATCAGACCCAAATCTGAATCACCTGATTGGGTCCTGAATCAGATTGGGTCCTGAAACCTTGCACAACTGTACTCCTTATGCTCAATGAAGATGGCTACACTTATGATTGGATCCAATGTAACCATGGAGAACCTGATGCAGAATCCATGTTCTGTTCCACTGTTGAAATATTGCCATGTGATTATCCCAATATTTTTAATTTATTTTCTTTCGAGTAATGTTGCTAAGGTCTTCAGCCTTCTGGTGTGATCATTTGCATTGTCTGGCCATGAAGTAAGTTCCACTGAATTTAGTTGCACCCATATCTATTTGTGTTTATACAGCAGTTCTCAGGACTTTTTGACACCAATAGGCAGGTGGCCTTGGAGTAGCGGGAGTTGCAGCCAAAGATATCTAGAAGATGTCACATTAGATATAGTAGAGGGGATCTGTATTAATCTGAATCGTACATATGTAACTGTGCATTGTTCAAATCAATGCATATATAGAATTTCAGCCATCACTTTGCACTCATATAACACCTAGAGTCCATAAGCATTCACCTAAGGTGCATGTAACTTACAAGAGCTAATTGTGGCTAATTACAGAGCTGCCCAGGACATTTCTTGGTTGTTCAACTGAGTGCATGACCAGGAACATAATAGAGGTATGTCCAATCATTTCATCCATTAGTTTAAATTAGCAGAGGCAAGTAATGTCAGCCATAATGAACACCAATAGGATGTTGGCCAAAGCCTATTCACAGAAGTAAGTCCCAAAAAGATCAGTATATATTTTTACGAAATTGTATTTTTTGGGGTGCGGGGAATCCTATTGAACTGAATGGGATCATTCCAGAGAGAACATCTATAGTCTTGTATGTTAGTCAAAAACAAGATACCTAATAAATTGAATGTGGATCAGACTGTCATTTTGATTTCCCTGTAGTATTTCCCTTTCTTAGTAATTAGTTATCAACTCAATATTGGCAGAAACATCTAAGCACATTGGCTCACAAGCTATTTTTAATTAAGGGTCCATAACCTTTTAAATACTGTCTTCCAGGGCAGCCTCTGGCAGGAATTCCACTTTGTAGTCTACAAAAAGCTCAAAGCATATTCAGACATGCTGGATACTGTAGAATGAGCTTTTCAGAGCATCACCAATCACACTGAAAAATCTTCACAATCACTTTTTCATGTATTCCGTTGCATTTCCAATCTATACCAAATTTAAATGGACAGATGTTTTATAGTTCCTGTACAAATAAGATTTTCTCTATAAGTAGGTTTTCTAAAACAGGGCCACAATCCTGTTGCACCGCTATTCTTGCATTCCAGTTAGGCAAGGAATATCCACACCAAGGTGGAAGTCACATCCAGACAGAAGTTATGAAGGCACAGTTGCATAGTAAGTTGATCAATGATTTGTACCATCAAAAGTTCATTGCAGAATGGGCATCATTTGTTGAAGTCTTCTGCAGGTGCAAGTTTATACAAAATGGAAGTGAATTTTAACCAATGTGCTAATTGGCTATGCTATAAAGGGCATAGGAGCCATTTACTGTATTTCTCCATGCATATAGTGCCATCCTAAGCATGGATACTAAGCAATACGTCTGGGTGTTGACCTAAGACTCAGAAGTAGGGATGGGCACAAAACAAAAAAATGAAATGTTGTTTTGTCATTTCATTAGCTAATGAAATGAAATGAAATGAAATGAAAGGAAGCAGCAGTATTTCATTACAGACAAAATGAAATAGTGGAGTTTTTTTAAAATTTAAAATAAACTGTTTCATTCCACTGTAAAACTGCTCCCTTACCTGCTCTGCTCGCAATCCAGCCCAGCCAGAGTGGGTAAGTGGGCCCTGTTGAAGATCCTGTCACCTACTACACCACCAGTGCCGAAGAGGCCTGCTGTTGAAGATCCGTCACTGCCACCCAGCCAACCCTGCCAGAGAGAGTGAGTGGCCCCTGTGGGAGTCCCTGTCACCTCTGTCACTACTGCTGCCAAAGAGGCCCACCACTGAAGAGCCGCCGCCACCACCACTGAAGAGACACCGCTGCTGCCACCACCCAGCCTAGCTGGAAAAGGCAAACAGGGCCGGCGGGAGGCCCTGTTGCCTCTGCCTCCACTGAAGAGGCCCATCGCCAAAGAGCCACTGATGAAGAGTACTGATGTCAGCACTCCCCTCTCAGCCTCCGGCTGGTAATTCCCTTACTGGACAGACTCCTCTGGTAAAGGAATCCCTGGGCCATTTTAAACAGGCTTGTTTAAAATTGCCCAGTGATTCCCTTACCAGAGGAGTTTGTCTGTCTGGTAAGGGAATCCCCTAGCAGGGGACTGGGAGGGGAGTGCTGATGTCAGCACTTCCCTGTCAGCCCCCGCCATGGGATTCCCCACTACCTCCCAGTGGGAGGTGGCAGCAGTGGGGGAGAAGAGTGTTTGAATAGAACTCGCCTCCTAGCTCAGCTCATTCGACTCCCTCCACCACTGCACCCACCTCCGCTGCCGTGGAGCCTTGCTGAGGCAGGCAAAGGAACTGAGAGAGTCCTCCTCCGCCACTCTTCCATCACCACTGCCATTTTAAATAGGCTCCAGCCTAGCTGTCTAAGTTTAAGAATGATAAACATTTTATGCTTTGTTATGCTGTAGTGATTTCCAACTTAATATGGCTACGGAGCCAAAGGCATGTTATTCACAAAGAGGTGGGCCTCAGTCCAATATTTCCTAGCTCACTGGAATAAAGATGTAGAATCCAATAAAAAGAGGCTATTTTTGACAGTACAAATGCCATCCTGGAGTGAGGTTGTAGCCCTTTTCTTCTTCTCACAAGTTAGAATGAAAAATGCTGAAAACGAATTCCTCATCTGTGAAATTTTGTCTGTCCTTCTCAGAAAGGGTTTTTGCATTTATAAGAACAAATCATGTGCAAGTTGTGAAGGGTTATCTCTCTTTTGCACAAAATTTAATATTGGATTTTTACTTAGTCACTTTCCCTTAACCTCCATCTTTATGTATGAATTAATTGAAAACTGAGGCTGCAAATATAGTGCATCACATTAACCTGTGAAATCTCAAAGTTTTGTTCCAGTACCTCAAAGATTACTTACAACAAAGTCCCTCTTTCTCAACTAAAGTGAATATTAATCTAACATTTGAAAATCAGGAAGAACAACCAAACCATGGACAGGATGAATACGCAGTAATACTTTATCAATGGTTATCCTGAACTACTTAGTTAGGTTATATACAGACCTTCAAAAGTCCCTTATAACTCTGATTGTACATAGATGATATGGGTTGCATGACTGGGACTTGCAATATGGAATGGAGAGAGCTAGTGTGATACTGTGGAGTGAGGGACAAACTAAGTTTCAGAAGACCAGGTTCAAAACACATTGGACCATGAAAACTCACTGGGGATGGCACTGGTAAAACTGTGTTCTTTAATATCTCACATACCTTGATACCCCTATGTAAAGTCAACAGGTGCAGCTTGACTACAGATTACAAACAAAATTATATGGAATCTTAGATGCACTGTATGAGCATTTCAGTTATGTATACTCAATCTGTCAATTTTAGCAAACAGATGAATCTAAGATTAAAGGTGCCCATTCTGCCACCATTATCCATGTAGTTCCAAAAGCTACAGTAGATCAAACCATATCATACCCATGTTGCCTGAAAAACCTGCTTAATTATTATGTGCCATCAAGTCAATTTCAACATAAGGCAACTTGATGAACTAAATTATCTCCAAAAGGTCTTATTGTGAACCACCCTGTTCAGGTCACACAAAATTTATTAAGTGAATCCATCTCATGTTATAACAGCCTTTAACAGCTGCCAATTTTTGACACGTTAGACCTTGAGGGAACATAGGCAGCCCTTAACATAGTATGTTAATCTGAAAGCTTTTTGGTTAATTGAATATTAGTCACAGAATGGGCTCTAACACTGCAATCATAAAAACATATCACTGGGACTTGTGCCAACTCAGCAATTTTAGGAGCATAATTTTGTCAAAACTTTCATGTATTTTAATTTATCAACCTATTAGGTTTTCTAAAAAGCATACTGGTCTATGATTTGGTGTTGTTCCTTTTGGTTGCTTTAAGATTTTGCACTTGGCAGGTATTTCATTAAATAATTTCTTTTCAGTGTTCATTGAATCATTTGGGCTGCTAATTACTAGATCTTGGTGGCATTTAAAGCTTGACATTTTGTAAAAGTAAATAGTTTGGGAGGAACAAATTAGCACACGCTAGGAATGAAGTATAGCTGTGGTTTTTATTCCATTTCCACCTGTCTGTCTGCAAATGAGACAGGAAATAGAAAAAAATAGAAGCACAAGTGTGTTGGTGTAATTCCTTGTTTTAAACATATTCTCTTTCTGATATGATCTCACTTGTTTTCTGTTCTATGGGAGAAGCTATTTAGCTACGGTCACTACAATCATATAATCTGTAATTCCTTAAGGGGAAGTATTGGAGTATGCCCATCTAAAGTGTCCTAGGTAATAGGAAATCATGTGCATTCCATTAGCACATCTCATTTAATCAAGGAGTTTCTAATATTATTCACAGGTTATATATCTTTTGTTAAGCAGCAAGTTTGATGCTTGCCCATCCTCTATATTTGCAGGTTTGTGACATTTGGCAAATAAGTGTCATGGTATGGGGGAAAATGTCACAGAAATATGAAGGAGAAATCAAGGACCTCAACCTAGATTCCTCATACATGGAGTGGGCTGTACATGCAAATAGAGTTTGTAGGGCAAGGAGTACCTGTAGAAGTGCTTAAACTGTTCTTCTCATACAGATTTTTGAATTTAACCCAATTGGGGTCTAAGGTAGGTCTGAATCTTGAGTCACAAGGGGTTCGACTGTTTCTAATAGGGAAGCCCATGACTGTAGCAAATGTGTGCTCTCCTGACATTCTGAGATGATATGCTTTTCCAGCTTGGTCCCCACCGGAAGTTATAATGACACACAAAAAGATATTATATGGGGAACACAAATGACTTGGGCATTCTATAGTCAGTGTAGCTATAACATTTAAAAAAACTTGAAATATGTAAATGTCCTAGCATAAGAGACTGTGTTTGTTTAGTGAAATGATAGCAGCAAAGAATTTTCCAGGACTTTTACATCTCGTACTGTAATTCACGACACTTAGATCACAATAAATTGTTTGGTGCCATGAGGGTCCTTTCTTGGCGAAGTAAAAACACTTTGAATTCTTCTGGAAATAAGTTTAGATTTGGCAGTAGTTTATTGGAAAGCGAGATGGATGTGGAGTGATCTTGCTCAAGGGATCAAGAAACGCCCCCTCAAAAACATCAGTTCAGAATTAGACATACAAATAAATGAAAATTACCTGTGAAATGCTGAATGTTAATAAGGGTTTTGCTAGTGTGTATTAGCTTCAACTCTACCCGATGCTTAGAAAATAAGCAATTTCTCTCCCTAGAATTTTTTGCTGCTGCTGTAGTTTTCTAACAAACTGAACTCTTGTACATTTTTAATTAGCTATCGTTTGATAATACCTTTCCCCCCCCCATCTGGATATGGCATATGATAGGACACATTCCATTTGATGGAGAACATAGCTTTCCCAGCAGCTTACTAGTTCTGTTACCATGCCTTTATAAATTTAACTTATATTCACAAATTCCTACTAACAATATAGACTGCTGAATTTTGTCACATGCAGGAGAGAGAATAAATTATGATTATCTATAGCTAGAATCCAACTGTGTGTTTAGTGCAGCAGCTGGTTGGAAACCAGGCGCTCCAGCAGGGCTTCAGCTTGGTGAATAGCGAGGCATTTTTCATTGTTGTCAGATATTGATTTTAATTCGCTGTGTATTTGCAAATGTATCTTGCTTTGTGCAGTCATCCATGCATACTTGGCTACCATGGCAAATGCCCTTCATCTCATTCTCAAGCTGGATCAAGGGTGTGAAAGGTTAATACTACCATCTGCATTCTCTCAGGAGGTTGGGTTGGGTTGGGTTGGCTGACGTTAAGAGGAAGACAACAAATATTCAATACAACTATCCTGTTTTCTTCAACAATCTGGATCTTCCATTGCATGGAAGAAGAAATTTTAAAATGTTGATATTCCTTATGAATTAGATGTCAAAGTCAGAAGCAGGGCTTGGCATGTTATTTTTAAAGAGGACATTTTTGTATTCCTCATTATTTCACAGCAGCCTGGCTGTCATTATTGTTATCACTGCTCTGATAATGTAAGTAATGTGTTGCCTCACCTGTTATGAGGATGCTGGGTTCCTACAGGGAAATATTGCCTGGTTTCCTCTAGCAGCCTGTTCGAATATTTCATATTAGAAAGTATTTACTGAAAATCAAAAGCAAACAATACTTCCCTTGTCACTTAGAACTGATAAAAGATGAGCACAAGGACTGGAAGAAATTCCTGCCAAGATCCTCCAAAATGCCTTAAATGCTCCTAAAACTACATTTCAAAAAGTAATTATAAAATGTTGCTTGTTACCTCAATAAATAGAATTGCAATTATCAGTTTCTTTACTTTTGATATACCTTGTTGTTTCCAGAGTAGTTATTTCCATACAACTATGTAACTAATTACTAACTGTAACTAATTACCTCCAAGCTCTGGTCAAAATATGTCTTCTCTCTCTTTTGGGGAAGAATAGGGTAATTCTCCTCCTATTTATGCTGTACCTTCCTTTTTTCCTTTGCTCTCCTTCAAGCACAGAGTGTTTAAAAAGAAGTGGTTTCTTCAGATCCAGCAGAGATCCACAGTTTGTCCATATTGTCATTGTCCATATTGTCATGTGGCGCAAAGGTCTGACTGAATCAAGAAAGCGCAAATGCATTAGTATAAAGGGGATGTAATATATTAGAAGTGGCATTGCTCTGTATTAAAAACAAGGGTGAAGAATTGTACTTCTGACATCATTGCAAGGGCATTAGGAGGTTTTGCAGAATCACTAGCATTTACTTTTTACTATGGAGAGGTTTCTTTGGAGAAGTGGGACCACTGTGGGCCAATCTTAGTATTAAAAACTGTTGAAAGTAACATGCCAATGATGTGCTATATACATGAGCAGTGAAAAACATAACTGAACAACATGTCAACCTACCACTAAAAAAATCCTAATCAATAAGGAGTAACATATTACTTTTTAAAGAAATATTGCCCAGCTCTTTTCTTTACACAGGTTTTCAAGGCTAAAGGGGAAGGCATCCAATTAACTTTTGATAACATCAACTGTTAGTAAATAAAATAGGAAACCACAATCAAAATCCCAAAATTTTGAACAAAAAACAGCATGTGCTGGCAGAAAAGATTTAAGCTAAACTAAAGGCAAGGGATGACTACAAGGGAAAGAGAAAATGTCCTGTGGGTGGGGTGTTTGTTTTTGGAAGGGAGTTCATTTTTTTCTGTCAGAGTGATAAAATAGGCAGAGAGGTTCCTTTCTCCAACTTAAGTAGCTTCAAGGATTTGTTGTTGCTCCAAGTATTGGTGGAGAGATGCAATCAGTAGCCTGACAGCCTGGCAGTGTCTTCCTTCAGAATGACCCAATGGGAATGATGGTGACATGTCAGCCAGACCTCCAAGCTGTTGATTGCAGCTCTGTCACTGCTTGAAATAGCAACAAAGCTTTTCTGTGAGGGGAAATCACTGGCAGAAACCCTCTACTGCTTCTGTTCATAATCTCCTCACTCCTAAAAACATGAAAACCTGAAAGTAGCTAAAAATGACACTCTTACATGCAGAGGGAGGGAGAGGGAAATGCTTCAAAAGGCCTTCTTAAAACCAAATCTATGATGGCAGTACTATATAATCATTTGTATATGTGAGTTATCATTTGTGTGTGTATGGTGGAAGCATACTCTCGACAGTTGTTTTCATTGTGTTCCCTGTATTCACATCATGATGCCACAATTGGACATATCGTCCTGACATATGCACATTTTATGCACATACAATATGCGTTTCTGTTCTGCCACACAGACAAATCCCTCCCTCATAGTGGTCATTTCATTGGTTAATAGGATGGTCCCAGAGTTGAGAAATTATTATTTAGAGTGTGCCACCTCTTCAAATTACAACAAATAATAGAGATGTCTTTGGCAAAAAGGCATATTGGAAAAGAACTGACATTTGCTATTCTGTTCTTTACTCTTCCTCCTTTCATAAACCACTTCAGCTGCACATTTTGTGGCACTTAAATGAAAATTGCTTGAACATCGTATACTGAAAATCACTGAAAATGCTTGAAGAAGGGCATTGGCTACATATATTGTAAAGAATCCTAATGTTTTTATGCCTTCGGATTCCCCATGAAGAACTAGGGAACAATTGCTTTGTAAAAGGCAAGATACTTGACCTTTCAGGATTGTTAACAGATATGCACTTTTTATGACCATTGATATTTCTTAGCAGTAAGTTTATCATGACAAGAATTGTGCTTCTCAAGCCACAAAATGTCAATTTTATGATGCATTCGTTTAACAGCTTTGAGGGCACCATTCCCAAACTAATGACTTATAAAAGCTTAAAGGCATGCAATTTTAGTTAAAAGATGTGCAGGTGCTAGGAAAATCTGCATATTAGTATGCCTTTCCGTTACAGTAATTGGTTATATTCCCTCAATACCACTGTGCAAGAAATGTGGCCTGCAGATTGTTCATATGGCCATTTCATATGGAAATGCACACTGCGGTTCACTACAGTGTTGTTATTACTATACACAGTGGAATTATTATACAGTGGTTTTGCTATAATAATTAATAATGTGTGCCATCAAGACAAATCTGTCTTATAGTCACCCTTTCCAGGGCTTTCTAAGTAGAAAAATGTTGGGACTGTTTAAAGCAGGGATGTCCAAACTTTGTCCCTCCAGATGTTTTAGACCACAACTCCCAGAATTCCAACCCTATATTGCCAATTGGCCTTTTCACACGACCCCTAAGATCCACTGGCCACTTAAATTTGGACCAGAGAACTTAGGGGTTTGTCACTGTTCCTGTGTTCCCACCCCCTCCGCACTCCTGGCTGCTGTCTGCGTGAGAGGAGGGAGAAAAAAGGAAGAAAAGAATGCCGCTCACCTCTGTTCTGCCGTCTCGCTTTGCTCTCAGCACTGCATTCAGATCTCTTAAAGGAGTGGGGGGCAAAAAAACCCCAAACAGAAGCGAGGAGAGCCCGGCACTCACTACGTTACATCCGCATCAGGAATTTTCACCCCCAGAGAGCAGGTACTTGAAAAGTGCGCTGGGACGTGCTTAGGTGGGTGTGGTCGCACTTAATTTTTTGTGAACTCCGGAGCTGGTGGGGAAACAATTTTAAGCTCCGGATCTGGGAGCCATTTGCCGCAGAATTTAGGGGTCATGTGAAAAGGCCCAATGACAAAGGGCTGTGGGAGTTGCGGTCCAAAAGCATCTGGAGGGCCGAAGTTTGGACACCACTGGTTTAAAGAGTTCAGTGTTTTTTGTGGTGCTGAGAATTTTTATGAAAAGGTGTGTGCATTTTTTCCACTTAAACCACTGCCTCTCATTATTTAAACCCTTCAGGTGTAAGTTTGTTCAACTTCCCCTCTCTTGGCATGCCTTTTTGGCCCTTCCATGTGTTCATACATATGCTACCAGAACCATCAAGGCTCAAATTACGAAGGCAACATCCTCCTCCTATCGCTTACTATTGAGTAAGATGGCTACTTTGGATGGGACAAAAAGATAGGTATGGAAGATGGGAAATGGTATATGATGGTTGAAATGTGAACCATCATATACCATATACCTGAAATGTGATGTCGAAGCAGACTGTCAAAGCACACTGGCATTTTTTTTCCACAGAAATTTGGTCAATGTTCCAAGTCAATTAAAACATTTGAGAACTTGTATGTTACAAAATTAAAGTATCTCGCTATGAAGATGGCCACTCATTTATAGAAATGTGTGGAAATGGCTATTTCTCTCTCACACTCACTCACTCACTCACTCACTCACTCACTCACTCACTCACTCACTCACTCACTCACTGCAGCAGATTCTAAATGCCTGGGACTGAACCTTTCCCACAAGTAGGCATATTTAGAAGAATCAAAAGACTGACTTTCCTCTCCTTCCAGTCATGGGACTGCATTCAGATTGCTTTTGAACCAAATTGATCTGTTTCCCAATTTGTCGTGAATAATTTGGATTATTTCCATGTCAATCAAATTCAAGATATGAGGAATTCTTGCTTTGCTATTCTTCCTTGTATCCAAGGAAATGGGTTTTGATAGGCCATATGGTCCTCATAATCATCCTCATAATCATCATCATGTTAGGACTGCAGAGCTGGGAGGGACCCTATGGATCACTGAGACCAGCCGCTGTCAAAGTGGGGAATCAAATTCCCTACATCTGGCTCCACAGCCAGATATCTGAACCACAGTTCATATTATATATGCAAATAAGAGAATACAGCCCTTCATCTTCATTTTTTCATATGGATTTATCTTTTTCTTTTTAAAAATTACTGTATATACTCAAATATGTCTAGTTTTTCAGCCCTAATTTTGGGCTGAAAAAAAGGGGGCTCGACTTATATTTGGGTCAATACTTTTAGCCACCAAGGCAAGTGCTTGGGTCGGTGGCTAAAAGTAATTTTAAACATCACACGACACTTCTCCTGACCCCCCTCAGCAACACGGGGGAGCAGTGTGCAATGTTTAAAATGACTTTTAGCCACCAAGGCAAGTGGTTGCTTCAGTGGCTAAAAGTCATTTTAAACATCACACGCCACTCCCCCGGTTCACAGAGGAGGAGCTGCCAGACCTTGCTGCATTTCTCACCCTAGATGTATATTCGAGTCAATAAGTTTCCCCAGTTTTGGGGGGTTAAATTAGGGGCCTCGACTTATACTCAGGTCAAATTATACACTCAATTATATATGGTATGTTTTCTAATAAAAGTAAAAGCAAAAAAGCAAAAGCAACAGTTTAGATGTGTCCCACACCACTTCAAGCACTCTTTGGGTTTTTCACAAATTATTATGTAAGCTACATATTGTTCACAAGCTCAGAAGGATGGGAGGCTGAGTGAAACCTAAACTGGCTACCTGGGATTGAATCCAGGTTGTGAGCACAGTTATAGCTGCCATATAGCAGTTTAACCACTACACCACTGTTTCACACACTGTTAAACTAAATGAATCATAGCAAAACAAGTTGGGGAGCCGTGTAGCCATCACAAAAACCAAATATAAAAATAAACCAAGTGATACCTTTAAGCTACTAGTAAAATAAGGGGGGAAAGTGGCTAATATTTCTAGGGCAAACCCTCTTCCTCAGACCTGTACCAAAAGTTCAAGCATGGCAATTGCCAGGAGTTAGTTCTTAGAAGTTAAATTCTTGGCAAGATGAAAAGAATGCCAGGTAGTTACTTAGCTACCTGGCATTCTTTGTTGTGAAGCTGCATCTGAATAAGGGTGGTGTTTTTAATGTCCCAGTCCTTCAAACAATGTGCAAAAAGTCACATACACATTTTCACACACCCTTTGTCCATGTGGCACTTTGAGGCCAAAGGCCCCTTTCAGGCCAGAGAAGGGGGGAGGTTTGGTGCAGAAGACCAATGCATTTCATTTGAGGCCTGATATAAAATTTAGAAAAATCCACTAGTTGTAGTCCATTGGATCTAATAAAAAGGAAAGAAATTACCTAGTGGTTGTAGTCTTGTCATGCTTCCATTGATGGTCCATTTGCCTCCTTCTTGGTACGTGGGGGACGGCAGCTCATTCTTGGTATGAGGGTGTGTGAAAGTGTGTACATGACTTGTTTGAAGGACTGGGACAGTAAAATCGCGAGCCTTACCTCAGATGCAGCTTCACAAGATCTCAGCTCTGGGCCTCAGCTATTTATTTATTTATTATACCACCCATCTGGCAATGAGGCCACTGTGGCTGGTTTACAACAATTCATAATAAAACACCTAATACAATAAACCATAAAAATATAGCAAAGTGAAAATAATACAATTTAATAGTGTATACTAAAAAATAATTAAATCAATAATTAAATCAATAACATCACTCATAAAGCCAAAGATAGAGAATAAGTAAAGAGCAAGTGGGGAGAGATAGTGGTCGTTAATAGCTAAGGAAAGAAATTCGAAACAACCAGGTCTTCAGGTGCATTTTTAAAATTTTTATTTTATTTTATTTTTGAAAACCAACAGTAATGGGGCCTTATAGATCTCCAAGCGGAGCTGGTTCCAAAGTCTTGGAGCTGCTACCAAGAAAGCCCAGTTCCTTGTTACCATCTTATGGGCTAAGCAACTATCTGGCATTTTTTTCATCTTGCTAAGAATTTTACATCTAAGAACTAATTCCTGGCAATTGCCATGTTTGAACTTTTGGTTTAGCTCGGAGGAAGGTGTTGTCCTTGAAATAGTAACAACTTTTTTTGTTATTCTACTAGTAGCCTAAAGGTATCATTGGGTCTTTTTTTGTACACTAAATGAATGTGCATTTTAAGGAGATAAATCTTTTGGGAGCAAATCAAATAGGAAAGGCACAGACCACTTTAAGAAAAATGCTTATCAGTGTTCACAGATATTTAAATACCTCTTCAAGGGAAAAGAAATGAAGAATACTTTTCTTATTCCAATTTCATGTTAATCTTTGTTAAAACTTCCAATTATATATAGTGAAAGCATCATACAAAACCATTTTATTTGTTTATAGATTCCTAGATTGCTTTCATTAATTTTATCATTATATGGAAAGATGCCTCATTTCAGTTTAATGTTGTGTTGTCTTTCTCAATTTTATTTTGAATGTGAAAAGTGAATGTCAGAATATTAAAGATAATCAATGCCCAAGCTCTACTCCAGTAGCACCTGGCCATGGACTTCCTTTCCCAAGATTTTTTAACACTGTGCTTGGTTCCTTTGACATGCAGTAAGCCATGATGCACATTGACTGACATTTGCACCACCTCTGTTCTTTGATCTAACTCAGAACTTCAGAATGACCTGGAACACTCATAGGACTTGAATGCATAGATGTAGGAGAGTATGGAAGGAAAAATAGAAATCTACTAATGGGAGATTTGGGGGGCTTTTTGATGTTGTTTTAAGTCACAAATTCTTAGAATTCTCCATCTGGCATGTTCAGTTCTGGTGAAGCAAGTCTGGGACCCACAGTAACCCCCAACACACAACTCTTTGTGGCTGGGTGCAAGCAAGAACCAAAATATAAACTCTACATCTAATACGTTTAGTCTGCATCCAGATTCTTCTTTCTAAGAATATGACCTAGGCTCACACCTCAATTATCTCTCTAAATATACATAAGATTGTTTCATGAATCATACATATTTCAAAAATTTCTAAGGCAACTAAGGAACTGCTTCACGTTTAATCATAGGCTATGTCTTTCTATATTTATATGATGATCTCTTTTTTTTTTTTTTAGCAAAAGATGTACTTTCAAAATGCCAAGCTATATTATAAATAATAAAATGTTCCCAAGACAATTAATTAGGAGTATGAACACTTCAGTATATTAAATTAACTGGAACTTTCTGTTATATGTCATAAGCCATAGTTAAAATTATCATGAAGAAGTTAAGTGAAGCAAATTGAATGTAGCAATGAAATCCTGAACAAAATTCAGTCAAGACCTAGAACAGCATCAACCCACTGCATGTTATCATTTCACTGCCTTCTTGACACTGATTATTAAATTATCACCTTTGCTGTTTTACCAAGGCACTAAGATTTGTATATTATGACCTATGCCTTTTTCATCTCTTCATTCATATTAAAAACAAAAGAAAACATACACTGTGTTTTTATAAATGACTTTTATTTCTTTAATCATATCAGAAACACCACAATGTAATTGTTAGCATGTAATATAAAATAAGGCAATAACCTATATATAAATATATATATAATACAAACTGGTTTACAAACATAAAATTATATAGCTTAATTAAGTGTATCAGATATTTTTTTTCCTCCTAATGGGCAAGATCAAGAGAAATTAGGGTAGTTACATCAAATTTCTCATGGTAGCATGGTATTATAACTACCTTATAGTAAATAACTTCTGTTAAATGAATAGTGTGGATATTTAATCTCAACTAGAGTTGGGCACGAAATGAACTTTTGATTTGTTTCATTATCTGTTATTCATTTTGTTAGCTAAAGAAATGAATAACGAACCAACCCATCAACGAAAAGCGAAAAGAAATGAAATGGAAATTTCCATTTTGTTTGCTTCGTTTTTCGTTACCCCTCCTATCTTGTCCTTGTCACTGCACTCCTCCTGATCCTGGTGGGGACTGTAAGCCTGTAGAGGTGCTGGCACCAAGCCAGCACCTTAAAAGCCCCCTAGTGGGGACCTTTAAAAGCTAAATAAATAAATAAAGGAGGTGGCCGGGTTGGCGCTCTAAAATAAATAAAAAGTGGTTGATGCTTAAAAAAAAAATTGCCGACCCGGGCCAGGAGCCATATGGTTGGCACTGTAAAACAAAAAATAAAATAAAATAAAATAAAAAATAATAAAAATAATAAAAAACCAGCACTGACCCAGCCCCACAGGCTGTGCAGTCAGCACTTTTAAAAAAAAAAAAAAAAAGAGCATCGACCCGGCCCCAGGGGTGGCCAGGTTGGAGCTCTAAACTAAAGAAAACAAATTTAAAAAGAATCAGCACCGACCCAGCCCCAGGGGTTGTGCGGTCAGCACTTGAAGAAAAACAAAACAAAACAAAAAACGAGGCACTGGCTTGGGGCCAGCACTTCAAAAAGCCCTTCCCAACAGGGCCAGGATTGCCTCCCACCACCACAGCCACTGCCACCGCCACCCAGTAAGTCTACCCAAACTGGTTTGGAATGGTTCGGGTTCGTACAAATTTATTTTAAAGAATTTGTATGAACCTGAACCGAACCGAACCAAGGGTAGGACCAAAACATACGAACCCAAACCATGGGTTTTCTGTTTTGTGCCCACCTCTAATCCTAACCCATTGCCTTTGGTTATTTTAACTTTGAGAGGACAAAAAGGCTTTCCACTTTTGTTGTCATACTCATACTTTTCAGGGTGGGAAAAAAACCATGGCTGCCACACCTGTCACCTTCATCATTTGCTGACTCTGTAGCTTAACACATGATGCAGTGATTTCTAAAGTGTGAGTTCTACCACTACAGGACATCTCATTTTCCCATTAAGTGAGCTATAGCAATTTTCTAAGAACATGAAATGCTGCCTATCCGGTTTCCTTACAGACAACACACTTATAGGTTGCAAGAGTCTATATTGAAAGGAAAGTTTGCTGCTTCTATGCCACCACATTGTACTTAGAGTACTGTCTGGGTAATATAAAATTTAGTTATGCAGAGTATACATTGTCTTTGTGTGTGTGTGTGTGTGTGTGTGTGTGTGTGTGCGCGCGCGCGCTGTCGAGTCAATTATGATGTTCCTTTAGAGGGTTTTCTAGGTAGAGAATACACAGAACTGGCATTCTTTTCTTATAAACTAACCAAGGTGTAAAAAACCTAGCAGCAAACTGTAGTACAGGCTTAGGGTTGACTCAGCCTTCCATTCTTCAGAATACAGTAAACTAAGTGCTCAGCTTCCATGGGTATACATTAAATTCAAAATTTCACTTGTTTAAGTGCAATGGAAATCAGTTGTGGGAGGATCAATGGATCCTAAATAAATGATGTATTAATTTAGGCCAACAGAAAGCTGGAATATTTTAAAGTTTTAAAATATTTCTGAGAAAATATTTCCTGGCTTTGAGCTGCTGAGTCACACCTCTGAATAGCACAAGTCTGTGGCTGCAAATAGCTACCTTGACCTGCCTAAGCTGTCTTGGGGGATGTTACCTGGCTGAAGCATTCAAACAGCTTATGAGAGTCAGGATGTGATAATGCAATCTGTTGCTTCATGTGTCTTACAAATGGAAATTCTACAAATATCTTTACATTGTTTAAGGGAGCACAGAGATGTGTCAAAGGCATGCAGAGATTACTATGTGCAAAAATCTAGCGCTTAATCATGTCTCAAGTGAACAAAAAAATCTTACTGCGTTTGATGGGAACATTGTTGTGTATTAGCCAAAAGTTGACAGAATGGCAGTGCCCAGCCGCTAGCATTGTAGAGCCTTCCTGCCCTCCCGTCCATTGCGTGCCCTCCAAGTAAAGTTTCGCTGGTTGACAGCAGGTCTGGGTCACAGGCACTATGGCAATGTCTGCTTCAATTTGAGTCAAATTTCTAAAAGTGAATAAAACGTAGTCAACATGGTTGAAGTCACAGTGACTGATATGGACTAAGTGGAGCTGAAGTTGTCAAAGCAATTTGTTTAAGACAGATATCTCTCAGACAGAAAAATCCGTGAATTTGAATTTTCTGCATAATGTTGGAATAAAAACCACAGAAGGGGAAATATTAGCAGATGTTTGCCTTACAAAAGCAGTTGATAAAAATGTGTGTTTTAAAGAGGAGTCACCCAATTAAATAAGCGTCACAGAACAGTCAGAATTAAGTCCTGCTGTCAGTGAAGATCCTGGCAAATAAGGCTGTGATCCAGTGCAGAAGAAGCCAATTTACCTCAGAGGGACCGATTTCTGAATAAAAGTCCACAGGATTGTATTGTAGAAATAGCAAACTTAAAGCTCAGCCATAGGTTTTTGCATTTCCTATTCAAAAATAAGTCCCAGAGTGTTCACCGAGGACTTAGTCTACAATAAATTGTTACAGAATTAAAGCCAGTCAGTTAATCCTATAAATACAAATTAAATAACTGATGTTTCTGCATGAACATGCATATACATAGATCTATAGACTGGAAGAAAAGAAACATAATTCATTTCAGAAGATACACAGACATAATGCAGGAGGATTCATCTTGGAAGCCTACAAGCAAGAAAAAAAGACAATATGTTTCAGATTATATTTGCCAATTGTTGCTTTCATAAAATAATGTATTAAAATAATTAATTGGCTGTTAAGGTGGTACTCTCAATGTGCCAGCAAATTTGGAAAACCTAGGGCGCTTTTACACGACCCCTAAGATCCGCTGGTCACTTAAATTCGGACCAGAGATCTTAGGGGCTTGTCGCTCTTCCTGTGTTCCCACCCCCTCCGCACTTCCTGGCTGCTGGCTGCGTGAGGGGAGGGAGAAAACAAAGGAAGAAAGAACGTGGCTCAGATCGGTTCTGCCTCTTGCTCTTCTTAAGTAGCTCTTAAAGGGGCGGGAGCCAAAAAAACAACAAACAGAAGCGAGGAGAGCCCCGCACTCACTATCGTTGCACCGCATCAAATAATGTTCACCTCCAGAGAGCAGGTACTTGAAAAGTGCGCTGGGATGCGCTAAAGTGGGCGTGGTCACACTTAATTGCCTGTAAACTCCAGATCTGGTGGGGAAACATTTTTAAGCTCCGGAGCTTGCAGCCATTTGCCGCGGTGTTTAGGGGTCGTGTATAAACACCCTTCGTAGTAGCCAGAGGACTGGAAAACGTTGTAGATCCCAATCCCAAAGAAGAGCAATGCCAAAGAATGTTCCAACTACTGTACAATTGCACTCATTTCATATGCTAGCAAGGTTATACTCAAAATTCTACAAGGGAGGCTTCAGCAGTACGTGGACAGAGAACTCCCAGAAGTGCAAGCTGGATTTCAAAGGGGCAGGATTGTGCAGAATTATGGAGAAAACTAGAGAGTTCCAGAAAAGCATCTACCTCTGCTTCATTGACTATGCCAAAGCCTTTGGCTGTGTGGACCACAACAAACTATTGCAAGTCCTTAAAGGAATGGGAGTGCCTGACCACCTAAGAAATCTATATGTGGGACAAGCAGCAACAGTCAGAACTGGATTTGGAACAACTGACTGGTTTAACATTGGGAAAGGAGTGCAACAAGGTTGTATACTGTCACCTTGCTTATTTAACCTATATGCAGAGTACATCATGCGAAAGACAGGACTGGATGAATCACAAACCAGAATTAAGATTACCACAAGAAATATGAACAACCTCAGATACACAGCAGAGACATCTCTTTTCTGACAAAGGTCTGGATAGTCAATGCTGTGGTTTTGCCAGTAGTGATGAATGGAAGTGAGAGCTGAACCATAAAGAAGGCTAATTGCCATAGAATTGACATTTTTGAGCTGTGGTGCTAGAGGAGACTCTTAAGAGTCCCCTGAACTGCAAGGAAGTCAAACCTATCTAGCATGAGTGAAATCAACCCTGAGTGTTCACTAGAAGGACGTATTTTGAAGCTGAAGCTCCAATATTTTGGCCACCTCATGAGAAAGGACTCCTTAGAAAACTCTCTGTTGTTGGGAAAGATTGAGAACAGATGAAAGTCCACCATTAGAGGTGGTCATGAATCAGAAAAATGTGATTAATTTCAATGCATGATAAATTAAGGTTGGCAAATCACAAAAAACAAATTTTATCATTTTTCCTGACAATTCAATTAATCAATTATTTGATTTATTTTGCCTTTTAAACCCTATATAAAATGATGCTCCAGGCACCTATAGACAACAAATTCTCACATAAATTTCTCCGACTCTCCTCTACAATCACTTCAAATTTGGTGAAGACTGGGTTTCAGACATCCAAGTTATCTACATCCCAGGAAAATGCCCTCTAGCAGTTGACTTGGGGAAAGTCCAAACTTCACCAAATATGGAGATATTGTAGAGGAGAGTCAAGGGGAGCTTCTCTATTATTTTGGTGTCTATAGGTGTCGGGGGGGGGGGAGTTTGCAGCCTGGTGAATCCACAATTTACAAATCATGAAACATTGACCAATACATTTTGCAATTTTGCAATTTGTTTTAAATCCATGTCCATCTCTAGCTTTAGCACACTTGTGGTGGAGCTGTTTGGAATTGGATACCAGAAGGCACTAGGTTACAGAAGGCTGATATATAGGACTGCAGCTTGGTGGTCAATTAGTCTGAACTAGCCAATATGACACACTTAATTTACAGGTTAAAAATAATTCCTATAAGTAAATGCTTTCAGGAACCAGCTTAAAATATCTTCCAGTTCTATGAGCAAAAATAAATTCCAGCATCACTGCTAAATATTCAGAATTTAAGAAGATCTGAATTACTCTCATGTACATTTCCTCATAGTTATTTCGTATTCATAGAACAAGGTTAAGGGAGGAGTGGACTGATACAGGCAGGAAAAGAGAGAAAGATCATGTACATAAAAAGTCAATTCTCTTTTTGTGACTGTGCATATACCTACCTAGATCCTCCTGCTAAAGTATTTGTTGTATCCCCAAAATATAACCGGCACTGTCAAAAGGAGCTCGAGGAAAAGTTTAAGTTATTTATTCATAGAGTGTTACAACACTTTCACATAACTTGTGAGGTACCTTTCAAAGCCTTGGCAAAAGCTTTTCATCTTTTATGGTATTTTACATTTTCCCCCTGGAAAAGAGAAGAAAAGAGAGAAATAAGTCTCCTTGAGAAGTTTTTTTTTTTAAAAATGGTATCTAATTGTGTCACCTATTTTCTTTACTTCTCTGAAATGGGTCTGACCAATAAAAGAGACGCAAGGGAAAAGACTTAGCATATCTTCAGACAAAAATGTTCTAAAGCTACAAAAATACCCTTGGGAAGAAAGTGAAGGCAATCAGAAGAAGCAGCTTATGAAAGGTGCTCTACCTGAAGAAAGAAAGAAAGAAAGAAAGAAAGAAAGAAAGAAAGAAAGAAAGAAAGAAAGAAAGAAAGAAAGAAAGAAAGAAAGAAAAGAAAAGAAAGAAACTTTCAAAATCCAATTTCTTTTTCATAAATGGAACAAGAAAGATTGTCTGATCATTCAAGAATGGAGAAAAAAGATGAAAGAAAAATGTTGGGCAAATCCAGTTTGCTCCAATCCAAAGTCTTGTTATGATAGTAAATGGGAATTAAGAATATGTGTTTGCTGAGTAAATTATTTACAGTAATATACTTAATGGTCATTTACAATACCTCCTGAAAGTAATCACATGTTGAATCCAGTTTTTATTCTCATGCACCTGTAATCCTTCTTTTCCTCCACACTGTTCTCCCATCTTTTTTCTTCTACAAAATACTCTAGCCCTATGTAAGATTTGTCTGCTTGCACATATGGCTAAAGCAAGGACAGAAATGTGGATGTGCCAATGAGACTCTTCTCTTATCCACTGCTATGCACCAACCAAGCACAAAGACTACAACCAACCAAAACAGATACCTCTTCATACTTAACACAGAGAAGTCAGAAATTGTAACAGGCACGTTGTAACATTAAGGTTTATGAGTATATCCAGTTGGATATATGCTTTGTTCTGTTTCATTAACGAGTCCCTTGGGAGCCTTAGATTGCTGGTCAAGACATTTACAATAGAGATGGGCATTAACCAAATTATGAGCAGAAAAAAGCTACAAACCTAGCTGGTTAATGGTTTGTTTTGTGGTTTGGTTCATGCAAGCCATTTTGAAACTTGGTGTTTCATTTGGCTTTGGCAAAACAGGTGCCTCCCACCTCTTTCATCTGGGAGGAAGGCCTCTGTTGCCTACCAACATGGTCCTGCTGCTTTCATGGCTGTCATCTTCAAAGACAGTAGCCTGGCTTAACTTCCAGGAGCTAGTGTCTCTGCTCATGCACTGGTGTATCCCCTGATAGTTGTGTGCATGTGCAGAGACAGCTGGCAGAGCTACCTGGAAGGGAAGTCAGGTCACTGTTGATGAAGGATTGTTACAGAAGGAAGAGGAATTGGAGGAGTGGCAGGACCAGGTAGGAAGGTGAAAGTGGCAGTGGGAGGATGGTGAATAGAAACCATCAGAGGAGGAGGCTTTAGGTTATCTTCCCTCTAGGCACATACCAGAAAAACACATCCTGAATCAGCTCATTTTTCTGGAGTTCGAGGTAGTTCATGGTTCATGGGTAGCTATCAGCCATGAACCACCCAATTCATTGTTTTTCCACTTCATTCCCTTCTGTAACCTACTTCATTGTTTTTCTACTTCATTCTCATCTGTAATCTATATACCCTTCATCCAATGAGTACAGATAAATTGCCACCTGATAGGCTTATCTCAGGTGTTTTAAATTATGCAGCCTCAATACAGCCATTGTATAGTCTCTTGAAAGCAGACAACCTTTATGACCAATGTTCAAAATCTGATTATGCCCATAGTGTGCTAACACCCATAAAAGAGAGGAAAAAAACATGAGTCAGTTTGTTTTGCTTTTATTAAAAGCAATGTATGGGTTCTGTAGAAAGCATGATATGCTAGGTCATAGATGACCTGAAACAAAAGTTTCTTTACAAAACCAGAGGTGGGGATATACTTTCATAATCATAGTAATCATTGCCAAAGCCCTTAATCTTAATCATTTAAAAAGATATAAGAGTTTAAGAGTCCCAAAGTAGGCTCAAGAATGTGAACTCTATCTGTGATCCAGGGCCTCAGTTACATAACCACATGGTCAGAGGCTTCTGGGATGGTGAAAGAAGCAAATGCTCTCATAAAGCAACAGCATATGAGTATCCTTTTACTCGCTCAAGAATGCATCCCATGCAATGTAAAAACCATCTGTCTCTTGCTCTTGGACAAAAGTTAAGAATTACCAATTATTTTATACCATCTTCTGATGCACTAGACCAGGTATGCCCAAACTTCGTCCCTCCTGATGTTTTAGACCACAACTCCCAGAATTCCAAGCCTGTATTTCCAATGGCAAAGGGCTCTGGGTGTTGTGGTCCATGGAGGGTTGAAGTTTGGACATGACTGCACTAGATGAAGCCTGTATATTTACAACATAAATGGCACCATCTTTTTTTAAATAGGTCACTGGTTCATATTCTGTTACAGGTTAACTTTAACAATATAGTCTAAGTTATTGTCTTCAGAGTGTAGACTTTTTAAAAATCTTCACAGTTCTCAGAATAAATCAGCCAGCATGGCCCTGGGGCATTCTGGGAAATACAGCCCAAAAGAGTAATGCTTCCAGATCATTTTCACTTTTTCTTAGAAGCATGAGATTATGACTGGCATGGTTTCAGGGCCTCTACTCTCTGCTGTTAGTCATTTACATGCAAAGACTATTCTCTGTATAATCAATCTTGCTGAATTGTATTTAATTTGGGAAATAAATGAAGGCCATTTGACCCAGAATTTCCATTGAGACTTTGGATAATGGGCATTAAGTTAACATTATTTCATAGATACTGGCTAGACCACATCATCTCAGAAAATATTTAATGCAGTCTTGCTGCAACTTTTGTGTGTCATCCTTTATTATAATTGCTATTTTATATATTTATATTTTCATATTCTTAATTGAATCATTAAGCACATAATGATTCCAAAAAACA
>JAHTLZ010000330.1:29715231-29728936 GCA_023846285.1 Phrynocephalus versicolor
TCAGTACCCACTGTTTGACTTCCACCACATATTGCAACATAAATTAAGAGTCATCAGGACTCTGAACCACAAAGCAGAGGGCATCCCCACCTCCACTGAAGCCAAGAAGAAGGAAGACAGGCATCTGAAGACAGTGCTTAAGGCCAGTAGATATCCAAAGTGGGTGCTTAACAAAGCAATGTCCTGACCCAGAAGAACAATGGATCAGTCTGAGACTCAGTGCTGATGGAAGAACCTGGTCATTCCTTACATGGCTGGAGTGCCTGAATAGCTTAAAAGGATTTTTATGGTAAACACCACATACCTGTTTACTTCAAACCCACAAACACTGTCTGCAAAAGACTTGTCCACCCAAAACACCTGACACCATAACACCAGAGGAGTAATGTAGTATACTAGGGATGAGCACCTTATGAAAAACTACACATTGTTTTATCATTTTGTAAGGTTTTGAAGTGTTAGAAAATGAAATGAAACAGCAGACAGAATGTCACCAAAAACCAAACCAAAATGATGTTTTTAGTTTGATTTCTCTGAACCAGGAAGCCACTGCCAGATCTTCCTTAAGGAAAGGGGCTTTGATCAGGTGGCTGTTTCCCAGTTCTCGCCACTGCCTTGCAGCTGATTTTGAGAGCTCAAGCTGTCAAAAAGCTAACAAACAGCTGGGAGGTGGCGGGGATGGGCTATTTTAAAAAGGCTCCAGCATTTGACAACTTGTCTGGAGCCTTTTGTAAATGGCCCGCTCGTATCAGTGGAGCCTTTTAAAAATGTTCAGCCCACAACAGCAAGCCTCTCACTGTTTTGGGCAGGTGATTTTAAGAAGGTTTCAGCCTTTGACAGTTTGGCTGGAGGCTTTTTAAAATGGCCGACTCACAATAGTGAGAGGCTTGCTGTTGCGAGCAGGCCATTTTAAAAAGCCCCCAGCTGAGCTGTCAAAGGCTAGACCCTTTTTTAAAATGTGCCCCCCCTGCAACAGTGAGAGAGCTCTCGCTGTTGCAGCGGCACATTTTAAAAAGCGTCCAGGCCTTCACCCAGGTGGTGGGCTAGAGACTTATTTAAATCCCCTGCTGCACCAGAAGGAGCACGGGGGATTCATTTCATTTTGTTTCGTTTAGTAAATAATAAATTTTGTTTTAAAAAAATTACTTATGGAATGAAACAAAGCACGGGGGGATGAAACCGAATGAAACGGAAACTATTTTTCCATTTTGTGCCTATCCCTATAGTATACATGATGCAATGCAGTGAGTAATGCAGAGCTCTACACTGGAGAAACCAAACAGCCACTAAAGAGGAGGATAGCCTAGTAACAGCTGAGGACCAGAATCAGTGACATACCTGTATTTGAAGGGGAAAAGGACACTCATTCATATATGAGGATGTACACATATTAGACAGAGAATATAGGTGGTTCAAGAGAAGAGTCATTCATGTGTGTATTGAAAATCCCTCTCTCAACAAGGGTGGAGGACTTAAGCACAATCTGTCTACCTCTTGTCATACAGCCCTTTCATCTGTCCCTAGATAATCAGAAGTACTTCACACTTCCACCCAGAAGCCCACAGCTAACGACTCATACATAATGAATGTTGGGAAGGGTTGCATAGATGCGATTTTCACACACACCAGGTCATTCTACGTCTAAGGAGGAGCCTATTCAGACTAAGGTGGTGTGAAATCAAGGTGGACTATAAATTGGAAGCCTTCCACCAATTTTCCTCAAACTGATGAAGCTACTTGGATGGATAGAGAAACTTTTTGATCTCACAAGGAAAGTTGCCATAACTCCACTTCCAGATCCCTTATACAGCTTTCCCAGTCTTTTTCACCTTTAAAAGCAAAAAAGGAGAAAAATGCATATAAACCCTATTTATTGCTGTATCCAAAATTGTTCTGCCCACCAACTCATCCTATAACATTCAAGCTCATCTATTCGTCCTTTACAAAACTTTCTCAGCCTTCTTCACTTCCTTTTAAAAGCAAAAAGGGGAACCAATACTTGTTTGCTCCAGGTATTCCTGCACCCATGAACATTTTGCCCAATATAGGTTTCATAGGAATAAGTCCAAGAAGATGAAATCTATTCTTCTGGCAGAGTCTATAAGAACCTTGGAGAACACTTAATTATTCATAGAGTTTGAAAAAACATTTGCACACTTTTCTTATCCTCATGGCTCACAATCTATCATGCTAAAGTAGGACAAAAGCTCAAGGATTCCCATGTGAAACTCTCTAGACTCTCTTTCTGTCTTTATAGCCACAGAGGGAGTCGCTGCTAGGACTCAGTAATTTATAGTTTGCTTTCCAGTCATGAACATAATATTAACTAAAACATTTCATCTCCCTTCCCCTTGGAATTTCCGTACTTAACTCAGCCATAATTTTAGTTAACTTAGTTATGTAACATCACTTCCTCCAAGCTGGCTAATTAGGTTCAGATGCTTTATTTAAGCCTTTCAGGACATTATCCAAAATTCCTGTAAACACAGTTCTTGCCAAACTTCCTCCTCTTTATTGGAATCCCCTTAAGAGATACTGTAATATGAATATGTTATATTGTGCTAGCTACATAGCCTTGAGACATTGGTCAGATGCCACAGATTTCAGAGGTGTCCCAAATATATCATAGCAATATGCTTATTCCAAAATGCCTTGAGGCTTATCCAGGTATGTGGTACATACTGTTAAAAGTAAAGGATTGCACATTACTGGACTCCAGTCAGATAAATCAGATCCTTCCATTACAACAAGAACTTGAGAGGGAGAGAAAATATTCTTTACAGTTTACGCTTTCAAAACAGTTGAACAAATTGCTTTGCGACTTGGTCATTTTGGAGAGGTCTTTATGAGGCACAAAGGCTACAGAATGCTTTATCCATGGCATTTGAATACTGACAGATGACGTCTAGCAGTTTGACAGGTTCACCCAACCTTAGTGATCTATATTAACACTTTTAAAAAAATGGCAACTGGCAACTGAGGCCAACTCTGACTTTGTCCTCTTGCTGTCTTTTTGCACCTGTGAGAACAAACAAGTGATGTAAGAAGCAAATTGTTAGAACATGGATATTAGCTACAAAAGCAGTTGTGTCAAAGTACCTGGTGGTGTTCAAAGAAAATATAACAATAGGAACATAAGACATCAAGTACCCATGGATGAAACCTTTTTATTTTCACATTTTTGTTGCACTGAGGCTTAGACATCTCTTTGCTGCTGTGCATGTACAGGGAACAACACTATGATCTTTATAGAAAAAGGGAAAATAAGCACTTATTTTTGATTGAGTGGGTTGGAAGAAGGGGAAGATTGGAACTGCAACGCAGCACCCATGCTTCCTTTCTCTCTTCAGAAATGTGAATGCCATATGCAGCTTCAGTGCTAACTTCACATTTCGTACATTTGCTTTAAGTCATTTACAGCCAAAGGAATCACCTGCTACAGAGGAAATCCTATGTCCTAATACCTAGGAGTAAGACATAATGAACACGGCAGGAGTTAATTCTGAGTAGACAGTCATCAGTTTGAAATCTTTGGAGATAAGGGCCTTTTCTCATCTGTTATTCTTTTCCATTTTTTGAAACTTGCACAGACACATTTGCTAAAACCTTCTACCTGGTATTTCATTACATTTTAACAGGCCATTCTTCAGGCAGGTTCTTTTGAGGAGGTATGTTAGAACTGCATGATCAAAAGAAAGTGGCCAGCTAATGCACAAGGCTACGTTCTCTTATCTTACTCATGCACAGTGATCGTGTATTCCATGATACCATGCTTTTGAAGTCAGCAGTTTCATTCAGGTCACTGGGAATTATTCAACATGATTAAGAGCTTCTCACACCGTCTTTTACTGTTCAAATGGGATGTATCAACGAATGAAAGGAAGCAAGAGGGATAATGGAAAACTAATGCACTTTTTATGTTTAACCATTCCATTTCCCCTTTCAGAAGAACAATGTGCTGTTTGTTTTCAGGACTCTTGAAACCTGGAGGAATGTCCTAGTACAGTTTTGAAATGCTATTGCACCACCTGCCAGCAAGACCAAATATGTATAAAGGCCAGGAAATAACCCATGAGATGGTTATGAAAATGAATTTTTTGCAAAATATTCACAAAAAAATGAAAACGAACCGAAACAGACCCCTAAACAAAAAACGACAAACAAAACACATTTTTTTTATTCATGCCCATCTCTAATCCCAATTTTTCATATAATGTTGTCAGCTCCTCAGTGGGATTGTATATGAGCAGATGAGCATAGGATTGTGCTTTTAAAAAGATAGTAGTGAAGGGCAAAACAACCCCTTCTGCTTTGCCAGTTCATAATTTCAGTAGCTTTCACTGAATGGATGAACAGCAATGAAAACCACATTTACTTAGATTCCCAGGATTTCTCCACATGGAGAATTTGATTCTACTCCCTTTTGATTACTGATGCCAGGGGAGCACATAGTTTACTGGAAGTTTCACCCAAATCAACCCACTTCTCTTCTCTTGAGGACCTGTGTAGGGATGTCAGTCCCACAGCCTCTCATTCTTTTCAGAATTGGGGAGGAGAAACATACTCTTTTATCCTTGCAGAAGTATTTCTCTGTGCAAGGTTTTTCTTTTTCTGAGAGATCAAATACAAAATCTTGTATTTGATAATACAAGACTCCTCAGATGTAGTGTGGCCATTTCCCCCCAGAACAAACCCTAGCCTGCACAGATTTATTAGAATTTTCCTTGGGGAAAAAATATTGATTTATACAGAATTTGGCAGTTTCTTGAGCAAAACCACAGGGGGTGGGGAAGGTCACTGGGTCTCTTTGCCGAAAAAAGCCAGGAAATCTTGATGGTGGGTGTGGGAGTTCACTGGAGAACTTCTTAAGGCGTGGGCTCCGGCATAGTCTATCTGCTACTTATCAGGCTGTACTTTCCAAAGTACCCAGGCAAATCAAAGAGCCTTCACCACCAAGGTCACAGCTAACGACCCATTCTTGATGGGTTTCAGCACCTTAGGCCATTGTTTACCTTAAGGCCATGGACACTAATGTCTCCCTAACGAGCCTATTCAGGCTATTGTTCATCTTATGAGCCAATCAGACCAGGGGACAGAGGTCAAGCTGACTATAAGAAGGACTACTTGCACTAGCTGTATTCAGACCGATGAAGCTGTTTGGATGAACAGCAAAACGTTTCTGTCTCTCAAAAAAGAAGTCCAGTAGCCATGACTCAACTCCCAGTTAAACACACCTGGATGACTGAGAATCATCACAGATGTATTCTTAAGGCTAAGCTGGCCTGACTGCAGGAAAAGGATGAACACGCGCGCACGCACGCACGCGCGCACACACACACACACACAGAGAGAGAGAGAGAGAGAGAGAGAGAGAGAGAGAGAGAGAGGTGCCTTTTCAGCCAGCTAAGCAGACACATACAAAGACTCCCTGAGCTCCTCTCCAAAGACTTTTTAAATTCATCTTATCTGTTGCTTGCGGAAAAGTGAAAACATTGATTCTAATAGGATGCAGGTGCCCTTTGGCCCTGCCTCAAAGCAAAAGGTCAGGGGAAATAGAAGGTCACTTCCTTGTCAGATATAGCATATTGATAGCCAGGAGAGTGTGCTCTCACAGAAGCTTTCCCGAAAATCATACTCTGTGAAGAAAGACTCCCAATAGGTGGGAACTCTCAGCAAGGACAATCATATAGCATGCAGAATTTTTTGACCATTGTCCACCTTCCACATCCCTAATTGCTTGTACAACAATCAATATTCCTGATCCAGGACTATATAACAAACATGGGGCTAAACTGACAGGATCAACCAGCACAATGGCACCTTGTTACTGTTAGAATGGTGCCTGTGCAATAAAGTTTGGGGAAGTCATGGGTTCTCATAACATTGTTAAATGAATAAAGGGGGCAGGCATAGCTGCTTTGGAGGATCAAAATGACATAAAGGTATCCATTAAAGATGTAGCTAACTATGTATATTTTACTATCAGCAGGTAGCTCAAATTCAGCTACATTCATTGTACTAAAAAAAGACTACCTAAACCAGAAAATTATTTTCATGAGATAATTCTTATTTGTTTTAAGAATGCTGATAACCATGTGGAGATTACTTTTTAAAAGCCAATTCATCATCTTCCTATCTTGATCTGCACACAAGGTCTTTGTTTATTTACTGTTTGTTTTTAAGCCAAGAATGATAACCTACAAAATTAATAGTATAGCTGTCCTGTACCTATCAACAAAATGTGATCCCAACATGCTTTCTATCTCATCCATAAAATCAAGCAAATCTCATTTGGGATGCATGGGTGCAAATTAATATAAAATGTAGTTCTTAATTGGGATGTGTGTCTGGGACATATTTCCTTTAATATGTTTAATAAGCTTTAAAACTAGTTTCATTGGTGCACCTCAGAGACCTTGCACAGAATAACAGGGTTGTCTAGAAGTGGATATTTAATTTCTACACCCAGCTGAAGTGGAATTAAAGTGCAAAAGCAATTTCAAAGATCTTGATATGATGGATGATCTGAAATTGTTCCTTATATTATTGGTCTTCAAAGAAATACTTAAAGAGCAAACTTTCTGAATTCCCTTATTAAAGCCAATAACAAAATAATTTACATTTTCCCTAAGAATAATTTAATATATACTTGATGTGTCTAATCTGAGTTCAAAGGATCACACTAAATCAAATATTTAAATTAATTATGTGTCATTAAGTCAATTAGGATTTATGGCAAACCTTTTCAGGGTTTTCCTGGTAGAGAATACTCAGAAGTGGTTTACTATTCTCTTTTTATGGGCATACCTTGAGAGTGAGCAGCTTGCCCAGGGCTACACAGGATTGCTGTTCTGTGATGCACAGTAGGGAAGTGAACTCCTGTCCTCCAGCTCTGCAGGCAGATACCAAACTCTCTAAGGTCTTCTAGCGGACTGCCAGAGCGGACATGAAACCATTGATGGGGTTCCCGGCCGGCCCAGTGGTGGCTTTCCCCGGGATCAATTGGGCCAAGAGGCTGCTGACCCCAGCCTGAGGGCCATCACTGAGCCGCTCCCCCCGAACCCCATTGGCTCTGGCCCGGTATGGACACTATGGCTGAAGAGCTATACCTCACCAGAGAGGTGTGCCTGGGCCTATTTGTGCCATCTGAGTCCCACAGCCTCTACTGAACTGAACGGCGGTTCCAGGGGGCACCGGTATCCTGCTGTGGTTGAGCTGGGGAGGTGTATGTTGAGGTCAGCTCATTGATTTTCCATCTACAGTAGAGATCTGCTCCAATCGGCCTGATGGCCTGTTTGAGACTTCTGACTCCAATGGCCCCACTGTTGTTACCATCTGGTTTGGCTTGCCCCAGCCTTCCCCATCTCTCTCCCCTATGTATTCCATCTGTTTCCCTGGTTCAGTGCCCATGTTATCTTTTATTTTATTATTTTATTATAATTCTCTTATTTATCTATTTTGTCTTCCATTAGAGTTTTTCCTATTTATTATTTTATGTGATTTATATTTATTGTTTATTAGCTATTATTCTTAATTATTTTTGTTTGTATTTATATTTTTCCTTTATCTTTTTTTTCCCCGGTCGCCACGTTGGCAGGGACTCGTATTTCAACTGTGTTGGACCGTGGACGGTATGCTTGGAGTCGAGGGGTTAGGCAGGTAAGAAGAACTCGGGTCAGGCATCTTGTGCCTGTCCCATGTTCTGACCCCTTGACTCACTGCCACGTGTCCTGGAGCCATCCCACCAGTGCCTCCAACCTGTCCTGTCTCCTAATGAATGCCAGGTCAGTCCACAATAAGATCCCTGTCATTTATGATTCCATCATTGACGGGAGGGCCGACCTGGCCTGTATTACCGAGACCTGGAGGGGTGCAGAGGGGGGCTTCGCTCACCCAGCTGTGCCCACCTGGGTTTCTGGTTCAGGAGTGGGCAAGTTGGAGGGTCAGAAGGGGGGTTGCCATCATCTACAGTGACTCACTTCATGTCAGCAGGGCCTCGACATTGGTTAGTCCGGGGTTAGAATGCCTTCACCTGTTGGTGGGACAGCGGGACAGATTTGGCATTGTGCTGGGTTACCGCACTCCCCGCAACCCAGCACAATCCCTCCCAGAGCTCTTGGAGTTCATCATGGCGACACTTTTGAAGTCCCCCCGCCCTTTGGTTGTTGGGGACTTCAATGTGCAGGCTGGCGGTGGACTATCTGGTGCAGCTCTGGAATTCATGGAGTCCATGGAGTCCATCTCCATGAGTCTGTCCCAGCATGTTCTATGCCCCACTCACAGGTCAGGGCATATCCTTGACTTGGTATTTACCTCCATGTTGGGGAATACTACTCTCCAGGTAGGGGACATTGTTTCTCTACCTGTGTCATGGTCAGACCATCACCTGCTGTCTTTCTCCCTGTTGATCGCAGCCGGTCCCACGGGGACCTTCGGCCTCTTGTGTTGGCCCACCCCCAGAGGCTTATGGACCCAGTTCGGTTCCAAGATGCCTTTGGGGAGCTTCCTGGTGGCTTGACTGATGCTCTGGCCAAGGCTGTGGCTAACCAATGGTTTAAAACAGCTGCCTGCGCCATTGACCGGATTGCCCACAAGCGCCTACTCTGTAGCAGAGCTCAATCTTCACCGTGGTTTACAGAGGAGTTGAGAGCGATGAGGCAGGAACGGAGAAGGCTGGAGAGCAGCTGGAGAAGAAGCTGGATGGCGGTTAATAAGACTGCAGTTGTTATCCAGACTAGGCACTATTCTCGAGCAATCAGGGAGGCTAAGACATCCTATTTCTCCCTGAGAATTGGTGAGGCCTCGAACTGCCAGGCGGAACTTTTCTGGGTGGTTCGGGACCTCACCAATCCTAGTCTGGCGAGGCCTCTTCCTACTGAGTTCAGTAGCAAGAATTTTGCAGTCTTTTTTCAATCTAAAATAGAGGCCATCCGGGCCGGTTTCGATTCCAGTTGTACTAGCCCACCCCACCATCCCCTGTCGCTGCACCCCCTCACTCTCCTCGTCTGGATGAGCTTGGACCTGTTTCCTCTTTGGAGGCCTCCAGGGGGATCGCCCACTGCCAGCCCATGTCCATCCCCTTCGATCCTTGCCCTTCTTGGCTGATAAAAGCTGCCGGAGGGAGTATGCCAGAATGGGCGTCTGCCATCACCACTGCCTCCTTCAGCAAGGGGGTTTTTCCCTCCCGTCTGAAGGAGGTGGTGGCAAAGCCCATTCTTAAAAAACCTGGCATGGCATCGGACCAATTGGCGAATTATCATCCGATTGCCAATGTCCCTTTTATGGGCAAGGTTATTGAGAGGGTGGCCACGACCTGGATTCAGTCTTTTTTGGAGGAACAGCAGTGCCTTGACCCATGCCAGTCCGGGTTCAGGCTGTGCCGGGGGACCGAGACAGGTTTAGTCATGCTGCAAGATGACCTAATCCGGGTGGCCGACAGGGGATGCTCTACCCTGTTGGTTCTCTTGGATTTGTCAGCGGCCTTTGATACCGTCGACCACGGTATCTTACTGGACCGGCTCTCTGAGGTGGGAATCGGGGGCACTGCTCACAGTTGGCTCCGGTCCTTCTTGGAGGGCCGTTTCCAGTATGTGCAACATGGTGGAGAGTTGTCAGCCCCATGGATACTCCCTTGTGGGGTTCTGCAGGGGTCGTCTCTCTCCCCCATGTTGTTTAACATTTATGTGAGGCCACTGGCTGGGGTCATTAGGAGATTTGGAGTCTGCTGTCATCAGTACGCTGATGACACACAGCTTTATCTCTCCTTTTCCACCTCTGCAGTGGAAGCTGTCCAGACTCTCGACCAATGCCTGGACGCGTTCTTGGCATGGACCAGGGTCAACAGGCTCAAGCTCAACCCAGAGAAGACAGAGGTGATGTTCTTCAGGAGTTCCACATCTGGATATGGAGGCTCTCTCCCTAGTCTGGAGGGTGTTTCCCTCCCGCTGGCGGATAGGGTTTGGAATCTGGGCATGATTCTGGATCCAGCACTTACCTTGGAAGCCCAGGTGGCTGCCGTGACCAGAACCGCTTTTTACCATCTTTGCCAAATTGCCCAGATCCGCCCATACCTAGATGGTGACTCCCTGAGAACTGTAGTGCAAGCGTTGGTGATCTTGAGGCTGGACAACTGCAACACTCTTTACATGGGGTTGCCCTTGACTCTCCTCCGGTATCTGCAGTGGGTACAAAATGCGGCAATCAGGCTGGTGGCGGGTGTGCGTCATCATGACCACATCACCCCAGTCCTGGCTTGCCTGCATTGGTTGCCTGTTGCGTACTGGATCTGATTCAAGGTCCTGGTTTTAGTTTATAAAACCCTCCATGGCTTGGGCCCGGACTACCTGTCAGGGCAGATCGTCCAGCAATCAACCTCAGCCCGTCCAGTTCAGCAGTCGCGGGCACACTTGCTTTGGGTTGCCACCCCTAGAGAGGGCCAGAAAACCTCCACCCATAACCGGGCCTTCTCGGTGGCCAGCCCCGCTCTTCCAAGTGAAGTGCGCTCTGCAGAGTCCCTGTTGACTTTTCACAGAGCGTTAAAAACTCTACTCTTTTGTGAGGCCTTTGGTGACCTAGCTTAGTGGGTTTTTTTGTTTTTTACCCCACCATCTGTGTGCTAGCTCAGTTAGCTGAGTGCTGTTTGCTGAGCTTCTTGTGTCTTATGCCAGGGGTGCTAAAGTTGTTTTAAAGCTGTTTATTGTTGCTGTTTTTATATTGTTGTGGTTGCTCTCCACATTTGTATTGTTAGCTGAATTGTTCAGCCTTCTGTAAGCCACCCAGAGTTCCCATGGGAAGATGGGTGGGGTAGAAATCAAATAAATAAATAAATAAATAAATAAATAAATAAATAAATAAATAAATAAATAAATATCTACTCACACTAGATTTCCAGAGCTTATTGGATTGTAACTCCCATCCTAGCTAGCATTGGCAATGTTCACTTAGATGGATTGGAGCTGTAATCCAAATACATGTGGGTCCCTAATCTTGGATAAAAAGCAAAGAGAAGGATGATATCATTTAGAACATATGCAATAACTTAAACAGTAGCTGTAAACTTAATCCTACAGGCATACATTTTGTTTCTGAATTTAGCTTATGTCCGGGAGCTCTTACATACCAGCTGACTTCTCAGTGAAATTCTATGCTTCTCTGGTTCTTCATGAAAGAAGACAAATTTCAGTACAAGTAATGCTGTAGGAGGAGACAATTTGATCATGTAATGTGTGAGGTGTAGAGTTGAGACTGAAAATGAGTGGCTCCCGGGCCCTCTGATTAGATGGGTGGTATATAAACTGATTCATAAATAAATAAATAAATAAATAAATAAATAAATAAATAAATAAATACCTCTGCTGTATATATCCCTCCAAGATTGGTGAAGATTGGATTTCTGGCATCAGAATTATATACCCACAAAAAGCCCCTTCTGGAAAAGTCCCCCATGACAGGCCCCTAAGACTCCAAACTTATGGATAAGCTTCCTGTGACTCTATTGTTCCTCCAAGTTTGGTGAAGAGTGGGTTTTAAGGTGTAATCATCTCTATTCAAGCACCAAGCCTCCTTAGGTAAATACAAAGTTGTTTGAATGGGTTATGAAGCATACCAGCAGCATACAAAAAGTCCAGGTAATGAATTGAAATAGTTGTTAGAAATCACTGATTCATTAAAAATGTATCACTTCTTATTTATTCAAAGTAACAACCCAATGCATGTGAAGTGACATTTATTAAGCAATTTTTGATTAGTTTATTCATGTGGGGTTTGGGCCCAGTTTTTTTTTACCTATTTGGGGGAGGCAGGGGGTTGGAGTGGCTTTTTGGGGGATGAGACATTTATGAAAAATATCCATACATTTGTGATCTGGTAAAAAATGAAGAATAAAGGTAAAATTGATAGTTAATCTAGAAATAAAATTAGAAGCAAGAAAGGTACTATTATATGAGTGAAAAAAATAGTGAGAAAGAAAGACTGATAAAAAAGAAGTCAAATTGTGGAACATCCGGATTAGAAAGAAAGTAAGCTGCATTCTTGTAATGATACAATTGTAATAATTTGTTTTTCATTGTTAATAAAGTTTTAAAAATCATAAATTCATAATTTGCTAACATTGATGAATTTCAGATCACAACAAATCACTATTTTTATGGTTGTTGTCCATATCTAGCCAGGAATGACAAGAGACTGTGGAGAGCAAATGGATACATGTCCTTGGTCTATCTGTACCAAGGTAGTTATGGAGCGACAACACCACAGCACTTTTATAACAGCAGTGGTGCAGATCCTAAGGGGGGGGGGTGGCCCACTATGCTGGTGGATCACCTATCATTAATGTTGGAAATAGGTCTTTGCAGAAGGTGGTGATTGCCAAATTCAAAGGAATGATGGCAGTGATGGCATCTGCTGGTGCACTCAGTTGCCTTCTGGGTAGGGCTGGTGCTGCCATTAGCCTGAAAGAAGCTGTCACCTCAGTTGGTTGCTACCTCCTACCAACCTACCCATGCTGCTTGAAAGAAATGCTACTGGGCTGCATAGCACTATATAGACTAGAGATGGGCACAAAACAAAAAAATGCTATTTTGTAATTTTGTTACATAACAAAGTGGTTTGTTATAAAATAAATGAAATGAACCACCATTTTTGCTCCAAAAGTGAAATGATTCATCCTAGAGGCACCAAATTTGGTGGGTAGATTCCCTGGACTCTCCGCTTTAAGCCCTCCAAATTTAGAGAGATTTGGGATTCAGGGGGCTGAGTTATTCAACTTCAAATGGGAATGATGGCAGACAAATAAAATACTTCACACCTTCAACCATCAAGGCCATAGCTAATGACCCATAATGGGTTTCAGCACTTTGTTCACCTTTAGGCTATTGACTGTTGTCTACCTAACAAGCCTATTCAGGGTCCATTGTTCATCTTATGAGCCCATTTCAGACCAGGGTGACAAGAGGTCAAAGTGAGCTATAAAATAGAGGCCTTGCAACTAACTTTTTCAGACTGATGAAGCTGTTTGGATGAGCAGCAAAACATTTGAATCTCTCAAGAAAAGAAGTCCAGCTGCCATGACTCAACTTCCAGATCAACTCACCCGGATGACTGAGAATCTTCACAGACATACTCCTATTGTTCTTTATTGGGAGGAAGCTCTTTGCTTCAGACTCGTCAGTAGAAGACCTTGGGCTTGGCCTTCTGTGGGGTGCCTTTAAAAAAAAAGCTGGTTAGCTTGATTGCATCTGAATTTGGATCCAATTTATTAAGATTCCTGTTGTTCATTCCCACAAGTAGGTGGCAGTTGTTCTTTTCCATACCTGAACAACTGGCTGTCCAGTTTCAGTGATATGGGAGCCCAACTGTGTGAGATCACAATGGTGTCAGTTGCTGTTTTCCTGAAATCTCTAAGAGGGGAAAATTGGTTGTCTGGCAGTGTGACTTCAGATGTAATGGTTAGTTCAAAAGCAGGAAAAATGTTTTGATCCTCATAACAATGTGAGGCTATGGAAAGGAGAATGTATGGATTGTGCACAAAAAAGGAAGGAAATTGTGACTGTGTGTTATGTCTTTGCTTGCCTTTTTGAGAAAGCGCTTATTTCACCCAGTCTTCAGCTTCCACTGTGATGGTGATTTGGTTTCATAGAGGAAGCATTCTGGTCTGCATGTCTTTTTACCTACCAATGTAATAAATAAATAAATCCCAAAACAGGTA
>JAHTLZ010000330.1:29733042-29753845 GCA_023846285.1 Phrynocephalus versicolor
TGTTGTTGTTGTTGTTGTTGTTGTTGTTGTTGTTGTTGTTGTTGTTGCTGCTGCTGCTGCTAATGATGATGATGATGATGATGATGATGATGATGATGATGATGATGATGATGATGATGATGATGATGATGATGCCCCCTCTGAAAATGGCACCAGTCCGTGGTTGGGAGTCCTTTGCCCACATGAACGTAAAGATGCTAGAATACGCCACTATGGAGCCAGGCAGGCAGGGGCCAGTCAGCCTATTTTAAGGACTCCCTGAGCCTGCTCCAGCCTCTTCCTCAGCACTGTGGCTGATGCCTCCCTCCCACCCTTCAGGTTGAGAATGAGAATACCTGGTCACATACAGGCCAGATGGGAATTTTTCATTGTTAACCAGATTGGGCACAGGTTGGCAGTTTGTTTTCGCCCATCTCGTTATCAATCAGTGGGATTTACAACAGTCATATGTCTTACCCAGTCACAACAGTGGGTAGTGCAAAAGGTATGCAGATTCAGGTGAAGTCCTGGAGAAGGCACCCATTGGGTCCATGGCAGCCCACTTGTTAGAAGAAATAAAATGATTAGTGGAAGAAAAAAGTTTAGTATAGATAGGAAAACACGGTTATCGACAAGGACACAGAGGGCTGCCCTGAGGTAGTGATGTCTCAAGAATTTGGAGGCATGCTGAACAGGTGGGCAGTTCACTTCTAAGTAGGATTTCCCTGAAGTCTTGTGTAGGCTAGAGGTCTTGTTGACTCCTAGGACCAAATCAATTGCAGTATTCTCAGCCCCCCTTGTTATAGGGGAAAGTTTAATTTAAACAGGTTAATAAAATTGTGGCTGTATTTTAACTGAAGCAGTTTTGTCTCATCTTTTAATTTCAGGGTGGGTGGCAATGGTTGTCGTTTCTCAGTGTTGCTGATGCAAAAGGGCAGACCAAAGAGTTAAGCCTAAATAGTAGGAGTCCTAAGAATGTGCACATGGGATAACAGATTTGGCTGTAGGGATAAATATGTGTCCACACTGGATTATAGTTAGTATATATACAGTGGTGCCTCCAATTACAAAATTAATCACTTCCAATGGCATTTTCTTAACTTGAAATGTTTGTATCTTGAAACAGGGTTTCCCATAGAAATGTAATGGAAACAGATTAATATGTTCCAAGTGGGAAATCACCCCCCACCCCAGAATTCAAAAAGCACAGTAACAGGCATGCAAATGATATACACTCATCTCCCTACCTTTAAAAGTCCCCAAAGCTGTGCCAAATAGTTAAAGAATGGCTCCAAAATGGGCACCTTGTGCAGGTCATTGAAAAATAGAAGCCTCAGTTCTCAGCTTCCCTTTTCAAAATGGCTCCTTCTTCTTTCCAATTGCAGCACTGTAGTGGGGGTGGCCACAATATGGCAGTATTGCCATTGCAAAAAAGCAGGAGCCATTTTGAAAAGGAATCTTGCACTTTCGGTTTCCCTTTCATAACTGAAAAAAACAGGGCTCAATTTTCTTAGCTTGAAGCATCCCCATTCCCACGAATTTCTCTTTGTAAGTTGAATTTTTCATAATTAGGGCCATTTGTAACTTGAGGTACCACTGTAGACCCAGTCATTGGGCTTGTGTCATTATCTCATCATCTGCATCTGGAAAAAGAATATTTTACTATTTTAACATTACATTGTAATTAATATTTGATGCTGTTTTCTTACATATTTTACCTGTATGAGAATTACTTTTTTGGAAATTACCTTTTTAAAAACGTATTCCTTTTATTATGGTTCATAAATTGTTTCTTGTAATCACTTCAGTTCCCCCAGCAGAAAAGACAATCAGTAGCCTCTGCACAGAAGAAGCACATCCCAAGTCCATCTGCCCAAGAGTGATCATACTTGTTATCCCATCACATGCTTCTTCATTTATGTGATACCTGAGCCATGCAGAATTGCTTCCACCAGAGCCCTCCATCTATATGACTGGGGATTGCATCATTTTCCTCAGGTGGAGGCATCAATGCTGCATGGCTGGTCTTCCACCCCAGGACTCCAGGATGACACCACAGGAAATTTTTCGTAATTAGGGCCATTTGTAACTTGAGGTACCACTGTAGTTCCCTGATAGCACTGTTTGGCGTGGAGAAAATACCTTGTCTCCTTCTGTTTCCATCCTCCACCTTTAAGTGTTGGCCTGCATCTTTCTGGCAAAGCGGTATGGCACACAATATTTTGGGGATGATTCACTGATATGCAAAATAGCTCTTCCCTCTGTCTTTGCTGATGGGTAAGGTAAAGGTAAAGGTAAAGGTTCGCCTGCACATGTGTGCTAGTCGTGTCTGACTATAGGGGTGGTGCTCATCTCCGTGTTCAAGATAAAGAGCCAGTATTGTGGAATTCCATGGTCACATGGCCGGCATGGCTGCAAGGAAACACTGTTTTACCTTCCCACTTTTTATGGCTGTACCTATTTATTTACTTGCATTTACATGCTTTTTGAGCTGCTAGGTTGGGAGGAGCTGGGGTTATCAGCAGGAGCTCACTCAGCTGCGTGGCACCCGGGATTTGAACAGCTGAGCTGCTGACTTAAAATAGAGTTAAAATAGATTGCATTGAAAGTAAGGATCTTTTAATCATAGACCAGTGTGGACAGGCCCTGAGATGTGCCCTAGTCCTTCATCTAGATAGTCATCTAGCCACATCTAGTCATCCTCCCCCAAAGTACTAATATGCTTTCCCCCCTCCAAAATAAATCAAACTGCCCATTGTTAGCAAGTGGTATGATCCACTTCCTATGGCCTAGAAACACCAGAATCATTTCACAGGAAGCCACTTTTAAAACTAGTCAGATTTTTTTCCTGTCCGGCCACTTGTCTCCCCTAGATAGCAGTAGCCTTCTGTCATTTCAGTCCAAGATCTTTCATTCTGATGGCCAGCACCGCTGGGGACTGGACCTGTAGCCTTGTGCCAACCACATGCTCTTCTATTGAGCTATGTGCTTTCCTCAACCTCTCAGGGACTGAGTGTCTTAAGTTCTCTCCCTTGTATTTTAAACACATTCTCTTGGAAGTAAATCATATTGATTTACTTGAAAGTAGCTGCCGAGGGCTACAGCCACATGTAGTAAATTGGTATCCCATTTTCCTTTCATCATGAGCATACAGATCCAACAGATTTTAGTGGTGCTTAAGCATGTCTTGCTGTGTGTAGTGAATGTGCCAGGGGTGTCTGTTAAAGATCTTGAAGGAGTAAAGAGCCCAATAACAATTACAAAACAAAAGAAAGCAGAAAACATTGTGAACACACACACACTTTCAACAACCACTTTCATGGGAAAAAAGATTCCACAAGGAAAATGTTCATTTGTTTGCTATTTCATTTCCTGCTTTTTCCAGTCAGTGAAAAGAAGGAGGTTTCCTGGAGCAAATTCTTAAGACTTTAATTGCAGCTATGCAGTTATTTTAGTCTTAGTAATATTCTGCTTTGCATAATTAATCCAGACCTGAAGCACTTCTGTTTCTTTGCAACCTACACAGTGGATCAAAGTGAAATAAATGGCCTTCTGTATTATGACACTTTTAAATGTTCTCACTACGATTAGTATTTCCCTGCAAATTGTAGCAAACACTTTTGTATTATGCAAAAGAGCAAACACAAAGAAATTATTGTTTTCTTAATGCTATCTACCAGCGGTAGTTGAAAGCAAACAAATCAATGCTTTAGGGAGAAATGTGCAAATTGGTCAGATAAAGACATAAAAGAACATTGTGGGATAACTCAATTCAAAATGTGCTTTCACTTTCAAATTAGATGGATTTATTCTAAAGCTGTCAATCAAGTGCAAACGTTCCAGAGAACTGCTAGTTAGACATTTCTGCATACGTTGATATAAATGGGTTTTACTTTGGAGTAGGGACACACAAAATTTCACTGTTAGGCTATAAATAGCTGCATGCTTCTTGATGGCATGTTCATTGTTCTCAGTGGTATTGAATTATGGGGACATATGTAGAGGATCAACCCACCCCATACCCATAGCCTGTGGGCCCCATTAACATAGAAAAAGCTATAAATAAATAAATAAATAAATAAATAAATAAATAAATAAATAAATAAATAAATAAATAAATAAATAAATAAATAAAGCACATTACCCTGTGTATCTCTTTTTATTTCCTGCCCAGATATTTTCCAGGGTTAATCATAGATTCAGTATGTGTATTTTAAGCTCCACACAGTTTTTGCATATATGAAATATTTGCTAACTTCTGTGAATAGTCCCAGTTGTCTTCCATGGTGTAGGTGAAAAAATTCAAGTATGTTCTGGCTCCATTTGTAAAAATGAAATGGACTTCTCCAATAGGTTAAATTTTAGTATGAGAGTCCAAATACCTTACAAAAGGTGCCTAGATGATAACAGGAAAGTTGAAGCTTTATAAGTCATCAGGCTCAATCCCCATTTCCAATCTATGCCTATGAATTCCACAGACTGAAGTTCCATGTTATCTGTGGTTTGCAACCTGTTTTGAGATTGAGAACCTACATTTTTCACACCTAACACTTTGGTTATAGTTGCAGAAATGTCTCTCTTTCAATAATGTGAACCTGAGTCCAAATGATAATAACTAGAGAGCAACTAATTCATGCAGATCCCCTAATTAAGTTCTTTCCTTTCAGTTGTGTTGCTGTGGGTAATCACATCCACGTTACCTACTTGGATGTACCTACGCCCAACAGCCAATTCAATGTAACACTTCTATACTACCATTCTTTCTTTGTCCTTTTCTTTTCTGTACAGTATCACCAACAAACCCAGCTTCCACCATAAGACCCTAGGCATAAACTGCTTGCAACTCCCTTTCCTCCCGTTACCTCTAAAATGTTCCCTCTCCCTCAACCTCAAATGAACACCCCCTCATCCTCTCCCCTCTCCCCTACCCACCCTCACCCAGATCTGGTGTCTGTTTTTTGGTCTCTTTAGGAACTTTTACAACAGAGCTTGTACAAACATACAACAGTCAATGGATATTTGGTATGAAACATATATTCCATTACATATTATATTGTACACCTCATTCTGCTGCTATATGTCCAAAGAAGTGGACATGTCCACGAAACGTTGCAATAAAATATGGAAGTTAGTCTTTAAAGGTGCCACATGTTTTTGTCTTTTTTGTTTGTTTGTTTGTTTGATTGATTCTTGCACAGACTAACATGACTACCTTTTCCAAATCCAAGTTAAGGAAACCATACGAAAGATCATCTTCAGCTTTTGCACATTCATTGTGGTGGTTCTTCTATTCTTCTATTGACTCACCCCATTTCTTATTTTTCCCTTATCATATTCAAATCTTCCCAGTGTGACTGTCTTTTCTAGTGATTCTAGTCATTTATGCTTCAAAGGAAAGTTCAAGTTTCAGACCATCTGGAACCTGGTGACTGAGGCATTTTTTAATCTCTTCTCCAGCACCACATTTCAAATTAATTGCCCCCAGTTCTGTTGGCTTCCTTCACTGTTCCTGCTTTTGCATCCACCCACGAATACTGTAGTGCCAGTAGTCTTTGTGTTGGTCCCAAATTACACATCTTTACACTTTAAGTGATAACAACTCATTCCTTTCCATATAATTTACTATTTTCCTTTGTCCTCATGCAAAGCAGAACAATGGGATTCTGCCAAAGAAATATATGGAGCAAACACTGGGGCTGTGCTTTTCACCTGGAAAAAAAATTACACATAAGAACTACAAGTAGATGTTCTCAGCTGGTTCTGATCCTTCTTTCACTGCCTAACTGGCACAGCAGTACTCACTAAAGAGAAGGAATTGGTACCTCATTCAAACCACTCAAAACAGCTCAAGTTTTTGTTACCAGGTAGTTGAAGTGTGTTGACCATGTGGCATGCAAAAATGACCTGAAATGTCCTGAAACATTTTAACATATTTTAAAGCCTTCTTCAGATGCTCAGCCGTCAGCAAAACGGTACTTTCAGATAGAAAATCATTATGAATCTCCTTGTTGGCAATTCATTTGTGACTTAACCTAGAGATGGTCAAAAGATAGCTGCTTTTTTTAAAGATTCAAAGTTGGGGGAGAATCTACCGGAACAATTTTAGATACAAAGACTTCAGTGGGTCTCTTTCCTCATGCCCCCAAACCAGTTAATTTCTTATGAAATTACTAAAACACAATGCTCATGTTATCTGGGAATTGAGTCATGGCAACTGGACTTCTTTTCTTGAGAGACTGAAATGTTTCACTGCTCATCCAAATAGCTTCATTAGTCTGAGGACAGCTAGTTGCAAGTCCTCCATTTTACAGATCATTTTGACTTCATGCCACCCTGGTCTGAAATAGGCTCATAAGATGAACAATGACCTGAATAGGCCTGTTAGGTGGACAACAGTCTCAGCAGGCCATTAGGTGAACAATGGCCTAAGTTCCTGAAACCCATAAAGTATGGGTTGTTAGCTATGGCCTTGGTGGTAGAGGTGTGAAGTATTTTTATTTGTCTGGGTATTGTTGAAATCATAGTCTGATAAGAAGAAGATAGACTGTGCCTGAGCGCCTCCACCTCTGTTAAGAGAGAGGTTTTCAATACTCATATTAACGACTTCCCTGACCCCTCTCTCAAACCACCTATAATATTCTCTGTATAATATGTGTACATCCTCAGATTTGAATGAGTGCCCTTTGTCATTCCAGTGGAGGTGTACTGCTGATTCTGATTGTGATCTGTTGCCCCTCCTATGTTTGGCCATCTTCTTCTTTAATGGATGCACACTTCTCAGTGCATTGGACCGATTGTACACTATATTGCTCCTTTTGTGTTTTGGAGTTGGGTCCTTTGGATGGACAAGTCTCTGCCTTAGTGTGTTTGTAGGTCTGAAATAAACAGGGATGTGGTGTTTGCCAAAAATCCTTTAAAGGTTCTCAGACACTCCAGCCATGTAAGGAATGGGTTTCAGGATGATTCATTGTTCTTCTGGGTCAGCACACTGCTTTGTTGAAGGCCTACGTTGGATATCCAGAGGCCTTAAGTGCTGTCTTCAGGTGCCTGTCTTCGTTCTTCTTGGCTTCTGTGGAGGTGGGGATGCTCTCTTCTCTGTGGTTTAGGGTCCTGATGACTCCTAATTTGTGTTGTAATGGATGCTGGGAGTCAAACAGTATGTACTGATCTGTGTGGGTGGGTTTCTTGTAAACTTCTACTCCCAGGCCCCAGTCGAGTCTGATGATGACTGGACCGTCCAAAGCCATAGCTAATGATCCATACTTTATGGGTTTCAGCACATTAGGCCACTGTTTACCTAATGGCCAATTGAGACTATTGTACACCTAACAAGCCTGTTCAGGCCATTGAGCTGGTTTAGGAAAGAACACTGTGACTGTTCATGAACAGAAGGATAAGACAAGCAAGATGAAAAAAGAGCTCAAAATACATTGTTTATAAACCACCAGCAGAATAAAAAAATAATGGAGGTGGTTTGGGAGCAAAAAACCATTGAGATTTAAGTTGAAATGGAGAGCGTACACAGCTATTGAGTAGGTGACCTTCACTGCATCTACAATTTGATTGTTGGTTTGTTTCTTCATGCCGATTATGGTAAGAATATTGAGGAAAGAATTAATGGCTGTGTTTTAAGAACTTTGTAGGATGCCTTTTTCTTGGTCCTGTTGCCATCACAAACACACCTTGTGTAGTCTTGTAGTCTTCCAGTGTTTGCTTCCAGACTGGACTTTTCTCTCATAGGAGACTGGGTTGGCTCACTTCCTGCTATCTTTCTCCCACAAGGAAAAAACCTTTCTTTAGAGTCATGTTTTTATTATATAAACTTCTAATAAAGATGTGTGTGTGTGTGTTGTGTCATTACAGTAGTGACTGATCCTTTGTGACTCCACGTCCATGGAGTTTTCTTGGCAGGAAAACCAGAGTGGTTTGCCATTTCCTACTAGCACTTGGTATTCCCTGGTGGTCTCCCATCCAAGTACTAACCAGGCCTGACCCTGCTTAGCTTCCTATGTCAGGCAAGATCGGATGTGCTCAAGGCATTTAGGTAGTGCTGAAGATGGGGTAAATGTCTTTTAAAATGTGTTTCTAAGCTATATTGAAAGGATTTTATTTAATAAGGTTTAAAAATTGTGGTATTTGTTTCTTAATGGTGAGAATTCAGACATGTGCAATTGTTTGAATCTTCATGTTTTTAAGTCATGAGTCTGTGAAGAGAAAGAAAGGCAAGGTAGAAATTAGACATACAAACAAGCTGATGGCCCTTTGGGAATATGGGATTCCAGAACTGAGCTGAGTGGGGCACACATTGAGACTGATAAGATTCACAACTAGAGATGGGCACGACTCAGCGAAATTTTCGTTTTTGTTTTCATTTTTTTAATTACCTAACAAAAACGAAAATGAAAATTTTTCAAAAACAAAACGGAAACGGAAACAAAAATGAAAAATTTTGCCATGTTTTTCGTTTTCGTTGTGGCAAATGCATTGAACTGAAAAGAATGCCAACGAAACAGCAATTTTTCATTTTTGTTTTCATTTTTTCGTTTCGTTACGTAACGAAAATGAAAACAAAAAAATTGCGAAAAACCTCACAAAAACGAAAATGAACCGAAATGGACCCCTAAACGACCAAACGACAAACGAAACACCATTTTTTGAGTCATGCCCATCTCTATTCACAACATCTTGGAAGTCTTGTATCTTGGCAAAGAAATGGACACAGGACACTATGTGCTCAGAATGAATCCAGGACCTCAGAAGCAGAAATAAGTTTGCAATGCAGAAGACCGGACAAGATTCCCTCCACCCCATCCATAAAAGAATGGTGAAAAGACAAAAGGGTGAATAACAAGGGAAAATAGCTTATTAAACTTAAAAGAAAAGAAAAACACTTTAGTTGCTCTACTTTTAAAGAGAAAAACTACCACAATTGATCATATTTGTAACTTTGCTATTTTAATCACATTGAACAAAGCTGTGGAACAAGACCTATGTTTTATGGGGAAATTAATCATTATGATCTCATGTGCTGCTTCTGATTCTCAGACTTTCTGTCCTTCCTTAAAAGAACTTATGCATCAAATACCTTTGCCTCTCACACTGCCTTTCTTCAACATTAATCTTGCAGATTCTTTCATAGTGTTTGCAACCGCCTACCCATTTCTCTGTTCTTTCTGTAGTAACTCTAATGGGAAGTAGAATCTTCTACTTTGGTCCCTTACTGAGGCCTCTGGGAGAAAACACAGATCAAATCACAGATTTAATCACTATTCACATGTTTGGTCTGATCCTTGACTTTGTGATGAGATGCTTTAGTCAGGAAAAAAAAATCTTTTAAACAGGAAATCATTATTAATCTCAGACATAGCTGTTTTTTGGAGCAAGCTTGTTTATTTGATATGTGATACCAAATGGCCCAATGTCCTCACTAGACATGGGCACGACTTAGCGGAATTCCCCTTTCTGTTTCCATTCCTCATTTCCATTATGTAACAGAAAAGGAAACGACAATTACGCCGCCAGAACTCGAACTCGAACCGACGAACGAATAATTGGGTCTGATTTGTCGTTGTCGTTCCTGGCATCGCGGCGATTGCGCGATGCCAATCGGCACAGAAAAAAAGTTTTTAAGTTAAAAAAAAAAACCCCGATTCCCAGCCAAAAAAGCAGGCGAAAATATGCCTGCCTCTGAGAGTGCACCTACCAGAGGGGTGGTTTCTGGGGGGGGGGGTCCCCGGCCTCCCCCCTCTCCTGTCCTGGGCTGCTCTGGTGGGGGGCATCCTCGTCGTCTCGCCAACTCGCCATGCCATGCGGAATCCAAAATGGGGCAACCGCAATTTATTTTGAAATCATGGTCCAAAAACACACCAAAGCACCCAGAAACATGTGAAAATTACTGCTGCCTGCTACTATTTTAAAACTGCCAGAATTTTTACAGTAGCAGCAGTGGGTTTTTCTTGCAACAAAATGTCCTCCTCTCCATTGATTTTATTTTATTTTATTTTTATTTTTTTACACCTGCGCAATGATGGGCTGGCCATGGGAGTGGACCATGCAAATTTTTGGAGCCATTCCACCAATCGCATGGCCACTTGGCCACTGAGACTTCTGGGATGTGCCAAAAAGCCCACTAACCCTGCCCTAGCCCTAGCCCTACCCCTAACCCTTACCCATACGCCACAGTACACTGTCCTTCTTAGTGGGTCAGAGAGGCACCCAGAGGTGCACCCCACTACTCACCCTAACCTCACCCATAACTAGCCTAACCCTAGCCCTTGCGCTAAACCTAATCCTAAACCAGATCTGTGAGTGTGTACTTGCATTGCACTACACGCAATTACGCTTCCCTTCTTAGTGAGACACAGAGAGCCTGCATTCTCTGACTGACTGCTGCAGTGGAGGCACCCCAAAGAGGGGTGCCTCTGCCAGTCCACTAACCAAGTCTGCAACTTGGTATGCATATCCATGTGGCTATGCATGCCCTTTTGTAGCGGGCGAGGAGAGGAGGCACCCACGAGGTGCCTCCAGGAGCCCGCTTTCCCTTCATAGCGGGCCAGAGGAGGCACCCACCCCACAGAGGTGTCTCCAGGAGCCCACTACCCCCCCAAACCAGTACTAACAACAGACGAAAAAACAAAAAACAAAATGACAAATTTATGAAAAATTTCACAAAAAACGGAAACGAGCCGAAACGGACCCGTCCTGAAAAACGACAACTCGAAAAAAATTTTTCCTGGTCGTGCCCATCTCTAGTCCTCACATCTAAGCTAGGCAAAGGCATCATCTTCCCAAAATCAAATATTTTTGTATCCTGGTCAGAATATGTGTCAATGATAGACATTATTTTACTTATAGGTTTCCAATGGCAATTTGGGATTTTCTGATCTAAGTTACAGCACATTGTAGACAGTACATTTCTCTAGTTTATAGCCAGCATCTCAGTAGCTAACATGTGTCACAGATTCTTCTTTTTTGTTCTTCTGCCATGGATATTGCTTACTGTCATTTAAAAGCATGTAGCTCAGTGGTTCAAGTTTTGGTCATAATGTGAAATCTATAGTTTAGTATTAATATACTGGTATTTTATTAATTTATTGGATTAATATGGTTAGTAAAAATATTTTCTGATACTTTGAAAATTATTCCACTTGAAAAGGGAATATTTTTCATGCTCAAAAGGACATATAGTTTCATCAAGGCATGCCAGACTGCATTCGTTGGGCACCGAACTATCTACACTTTCCTGGGCATAAGTACTACTAACATACTTCTAGTAGCATTTTGAGAGAGAGGTTAAACTGATATACTGGAGGCAAAACTGTGCTCACCTACATACTTAGATATGTCAAATTTGTGCTTGACCTGTCCGTCTTCTTCTCTGCAAGTGGCACTCCTAGCTCCCCTGCCATAGCCTGGAATTCCATCAGTTCCACACTGTCGGGTGCCTCCCAAGTCAGAAAATAAGTCGTCACCTAAATAATGCACAATATTTGGGCAACTGGCCGTACATTTTAACTACCATTCCAAAAAGGTACTAAATGTTTCAAACACAGCTCATGAAATAGAGCAGCCCCTAGGCAAAGCCCTATCCATATAAAATAAACCCTCAAATGAAAATCCCAACAAACCAAAAGCCTCCGGATGAACCGGGAGGAGACGAAAAGCTGACTTTATGTTGCATTTCGCCATTAAGGTCCTGATGCCACATCTGCGCACCATGCACACTGAAGCATCAAACGACGTATAATGTACCCTACATAACTCTTGGGGATTCCCATCATTGACAGAACCCCCTGCCGGGTAAGACAGATGGTGAATTAAACAAAGCTCACCCTCTGCCTTCTTCAGCACTAACCCCAAGGGAGATACCCTAAAGTCCTGAACTGGAGGATATCAAAAAGGACCCAAAACATGACCCTTTGCAACCTCTTTCTGAATCTTAACCCATACTACTTCTTCCATCTAAAACTGAACTCAAGTTTTTTGAAATCCTAGCTGTCTGCTTATTTAACATTGGAATGCGGAATCCAAAATGGAATCTATTCAAAAGATAACAAGCTTCCACCCTGTTGGGATGCCTTCATAACCACAGTTCCAACATTGACACCCTAATTGGGCTGGGACCCTTTCTGTTGACCTATGCCAGGAGGTGGCTTCCAATCACCTCCCTTCTCCTTACCCCCACCAGCTACTGACTTTCCTCAGGTACAGTTGGTCACAGGGTGCAGTCCGGAAAAGAGACTGCATTGGTGATGGAAGTGACATGGCCACCAAAAACACGCTCCCTTGGAGTTGAAATCCCAGCAGACCAGAAAGAGTTGAACTTCCTGGCCCACCAATGGGTGGGGAAGATTACCTGGCAAAGTCTTCTGCATAAGATGCCCATGGTTGAACTTATCCCCAAGCAGAGACCTAAAGAAAATGCTCACTCCAGCTTCATGCAAACGATGGTTCCTGCATAGGTCAAAAACTCAGGCAACCAATTAGCCTAGCATCTATTTGGCTTCTACTATGTCCTTCTTCTCCTCTTTATCTTTACCTTTTGACTCCACCTCCCAGTTGAACAACTCAAAAACATCAACGTACTCCCCCTCCATATCTTTTACAATGGTGGCCGGAAGTGGGTGATCCCCTAAAGTTAAGGATTAATCCCCCTTCTGGTAATGCCTCCCTACCAACTGAATTATAACTGGTGCCCCAGATGAGTGCTCAAAGCTGGATGCCCAAAGCCTCTGGGGTGTAAGTAAATGCAGCTGCTTAAGAGTAAGGCACTATCCATGGCATAGGCACCAAAATGCTTTGAGTGGGCCCTGAGCTACTGGACCCCATAGGGGCAGAGATTCCAGGTGAAAAGGCTTCAGTGGTTCCCAGAGGGCAGCGAGACCCCCATGGCCAAACGCCGGAGCTTATGGACATGTCAAATGTGGAAGCCGATTCACCTGATGGAGCCGCTGGAGGACCCAATGCCTTGGATCTCCTAGCAACCCCCGGGGCCAGGGCTGTGTCTTTGTCCAAAGCTTGCATCATCAATGCCCCTATTCTTGCAACTGATGGCTTGGCCATCCCAACCAATGGAGCAGGAACCACTGGTGTTGATACGTCAACCACTACACCTGGCTCTGGGATCTGCATATCTGCAGTCACCTCCTGATGGGTATTCATTGCCTCTGGCATCCTTTCACAGGTCTGCACCTCTCCAGCTCTTTCAGACTCCAAAACAGCAATGCAAGACATCATTATCCCAGCCATCTGCTTTAAGACCATCAGGTTACGCACCTTAGACTCTCGCTTGGGCCACACATACCAGACTGGCTTCCTGATCTGACTGTTGCATGCTCCCTCTCCAAAAGACTTAATTTAGACATAATGGCCCCCAAATCAGGCCAATCATCCTCATCTGAAGACAAAGGAGAAATTGAGTGAGGAGTTGCAGCCTTCCACTTAGCTGGCTGCTTCCTTTTTGGTTACCCTGACCCTTCTTGGGTCCCATGGTCCCACAGTTATGATTCGGTTAAACAATTTGCCCCACACTAGATCCCCACAATGCAGGGCTCAATAAGCCTGAATGAAAGTTCTACCAATCAATCAACCCTGCTTGCAAGTATTTATTTCCCCCTTTTCTTTCTTTCTTTCTTTCTTTCTTTCTTTCTTTCTTTCTTTCTTTCTTTCTTTCTTTCTTTCTTTCTTTCTTTCTTTCTTTCTTTAATATAGCTGTTTACAAGCAGTACTATTATACTACAACCCAATTTTACTCCTCCCTAACTCTTCCTTTACCCCTCCCCCAATGAAACAACTATAGGGACAAGCCAGCTGTGTACAAATGATGGGGTGAGGAGAGGATACCCTTGTAACCAGTGCCACAATAAAGGGGAGATCCCTACCAGGCACCCCCAAACTCTCCAAGCACCACTAAGCCTCCCCACCAGGGCACAGCTCAACAATCCCTCCCATGCGTGCAGATGCTCAGCAAACTCCCCTCTCCTGAACAATCCACAAAACTGTCAAGGAAATCAGAATCAGAATCAGAATCAGAATCAGAATCATTTTATTGGACAAGTGTGGTTGGACACACCTGGAATTTGCTTTGGTAAAATATGCTCTCCATATATAAGAAGGAAATATAAGAATCATATATTCAACAATAAAAACACAGTACAACAACACAATATAACCTATTATTAAAAAAGGAAGAAAATAAAAAAAATTCAACAGTTTGGTAGCACTTGGAAAGGAACTATCTTTATATCTAGTTGCCCTAGTATGCAATGCCCTAAAATGTCACCCTGAGGGTAACAATTGAAACAGGTTATGTCCAGGATGTGTGGAATCTGTATATATCTTCATCATCACCCTCTTTTTAGCTCATGTGGTATACAATTTTACAATAGATGGCAAATTAGTAGCAATCTTTTTTTCCGCAGTTCCAATTAGTCCCAGAACTAAACCAGACAGTTATAGAGAAACAGATGATAGATTCAATAACACCTCTGCAGAATTGAATCAACAGTTCTTTTGGCAGTCTGAACTTCCTAAGCTGATGCAGAAAAAACATTCTTTGTTGTGCTTTCTTAATAATACTTTTAATATTAGATGACCATTTTAAATCTTGAGATATAATAGTATCTAAAAATTTAAATGACTCCGCTATTGACACTAAGTTATTTGATATTATAAGTGGTGGTTGTATAGAGCGAGTCCTCTTAAAATCCACCACCATTTCAACAGTTTTGCATGTATGAAATTCAAGATTATTTTGAGTACACCATAAAACTAGTTGTTCAATCTCTCACCTATAGGCAGATTCATCATTGTCTCGAATAAGGCCAATAATTGTAATGTCATCTGCAAACTTCACTATTTTAGCAGATGAATCCTTTGAGGTACATTCATTGGTATATAAGGAAAAAAGAAATGGAGAAAGCACAAAACCCTGAGGGCCTCCTGTGCTAACCTTGCTGATATCTGATATAGTTTTACCTAACTTCACCTGCTGCTTTCTGACTGTTAGGAAGCTTACAATCCATTTACAAATATGATCAGGTACAGCCAGCTGATTTAATTTAGTCATAAGGATATCTGGAATAATAGTGTCAAATGCAGAACTAAAATCAACAAAAAGAACCCTTGCATAAGACTTTGGAGATTCAAGATGTTGCAATATATAATGTAAAGACATAATAACAGCATCATCTATTGATACACAATACACAAATTGCAATGGTCATAGGTCCCTGCGCGGCTCCACTTTGCTCTCTGAGAATCTGGTACACAGAGGTTTGTATCCTGCTGGGAGCCCCCTTAAGTAAGGTAGGCACCCTTGGGCTCCTCTGAGCCACCGTAGCCCTCTGCGCGTCAACCCCCACCTGGACAGGCAGGCAAATTGGCTCCTGGGCTGCAGGCGTGGCCATGGGAGATCATGATTTTTAATTATTTTAATACATGCTTTTATAAAAGCAACAAGTGGCAAGCATAATCTGGAACATATTGTCTTTTTCTCTCTCTTGTAGGCTTCTAAGATGAATCCTGCTGCATTATGTCTATGCATCTTCTGAAACACACTACAGTGGACCCTTGTATAACACATGGTTTGTATAACATAAAATCTGTACAACATAAAAAATTCCGGAGATAGGGGAAATTTGCTTAAGAGAATCGTCTAGTGGGCGAATCCGTACAACATAAAAATGGTCGTGATTAGTGATTACTCTGTTTTCAATGCATTCCTATGGGAAACTTGTATAAAGGAATATTTGCTTAACATAATTTCATTTGGAACAAAGCAAAGTGTTCTGCTTATATACTGCCCCATACTACTCAAGTAGTCTCTGGGCGGTTTACAATTTTAATTACAGAGTGCAGGCTACACATTGTCCCCACAGCAAGCTGGGTACTCATTTTACCGACCTCGGAAGGATGGAAGGCTGAGTGAACCTTGAGCCTGCTACCGGGGATTGAACCCAGGTCGTGAGCACAGTTTTACCTGCAGTACAGGCATTTAACCACTGCACCACGAGGCTCAATACAACAAATTAATTCCTTTATACAAGGTACCACTGTATGCTTCTTTTCTTCAGCTCTATAGATGTATGCATATGCATGTTCATGCAGAATCATCAGTTATTTAATTGGTATTTATAGGATTAACTAATTGGGTGTAATTGTGTAACAGTTTACCTTGGACTAAGTCCTCAGTGCACACTATCAGTCTTACAGTATCTTTCCATGTATAAGACTATATTTTTGTCTAAAATTGTTAGACTAAAAATTGAGGGTTATTCTATGCACAGAAGAAAACTGAGGAGAAACCCACATGATTGTTTTTTAATTTATATTTTTAAATTTTTTAAAGACAAACAAACAAATAACAATACTAGTGCATCCCCACCCCCCACCCCCCGGAACCATCCAGTTCTTCTGTGAGTTCTTCTTTATTACTCCAGTGTCTGTTGTTCTCAAAGTCCTCTTCTCCAGAACTGTCTTCAAATATTCATTGATTCTTTCCCCTTCCCTTCTACTAATACAAAGTCTATCAATTTTCCCCAAATGTCATAAAAATGTCTTTTTTCATTTTTCCTCGTTTAACTTTTAAACTACAAGAAAATTTATCATTTATGGCTATATCCCAAAGTTCATTATACCAATCTTCCATCTTGAGATCTAGTTTGGATTTCCAGTTTCTTGCTATAATTAATCTAGCGGCTGTCATAAGATTTGCACCCACGTGATTGTTAAACTCTAATTTTGTGTTGGAAAAGTGGGGTCGCCTTATACACAGCATGTGTTAAAGACAGGAAAATACTGTATTTCTGAATAGGAAATATAAAAACCTATGACTAAGCTTTAATTTTGCAATCAAACTCAACCCTGAGAAGACTGAGGTTATGTTCTTTGGGACTTCCCCATCTGGCTATGGAGGCCCTTTTCCCACCTTGGAGAGCATTTCCCTCTGGCCATCGGACAGTGTCTGGAATCTGGGCATAGTCCTGGACCCAGCGCTCACCTTTTTTCACCTTCATCGGATAGCCCAGATTTGTCCCTACCTAGATGGGGACTCCCTCAGGACTGTTGTGCAAGTGCTGGTGATCTCGAGACTAGACTATTGCAACACGCTCTACATGGGGTTGCCCTTGACTCTCCTTCAGCGACTGCAGCGGGTTCAAAATGCAGCAGCCAGACTGGTGGCGGGTGTGTGTCGGTTTGACCACATCACCCCAATCCTGGCTCACCTGCATTGGCTGTCCGTTGCATCCCGAATCAGATTCAAGGTCTTGGTTTTAATTCATAAAACCCTCCATGCCCTGGGACCTGACTACCTGGCAGATTGGATCGCCCAGCGGTCAACATCGGCCCGACCGACTAGGTTGTCATGGGCGTACATGCTTCAGGTGGTCATGCCCAGGGAGGCTTGGAAAACATCCACCTGTACCTGAGCCTTCTCTGTAGCTGGCCCCACCCTGTGGAACCATCTCCCCAGCGAAGTGCACCTTGCAGAGTCCCTGCCAGCCTTTCGGAAGGCATTAAAAACCTTGCTTTTCTGAGAGGTGTTCGGTGACTAAAACTTTTCTTAACCCCCCCCCCCCCCCGCTGCCATCTGCTATCTATTAGCTGTCTTGGTTTTTGACTGTTCCTTGCTTTTTAATTGTTTTACTCAATTTGTTTTGATTTTGTTTATATTTCCTGTTGTAAACCGCCCAGAGTTCCTTCGGGAAGACGGGCGGTATATAAGTTTAATAAATAAATAAATAAATAAATAAATAAATCTTCTACAGACCTACAATGCACGCCTGTGCACTTTTATTCTGAAATCACTCCTACTGAGATAAATCGGCTTCTTCTGCACTGGCTCACACCTTCATTTTGCCAGGATCCTCACTGACTGCAGGGTTTAATTCTGAAGACTTAGGCACTATGGGATGGTATTAACAGCAGCTTTGCTTTTCTCTGCTCCTAAATTTGTATCAAGGCACATTGTGCAAATGGTTCTACCTCTTCAGCAGACTTAGTGCTCCCCTAAATCATATCCGTCTATTGAACCAATAATTACATGCCTAGCTGCTTGATAGACAACAAATGAGGAGGGACACCCACATGTATGCCTGTCCTTATGCACAAGGATTGGGGTTTTGACCAATGGGACTTTGTGTGTGTGTGTGTTGTGTCCTTACAATCGTGACCAACTCTTCATGACCCCATGCCCATGGATATTTCTTGGAGTGGCTTGACAGTTCCTACTCCAGGCGCCTACAGCACCTGGTATTCCCTGGTGGTCTCCCATTGAAGTACTAACCAGGGCCGACCCTGCTTAGCTTCCGAAATCAGGCGAGATCAGATGTGTTTAGGGCAATGGGACTTTAGCCACTATAAACTTCTATAAGGCTCTAAACTATTTCTAGCAATAAAAATGCTATCATAGAAACAGTTGGACTCATTTTCTTCCCACCAGAGGTACAACCTGTGTTCAAATAGGTTTTAATGGGGTTGACATTTTATTTTATTCCTGAAGCATTTCTCTTACAATTTTATTTACAGTTAGCATGGAACTCATTTGAAAAGAGAGCATCAAATCCCATACAGCTTTTCATTATCAAATATAATTTTATTCCAGGCATTTGCATCAAGTTGCCTATTGACCTTTAACTGTTTCAGAATATATGCTTCACAATGTGCACATAAATGATGTCACAGCTAATAGGAGCTAAGCAAGCATATGCATTAAGCATGGGGGGAGGAGTCCACTCAAGAGATGTATATGCCTGTAGGTTAGCAATACTTGCATTAATATACACCCATGACAGACACACTGGCAGAATTATAAAAAGGGAAAACAAAGGTAACCCTAATGAAAACTGTTGTACACCATTCAGACACCACAGAATGCAAAGATTAACATAAAAGCAAAGCATATATCACAGGACCATCAAGCCATAGATTAATGTAACTAAATCAAAACTGTAGATAGCAAGAAGTATACAAAGTACCTGGCATTGCCAAAGATTGTAATTTCACAGTAGTTTCAGAATACAGATGGGCAATGCTAAAGATGTTGATTAAACCTAATCCATTTTTCCACATCTTTAAACATCTCATATAGTGCAGGATGCAATGGCTCCAACAATTATTTCTAGCATCATTTATCATCCTGTTCATTGGGATGTGCGCACCTTAGTTCCTTTTTCTGGTTTCACTTGTTCCAGATTTCTGTTATGAGTATGATACATTTTAGACATGCTACAGAAGCAGGACTCAGCTTGGATAGGAGTAAGACCCTGTGGAGCAGGTAATGTTAGTGCGACAACATAATGTTAAAAGCATCCATGGTTCCTCTTGGTATTTAAAATTATTATGTACTAGACTTTCAACCATATATCAAAGGAAATGTAACTGAAGAGCTATCCATTTTGATGTTTACAACATAGCTGAAAGTCTAATGGATAGAAATTACTGAAGTCAAGTAGCTCTTTACTGTCTGAAGTGATAGACTCTGTCAGCTAACTGATGGTTATAGCCAGGTCTTTGGGAAGAAATGCTGTGCAATACTGGCTACTCATCCCATACCTTCACTAGTAGCATTCAAAGTCAAGGTACAGGGCCAAGGCTTTTCCCTCTGGGCCATACTGTAGTTTTTTGAAATTTCCAGTTTGTTTTTGTTAGGTCAGGCATGTCCAAACTTCAGCCCTCCTGATGTTTTGGACCACAACTCCCAGAATTCTAAGCTTAGATTGCCAATGGCAAAGGACTGTGGGAGTTGCTGTCCAAAACATCTGGAGGGCTGAAGTTTGGACATGCCTATGTTAGGTATATACTGTATGTATATATACTCCTCAGCTATGAACCTGATTTCTCTTCATATTATGTTAAGACACAGACCCAATAATTGCAAGAAATGGTTTCACTATCAGAGTTCAAACATCAAATTGGAGTTTTTGTCAAATCATAGATAATTGTTGTGCCTTTTCACAAGTTTACCTTCCATATTTATTTGTTTAATCTTTACATTTTTTTTCTGTGAAATCAATGGAGAAAGACCATTGACTAGATCCAGTTATTAAATGAAAGCATGTAATCAGTCTAAATTTACATAGTTGAGAGTGTGGTCGGATATAAATATAGCATGCTGTTTGGTCCATAGCAGAGATGGGTGCTGCTCTTCTTTGTAACAATCACATGATGTAATTACTGGAGTGAACCAGTCTGGCCCACCATAAAAAGCGGGAAGGTAATCAAAGAAAGAGGCATACCAGACTGTACTAATTAATTAAGTCTAGTTAAGAGGCATGCCTCTTTTTAAAAAGTTCACAACCTTTTTAAATTCATGCATTCATTTTCTGTAGAATGAAAGAAAACACTATTCAAACAAGAAGGAAGTGCAGAGAAATCTTATGAGGAAAATGAACAAGGTAGGCAGTGGCTAGAGATCTGAAGAAATCTTGCCATCACTGAGATTCTAGTTGAGATTGGCTTTCTTGGCATGGCAAGGCAGCATTTTGAGGATTAGCCAACTACTTTTTAAAAACTTTGCTCTGGTTCAAGGCACTAGTCTCCTTTTCACATTTCATGGAAAATGTACTTTGAGGAAAACAACTGTCTTTACATGGGCTAGTGCTTTTCACTTTTGTTAAGCTAACCTGAAACCCATAGACACAAGCAGGCCATGGTCTCTAATCATAAAACCACAGACAAACAAGTCATCCAATGCCCCATATCCTATTAGTTCACTCACCAATGCAATCACTATGCAATTTTACAAAAATGCACAAAATGCAGTCTTCTTCATCACTGAAAGAAAGAAAGAAAGAAAGAAAGAAAGAAAGAAAGAAAGAAAGAA
>JAHTLZ010000330.1:29753855-29768711 GCA_023846285.1 Phrynocephalus versicolor
GAAAGAAAGAAAGAAAGAAAGAAAGAAAGAAAGAAAGAAAGAAAGAAAGAAAGAAAGAAAGAAAGAAAGAAAGAAAGAAAGAAAGAAAAAATCCTACTTCAGGAAATAGAAGTACCAGATAACACAAGAGATCAATATAACTGCTAAGGACACCCATCAACCACAGATACAGATCATCCCCCTGGAGCACAGTGAAACACTTAATCCCCCATTATCACAAAGAAACACACAGATCATGGGGAAACACTTAATATCCTGAATAGGACAAATATCCCTATCCCACAGCTATAAATACTCAATGAACTCATAATGTACTCCAGAGTGCAGAAAGAATTCTGGCTCCCCACTTTCCTGTCCTCTGAAGATGCCAGCCACAGAGAGACTGGTGAAACTTTAGGAAGAAAAACCTCCAGAACATGGCCAAACAGCACGGAAAACCCACAACAACCAAAGAAAGAAGCATTTGGGTTTTTTAAGCTGTCATCTCATTGCACTAAGCAGAGTTTTTAGATTTTTTCCATTTAACATGCATTGATAAATTATGCATGTTTTATTTCCCTTTCAAAGTTTCATAAATCAAGGGTCCCATAATTCACCACATGCAGATAACATATGCAGAAGATATTAAAACAGAAGAATTTGATGTCCAATAAACCAAAATCCAAAATTTTGTTGTTCAATAGCTGCAGGAGCACTGAAGGAAACAGCTATAATCACCTAGTCTATCTGTTTTGATTAAGTGGCACCAACATGTTCCACTCTGGATGTGATTTAAACACAGTTCTGTCATATAACAGTGCAAGAGAGATTTCAGGGTCACTCGTCACTGTAAGCCATGCAGTCATTTTCAGTCAAGCAAAGATGAAGAAATCTACTGGGTGAGGGACACTTAGATTACCACAAAAGCTGAAAAGGACAAAAGCAGTACAGCTTGAGAATTGGACCAGCTCCTAGCAGGCAATCTATTGAGTGTCACCTGTGTCACCACACATTTGAATGTGGCTGATCCTCAATGAGGATCACTATAAAATGGACAACAGACAAACCGGACTCCTGGGAATGTAGTTTTATTTTCAGAGGATCCTTTCCTAATACCTTGTGCACAAGGGGTGCCTGAACACAGGGACAACTTCCTGTATGGAGTGTCCAGTCTTAAATATTCTTCAGCATACAGAAACAGATAAGAACAAACTCAGGATTGGTTACATTTTGCCGCAGTGGAAAGCATGTGACTTCATTACATATATATTCATTTTCCCTAACGCAACCAAACTTAAAGATCAGTGGTACTTTCCCATCTACATTAGCAAGATTAAACGTCATTAATTCCATAATGTACTGTTCTCTGTATCTTAACAGTGAGTTTCAAAAGCTGGATACACAAAGGTGCAAACAAGATATTTTAAGATCTGAGATGTCTTAGCATGCGGTTTGACATTTGCTATACCCTTGTTGTGGTTTGGACACATCCTGTTCTGTTCGCTTTAGAAACCCATGTCTGCAGAGGTGGGGTGCTTTGCAGAAACACAGAGATGATGCTTTCAGGACATAGTTTAAAGAAAAGATGCTTTTTAGGATACAGAGTTTGCAGAGATGATGGTTTTAGGATATCTATGAGGTAGAGGGCAGAATGAAGAATTGAAGATAAACTCAAAACTTGAACCTTACTCTTACAATCTCCCCCCTTTTTATCTTCAATTCTTTCATTAATCTCCTTCCTTGGTGTCTCATGGCAAAGTTCACAGACAAAACACTTACTTATTCTCAGTACCGCGGTGGCGCGAGCCTGTAATCCAGCTACTCGGGAGGCTGAGGCTGGCGGATCGCTTGAGCTCAGGAGTTCTGGGCTGCAGTGGGCTATGCCGATCGGGTGTCCGCACTAAGTTCGGCGTCACCTGTAAATTATGAATGGTTAATTTAACATGTTCCTACTCACTGATTTCAAAGCATATTGAATGGCAACTTGACAGGCTTAGCATGTGCCTAGGCTCAACTGAGTTGGAATCCTTGCAAAACAATGCTATCATGGTGCTCTATGCTCATGTTTGTGTCTGTTTTATCATACATAGATGTATGTGGTTTTCAGTATCTGCTAAGCCTCCAAAATTGCAATATATGCTGAATTTCCATAACTGCAAGACTAAATAGATGTCTGTCATTCAATGGCTTCCAGGTGAGATAATATAGTAGAGAAATACTGTACTGGAACTGCCAAGGAATATGCTGTAGAGAAGGATGGCAGCGTCACCTGATGAACAATGTGCAATGTTCACTCTGACCATATTCCTGTGTTACAGAGTTCTTCCTTTCTGTAAGGAAAATCAGGAAGACCCAGGCTTTGTTGGAATGAACTGAATAATGTCCTGTATATAGGATTTATTTTAATAATTCTTTGAGGGTATGTAAAAGTGTGTTAAGAGAGAGCTAGTACAGGCATTCAGGATATCAGCAAGCTAGGTTTGCAGGTGTCTTTTCAAAAGCACAACATATTCTTTTAACCCCTTGTAACATATGGGCAAAGTGTTTCAATTAACTGTATGCAATTATGCCAGATAATGCTTTTGGTAACTTTTTACTTTCCATCATTTGGATTATTCTTTAGCTTAATTCACAAAGAAAAAAGGGGGGGGGAGTTGTTTAACTGGATAAAACAATTTTTCCCTACCTATTTGCACTGGGTAAATTCAATAGTTGCATCAATCCCAGCAAGGACCTCATCATACATCCCTGCCAGGTACACATTGAGATGCAGAATCTTTAAGGGAAAAAATTAACAATTAACAACTTGAATGGTTGACTACCCTGGGATTCAAGCTCTGGCTTTAGTGGAAAGCAGAAAAAATTAGCTTTCATGGATGAGATCATGCATTTTGTTAGCTATAAGAGTATCATTTACAGTGCACCAGCAATGTGTAACTTAAACAGCACAGGAATTTTTTTTTTCGGGGGGGGGGGGGAGAAGTTGGTTTTTGCCCATACTGCTTTTATTTGGGCAATTTTACAGGAGCTAGTATTTGTGCCAATCAGCCTTCAAGGGAGTCAATTACATCTTTCCTATCTAATCAATATTATAGCATTGTGGGCTTTTTGGAGTATTTGGTAGCCCACTTGGTTGTAACTGTTAAGTTAGTATGGCTTCCTTGGGATATGGCATTTACAGTCTAGCTGCAATTATGATTGTTATTGTTTTGCTTCTACAAAAGCAGCAATATAATGATGATGCAACAATAGGGATGGGCACAAAAAGAAAAACAAAATGCTATTTTGTCATGCTGTTGCATAACAAAATAAAACAAAACAACACAACACAAGGAAGCAGCTTTTTCTTACAGATGAAATGAAATGGTGTTTTTTTGTTGAAATGAACCATTTTGTTCCATCTGTGGGCTTGGGGGAGGGATTTTTTTTTTTAAAAAAGCTCCAGGCAACCATATTGCCAACTGATCACCACTAGGGTGGGGGAAAGTTTTTTCCCACCCTAGCACCAATCAGCTGGCAGGCAGGGCTTGGAGGTGGGGAAAAGGTTTTTTAAAAAGCCGTGGGCTTTTAAAAAAAAAATCCCTCCCCAAGCCCTGCCTGCCAGGGGATTTGCACTAGGGTAAGGGGAAAATTTCATATAAAACAAACTACTAACAAAATGGTTCATGTGGGGAAAAAAGTTTTTTCCACTTACCCCAGTGCCGATCAGCTGGCCGGCGGGGCTTGGTGGGGAGGGAGAAATGTCTTTTGTAAAAAAATGTTTTTCCTATTGGCATCCCCTTTGGAGCTGAATAACTTGGTCCCCTATACCCCAAACCTCTCCACATTTGGGATGCTTCAAAGGGAGAGCTTGAGAAAGGTCGATTTTCAAGCACATAACGTTGCAATTAGATTTTTTTGTGGTACCTCCTTTGAAGTTGAATGACTCTTCCCCCTGAACCCCAGATCTTGCCAAATAGGGCTTAAAGAAGAGAGTCTAAGAAAGGTACCCACAAAATTTGATGCCTCTGGGACCCAGGGAACCTGTTTTATAGAGTAACAAATTGGTTCATTACTGTTTCATTTTGTATGATTTTTTTTTTACAAAATCATTTCTAATGAAATGAAACTAAATATGGGGGAACGAAACAAACAAAAATTTTCTGTTTCGTTCCCATCCCTATTCGCCAGGGATTCCATGGGCATGAGGATCAGATAGAGTATATATATTTGCTTGCTTGTTTGCTTGCTTGTTTATATAACAAGTATATAAAGCCCAAAGCCTACTCTGGAAGGTTTTAACCTACCCCTGACTTATGTGATTTCAGTGATATCAGCTGCTTTTCTAGACATGGCAGTGATGTTAGATGGTCTACAACACAAGCATCTGTCATACAAATATTTAGCAGAACTTCTCCTCAGATCCACTCTGCTTTTAAAAAGTTGGCTTTCTTTCATTACCTGAACATTATTTCCACATTTCATTGAAGAGGGGGGAGGAGCTAGCTATTAGAGGGAACAGCATAGCAAAATCATACACGAAAATGCCCAGATCTGAGCCTATTACGTTTGATTCCTTGTGTAGGACATAAAACCTGAATAACACCACTTTCTACAATTAATATTAATTGTGCTTTGGTGTCCCAATTGATTTTCAGGTTCCCGGTACAGAGAAACACACACACACAAAATAAATAAATAAATAAATAAATAAATAAATAAATAAATAAATAAATATTTTTTCCAGTCACATAGAGGGAAGGGAAGCACAGCTGAAGTACTATAATGACACTTAAGCCAATTCATGATAAACTGGCTGCATCCTTTACTGGTGATATTTGCAGAGTCTGCAGCGGATTATCTAGAAAAGGTGTGGGGAAAACAGGTCTCTCTTCCACAATGCAAACAGATCTCTTAGCAACAAACTAGAATTTTGTCAGCTCCAGAGCATAAAGAAGAGCCATGAAGTTCTGGAGAAGAGAAAGAGAATGCCTCTCAAAGAAAATAAAATAACATAAAAATAAAGCATGTGTATTTAGGGTCTGTACAGATAAATTAGAGAACATGTTAGGGTGACATCTAATGCACATGGGAAAGATCTGCTATCACGTATTTAGGATTGGAAGGATTCTAATCAAATTAGAACCCTCTATGTGGATATTAAATCCACACAAAAATCTTTGCCTCCAACAAAGAGTATGCAAATGCTTCTTTTTTCCCCTATCAAGGTGTTTAAAATTCATATGAAAAGTATCAAATTTCCCTTTCATAAAGAAAATGCATGCACACACTCTCTCTCACACACAGAGAAGCATAAATTGTTGATTGTAACACATGATGCCAGCAATCCATCTACCGCTCCAGATTCTTAAATAAAACAGTAGTCACCTCCATTCTGAGTAATTTATACAATTGTGCAATTTCCACATAAATGTGGGGAAATGGCCAGTATGACAAAACATTCTAACTCCTGCAAAAGCAAACAAAGTTTGAAGACTCTTGCAGCACAGCAATTATACTGATAGGAAATCAAGGCAGACGTAACATGATCATCATTAATTTGGGGGAAGGATGGAGGCAAGGAAGAATTTTAAGAATAATTATATTTTTATTTGGAGAACATTTGCACACTGGACATACACTACAGGTATTTGACAGAACTTTATAACTTTATAAATTAGAAATTATGATTGCGTGCATACTTTGCAACAAAGAGACATGTTTAACCCACAGCCATATCTTGATGTCAGCTGAAAGTGGTTTCCAGAGGAAATTATACACTTACTTTAACAGAAGTCTTTCTTCTATGTTTTTTAAAAATATATGTGTGGAGGTATTAGTTTTATAATACACTGAGTATTATAGTATAAACTATTATAATTTTATCCACTCTATGCAGGAAAGTAAAGAAATGAAAGAGCTGAGCATTATTTATTCATATGTGTAAATAAAACTCCCTCCAAAATCCAGTATCTTTGAAAGAAAAAAAAAACCAAGAGAAGAGAAGAATAAGAGATAAATTGGGGGAGGGACAGGATTTTTTTAAAAAAGAATTAAAAATCCTAGGGCTTGGAACAGGTTTCCGCCTAAAGACTGCACATTCTGTTTACTGTTTCATTTTCTCTTTCCCCATTTTCTCTTCAAAAGAACACTCCTGAATAATAAAACATTATGTTGAATAAGAAAGAATGAGGGAGAGAAATTATAGTTTATACTTGCCTGCCATTCTTCATCTATATGGAAGAGAAAAGTTTCAACCTGCCACATCCTGCATGGTTTGTTAGGAAAATGGAGACTGGAAGTAGGTTTCCAGCATGGCATAGTTGGTGCATTCCCAGTATTATATCTCAGACTGCTCAGCTAATGCTTCTTTCCTCCAAAGGGTAGAAAAACAATTTAGAGCACAATATTTAAATGATATTTATTCTTTATTTATTGCATGAGCAAATGTGTCAGCCATTCCTTTCAAAACGTTTAACATCAATGCATAGCCCTAGAGAGGACTGGCTACCTATGTGAGGAACACAACTGTCCATTGAAGGTAATGTCCATGCAGATTATAATGCATCTACTAATCCTACAAATAGGTCACTTTGAAGGGGGGACATTTGTGATCCTAGAACAGTGGTTCTCAACCTTGGGTTCCCAGCTATTCTTGGGCAGCAATTCCAAGAAATCCTGGCCTGCATAGTTGGTGGTGAAACCTTCTGGGAACTTTAGTCCAAGAACATCTTGGACCAAGATTGGGGATCACTGATCAAGAGGAAGAACAGCAGGAATGAGGAGCCACAATGAAGAGCACCAACACTTCAGCATATTTCCCTCATCTAAAATGTCATGGAATATCTTCAACTGATTTTTTGTGAAGAATGGGATGAATGTGCCTCTTCTTGTTTAACATGCTTTGTAATTTCCTTCCTCTTATTCATTTTTTCCTTTTCCTTTTTTTGCTTTTTGTTTTTGCATTACGTGACAGAACTTGCAAAACATCTTGTGTAGAAGAATGAAATGACCTGACCAGCCATTGGAAGCTTCTGGGATTTCTGTATCTTTTTCTTTGTTTCTTATAGCTCCAAAATGTAGGTTGCCCATGTCACTCGGTCTAACACCTTTAATGATAACATCATTTTTGAGTACCTTCAATTTTACCATTGTAGACAAAGTCCTCATTAGGTTAATGGAAGATCACTGGCATTCACCTGCATTTTATTTCCTATAATGAGTCCTCTTTTCACACAATGGGTTTATGAAAGGCAAAAATGTTGGCTCATGAGGAAGAGATGGATGAACATAATAAGGCTCCTGTTGGAGGGATTTATGATGTATATTTAGCATTGCAGACAACATAGTAAATCACTGCCACAGCCAATGTGAAAGATACATTAGTTGCCATTTGTTTTTCTCCAGCCTATCTGGGTCCTTTTCAAATGTCATTTGAAAGATTTATACAGCAGACTCATTTTTATATTATTAAGAAGACTGTTTCACATTATAATTAAGCCCCCCCGCAACATGGTGAATAACTTCATTTTTGTTTTGGTGGTTTCTAACACAGATATAGCATGGGCACAAATATACCATAAAAGGATCTATCAGTGCTGATGGTATTTGATGAAGGCCCCAGGAAAGAGAAGCCAGAGGAGATGAATGTTTGTGAGAAATGGAGTGATCAACGTTATCCCCCTGTTGGCTGGGACAAACATATAGCAACGCCATCAGCAGACTTTGTTTATGAACTGGATCTCTCTCACTCTTTGTATCTATCCATGGGAAGACCGAGGTGCTACAATTTACAGAGCAGAATGAAGTGAAAATATTAAATGTATTGAAAGCAGGAACAGCACAGACCTATCTCTGTCAGCATGAAAATAAATGCCAATGAGGTGCCCTTCAAAGGGGTTATAGGGCATCAGCCAGAATAATCCAGGCAGCAGTTGTACTGTAGGCATCATTACTTCAGTGTGGTATGTCTAGTGGTCAGAGAGTCTTAGGGCTGGAAAATCAAAATTCAATCCGCTAATGATTTACGTGTATGGTTTAAAATTGAACTGCAAAAGGCGAACCCATACAGAGCCCCCACCTGTTTCATGGACCATTGGCCTGTACATACCTTCTTTTTACTCTCACTACCACCATTCAGGATTACCCGGTTGAAAAAACTGAGCCCCAGTCAAGTTGTAACATTAATAAAGTAAAAATGAAGTTTATTGAATTCAACAAGCTGTTTCAGTTTCATGTTTTCATGCACGCTCTTAATTGAAAGTTCCTCTATGCAGTTTATAGTCAAATTCTATCCTTTTGCTATTCTCAAACCTCTTTTATGTCTCACATCTTTTCTTAACCTTATCTTAATTTTTCCTTCACTTTTCTCTTCTCTTCTCTTCTAACTCTCAAAACCCTCAGTCTGAGCCTTTTAAACATGTGGGCTCCGCCTCCACACTGCCTTATTGGTCTATAGCATTAACTCTTTACGCCCTCTTGCACAAACACATTTAACTATGAAGAGGGTAAATGCCACAGTAGGACTAAGAACAAATCTGATATTGATGTTACCCACTGAAACTGGTCCCTGGCCTCTCTTGGACTAGAAAGCTTTCTCCAAAATGGTAAGAATTGCTTTCAAACTACCACTTCTGGAATAGCATAAATATTAGCTAAGCTTCCTGGGCTATTCTGGGTCCCTCATCATTCATAAAAGTAACTTTTCTTAACTTTTCCTGGTACAGCCAAGCCTTTTTAAAGCACCAAGGCATTTCAGCATTATGCCATCTTCCCATATCTCTTCTTTTTCTTTGCTCCTCCTAGGTTCTGGACCAGGGGTCCTCAAACTATGGCCTGTGGGTCAGATCTGGCCCACAAGGGTCCTGAATCCAGCTCGCTGGCCATTGCAGAAGACCCACCTTGAGCATAAACTCACTGCAGAGAGGATTCCTGAGAAGGGCTGTCTTTTCAGGCGGCCTCTGGACAGCAGCCGAGGCATGCGAGTAGGCTTCATGGAATGAGCCCTCATCCCTTCCCTGGCCTCCCCCCTAGATTGTTGTCTGGTTTTGGTCCTAATTACAGGCACATATCTTGGCTCACTGCTCCTCCTGTCCAAGCCCAGCCTACTTCACAAACTGAAAAAGGAAAAAAAATGGCTAAGGGGAAGGAAAACCACAGATGGCATCTCTAGCCCTTTCAAGGAATGTGAGATTCATTTGTAGTATATAAATAAAAACTGTTCAAAATCTACTGGAAGAGCAGGGTGAAGAAAAGCCACATCAGAGATGAGAAGAGGAATTACAAAGCCATAAAATATGGCTGAAAATAATGGAACAGGAGGATGTCCCCAAAAGATAGGGAGAACCTGTAGGAAAACAAGAAAGCTTTTGAGGGACCCTTTCCTTTCTGGAAAGCAAAATAAGCCACCAAGAGGGTTCGAATAACACAAGAAATAATGTCCAAATCTGAAATCCAAACGAGGGCAGCAGTTTTATTGGGTCAACATTTTTAAGGGACAAAATGTCAAATTTTAAGGGTCACAGGATCACTTTGTCCTTGCTGGTCAATGACCGTAATAAAATTTTATTATTATTATTATCACTTTGCTTTGGATAATGCTATAAACTATGAGGAGGGCAAAGCGGAATGGGCAAAAAAGGTAAGAGAGGAAAAAGAGAACATTCTTAAGGTCTTTATGCTCCCATTTCATTCCATTTTTGAGAGGTAAAAGCAGCAGACACACGTATATTTCTTTTGGATGACCTACTGCTGGTACAGAAGTGTAGCAGATAGTGGCCTTTTTGCTGGCTCAGTGCAGAGAACTGAGGAGGATTTGATCCTTCATTGTGGTAAATATAAAGCCAAGGTCCAACATCCAGCTGCGAATGTACTGAGCAAAAAATACCACCAGCAGAGTAATGAAAGATTGTGCTCCTTGAGCAGTCATTGTTGCTGTGCAGGTGGTGATCTTTATGAAGAAAACTCACCATATGGTGGTGCAATGACAGCTCTTACAAAAGTAGCACAGTCTTTTGTCAGCATGCTGGTGGGATTTCTCACTCAACATATACCAGTTCAGGAGTGAATTTAACCTGTCTTGGTCATGTTTGAAGTCTGGTGATCCTTCCAAAGGGGAATGAGGCATTCACGTGGAAGATTCCTTGCTAACAGTTCTGCACATTGTTTAGGATGCTATACTAGGCAGAAAAAATCATTCAAGGCCAAGTTGGGTAGAGTTATCTAAGCATTCAAATCTCAGGTCCAGTCTGTAGTCTTCTTTGTTGACTTGACTGCTAGACAGCTAGATTTTGTATCATTCAAGAAATGTACTGTAGATATAGAGGCAGCCAAGTTGACCAATAAACAAATGCCAAGATCTATATTATATGTATAGCTATCTTCCTTGCCTCTGTGTTCTACAAATAATGGAGGAATTGAATTGTTAATTCCCATTTCTCCTGGGCATTTCTATCCATGATTGAATTACATGGTGAATTTACATGTTTCAGATTTATCTGATGCTCAGCATTTTCTCTAAGATAAGTTCCATGATTTCTACTATAGAATCAGCTAAATGCCAACCAAGAAAAACAATCCAAATAGAGTAATGCAATTTAATGTTTTCTGGATTTAGTTCATTATTAACAATTAGAGATGGGCACGAAATGAACAATTTTTCATTTCTGTTTTCATTTTTTCATTTTGTTATGTAACAAAACGACAAACAAATTTTGTCTCTAAAATGAAACGAAATGAACAGAAACACTGGACATTTTGTCGTGCGTTTCGTTTCCGTTACTGCAATATGAGTGAATTGCTTAGAATCCTTTAAGAAATAAAAAAATGAAATAAATGGTAATGAAATGGTAACAAAATGAACGAAAACAAAAATGATTTTTTTGCAAAAATCTGCGAAAAATGGAAACGAACCGAAACCGACCCTACAAACGACAAATGACAAACGAAATGCCATTTTTTTATTCGTGCCCATCTCTATTAACAATATCATCCATCTACTGTCAGTCAGTCAGTCAGTCAGTCAGTCAGTTTCTCTGTCTCTGTCTCTGTCTCTCTCTCTGCAGTTTATATAATTCTAGTTTATATAATTGTATAATTCCAGTTTTGGATTATTACAAATGTCACAGAATTCTTCATCAACTGAGACAAGAAAGAAAGAAAGAAAGAAAGAAAGAAAGAAAGAAAGAAAGAAAGAAAGAAAGAAAGAAAGAAAGAAAGAAGTTGTGATTTTTTTTTGTTTAGATTTAGATTTTAAAATGAATAGTCTCTGAATATTGGAGAAGTCTTCACCACCATATAGTTTCCCCCACCTTTTCTTCCTTCCCCCCCTTTTTTCAACATTTAGCAGCTTGGTTTTTTCATTAAAATAAAGAAAGCAGACATGCAAATATCTTTGGCCACTACAGACCTGAGATTCTGTAACTGTGTAAAGAGTAAACTGTGTAAAAAGTAAAGAAATATGAAAATAGGGAAAAAATAAATGGCTGTGACCTGGAATGGAAGGGGGTAAAGCTCAATGCTATCAACTAATGCTTGATTTCCCATGTGTGCAAAATCTTATATGAGCATTTGTTCCTTCTTCCTTCACCCTCTCTGCCAGGAGTCCTGGTGCTTAATACCTTAGACCAATGGTGGCAAACCTTTGACACTCCAGATGTTTGGGACCACAACTCCCAAATTTCCGAGCCTAGATTGCCAGTGGCAAAGGACTGTGGGAGTTGTGGTCCAAAACATGACAGTGTAACTTTCATACAGACACAGGCATTTGAAGGCATCTGCATAAATAAAGAAAAAAAATCCACTGTACATTTGCTGTACCTTCTGAAAATCAAAGCAATGCAATATTTTGAATCTGGTGAGTCAAATCCTCCTTAAATTCTTCTGAATAAATGGGTCTGCTCTGGTTGTGACTTACTGTGTTAAACAACAGGAGTTCAGTCAGTGTTTTTATTTTTGTTCTGTCTTTGAAAGATGAAACAAGCTACCATTGCTATCTCTTTGATGATTTTTGGGGAAAAAAACTTTCAAGAATTCTATCTAATAGAGCCATGATTCATTTGCCTAGTGATTTTCAAACCTTCACTGTACCTCCTGAGATTGGAACCAGTTTAGACCAGTTTGAGTGTGTGTTGTACCATCTATTTAGCCTTGGACAAGCTGCCTAATCCCAGAGTTAAAGAAGGAGGGATAGGTAAACCCCTTCTGAGTTTTTTTTCCACTTAGAACATCTTAAGAGAGGTACTATAACTTGGAATTAGCTCAATCATTATTGGCCATTATTGCATTTTGTTTGTTTGTTTTCTTCTTGTATATATGCTCTTTAGTCCACGAAATATAAGCTTGGTGGGGAATCAAGCTGCAGGCAATAACTGTCTGTTGAATATAGCTGTGAGGGCAGTACTGATGAGTGATGAGCATACATTGTTTCCATAAGAGAAAATAGCAAGTCACTGAACACCATCTCCAGCCCACTTAGCACAGCACAGCACCCCCCCCCCCGAAAATGTTCACATTTATAAGGAAAAATATGTGGGTAAAATAGTGTGACAAAAAGGGTTATAGATATTCCCATATACAACTTGGTTCATGCTCTTGTCCGCTTGAACTGAATTCCTTTAGAAGAGTAGTTTTCCTTTGTTATTGTCAATTATGAATCCAAAACCAGCACTAAAACAACCTTTTGGTTTAGAGAACAATTTGAAGTATAGAATGATTCAGAATATGATAGCGATTTGTGCTATTTTGTAATACGAGTAAATAAACTATGTCTCTACCATCAGCCATGTTGCCTCATTGAACAACAAGTTGCCAACAAGTTTGGAACAGGAAGAACATTATATTTGCTCTATACTAAATGTAATCCAACTGGTTTGTTCTGGCAAGGTTACTGAGAAACAAGTAGTTTAAAAATTACCTTCTGAATAACATTAGATGAAATATAAACAGAAACTGTTTTAAACCCTCATGTAAATTTATCCGCAACAATAAAAAAAAACCAGTTCCAAATTAGCTGCACCCTATCAATATAATATTGCCGGGCCAGACCGAAATAAAGAGGCAACACAAAGTTTGGGATTTAAAAAGGGCCACAATTCATTGATAACAGTAATTAACTCTTTATTTAACTATATTAACTGGGAACTAAAGAGGGCCTGTGCGGTAATGCAAGTGTTAGCTGTAACAGGTGTTCAATTTCTCAGTCCCTCCCGTTTCATCAGACAGATGGTATGCTGCCGGGTAAGGTGCCATGCCAGTAGTTAAGCATTCTTACCCGGCTGAATTTCCTTAAGCGTTGACAGCCCTCATTTTGCTAACCGGGCCAGTTGTTATAGGTGGGCTTATTGTTAGTTCCTATGTTTACTAATTATAACTGAGGACTGCCAAGCACCTTGAAGGTGTGCTATTCGGGAGGGACCCACTAGACTTAAGTGACCACTTGCACTACTCGCCAATTGTGACTGATGCCAGGGTTGTATGGAAGTGCCCCATGCTGTGTTGAGGATAGAGGGATGGGCAAAAGCTTGCGGTCCCTCTGGGCTAATTTTAGTGATCGCCAAAAATTCCCATCTGGCCCTGTAGTGACCAGGTAAGCGTCTCCGTGTGGGCCCCCCCCCCCCCCACGGACTTCGGAACAGGCTGGAGGGGTAGGGAGTGCGCTGGCTCTTAAATGGACATGCTCCATCACCCCAGCTGGCATCGTCAGGTGCATCCCTTTGTGCCACTTTCCGTCGGACAACAAAGGGGACCCCACCTCCAAATAAGTTGGCACGTAACCGCCATTGTAAGCTCTTCAAGAAGTAGCTCAAGGGAGTTCCCATCTGACTGTAAAGAAACAATTTATTCAGCAAATAAAATATTAGTCTGCATCTTGCAAAAGCAGAATAAAATATATGGGGTACAAGAGTGTATCTTAATATCATGATCTCCTTATATAAATTGATATCGCTGTGAATCTTTCACCGGTGATACTTAATCTTGGTTTTGTCATCTTGTTTAACAACAGTAACTAGAATTCTGCTGCCAAGGACAACTGCAATGGGAAGAAATATTAGAAAGCTTAGCGCCATTGAGCAGAGAACTGAATAAAATGAGACACAATTTCTTCAGAAACAGAGCAAATCATATTGAGATAACTACCTGGATAACAGTGGCTCCAAGATATTTTAAACAAACCACACCTTTCCACCCGATTAGGTGCATTGGGGGGAAAGGTGCAGACACAGTGTTAAAAACAAAAAAGAAAAATGAAACAAAATGAAAAATGAAATGAATTCTTTTAAAAAATGTTTCAAATGAAACAAAATGAAATGAAGGCCAATGAAATGAAAAACAAAATACAATGCCATTTTTGTGTGTTGTGCTCATCTCTACTTGTGAATAATTGAGGGCAATGAGGAGCAACTTATTTTGAAACTGAACGAAAGCAAAGTTTAATTTCATCTACAATTGTATGCTAGGCATTCTCTGTATTACTCATGCCAAAGTCTGAAATTTCATGTTGGGAAGCTTTATTATCCCAAATAGTGCCCCAAAGCTTTCTATTGTTTTTATTTATGTCGTAGCGGTATTAAAGTCTGCATTCATTCCTTAATCCATTCACAGCTTTTCAGAACAAGTTTCCCAACAGTACGAGTCAGAATGGCCTTATAGTGATTGGGAGAATGAAATGAATGTATACCTTCTCCTAACATTTGACTTACTGACACAAAGATAGGTTTGCATGATTGAAATTCTTTATTTGTTTATTCAAATGGTTTCCAGGGATGAGGCTTTAAGATTTACATAATACATCTTTCCAATGTCATTACAAGAACAAATTAGTCCTAAAAGAAGGAACAATGAAAGAAAGAACGTGTGTGTGTGTGTGTGTGTGTGTGTGTGTGTGTGTGTGTGTGTGTG
>JAHTLZ010000330.1:29774297-29789406 GCA_023846285.1 Phrynocephalus versicolor
ACACACACACACACACACACACACACACACACACACACACACACACAAATAATAGGGTTTACCATTCTATCAGGTTCAATTTTGCAGTTTTCATTTAATTTAAACTGCAGCATGAAATGTGTTCCCAGTTTATAACATTACAGATTTCAGATTTCATTGTCTCTACTTTGTCTTTAAGAGTACAGAGCATACAGTATGGTAGAAACTTACCTGTTTTATTAGTCTGCACTAGATGAAACTAAATGAAAAAGTTTATGGATCTATGATGTAATCTGGACCTGATTCTGTGTATCCATATCATATGTGGGCTTCCTAGAAACTAGGGCTATAACTGCTGGTGGGAAAAAGGGCAAGCTGTGATGTTACAATGGTTATGTGCATGATTTTACATTGTGGAGAGAATATGCTGGATGACATAAAGGTCATCCATACTGTTGGGGATGATTGATGCAATTCAGTTTACACTGAATAGATAGAGAGAAAATGGTCTCCAGGTTCCCTAGGCCAGGCCTGCCCAACAGGTAGACCGCAGGCTACCGGTAGCTTGCGAAAGGTTCAAAAGTAGCCCGCCAGCCATCAATTTTTTAAAAAGTGAGGGGATACGTTCTCCACCACTCCCTCCCCCATCCCAGGGACCACCACTGACCCAGCAAAGTTCTGGGTCTTCCAGCCCACTGTGTCAGGTGAGTGGGGCCGTTCAAGGGCCATGGTGCATTGAAATCTGTTCCCTCTAGAACAGAATAATTGGTTTCATTGCATTCCTATGGGAAACCGCTGCTCTACTTACAAAAGTTTTTACTTATGAGCATGTGCTCAGAACGTATAAAATTCACAAGTAGAGGTTTTAATGTAGTAGCCCTCAGACAGTTTGGGCCGGAAAAAGTAGATCTTGGCCTGTTCAAAGTTGAAGAGCCCTGCCCTAGGCAATCCTTCATTTGCTCTGTTTTACACTGAACTTCATTCAGCCAAGAGTGACTTTCTTAGGGTTTCTGACATCACTTGTTTCTCACAGTTTATGTTTTAAATCTTCTCCAGGAGAGAATGATGTTTGCACCTAGCTGTCTGCCACAAGCCTAAATGTGCACAAACAGGAAGTGGTCCTTTTCACCAAGTTGGTCTACCAAGCGTAGTGTCAGAAAGAGCAAGAATAGTGTGCTTGATCATTCTCAGTATACGAAATTCAAATCAGTAAGTAGGGATATGGAATGAGAACTGAACTACACACTTATTGTAACAACATGTATATCATTTTTAAACTGGAAAGTTAAATCTGAATGATGGTTCTCTGGGACTGGATAAGGGTAGGCTTGTGTTGGCTTATACACACCTTTGAGCTTATTGATTTCTTAACCAGTCATAGGTAATTGAACTCAGAGAGATACATTTAGGTCTCAAGCTAAAGCTCTTGATTCACTGATAAAAATTTGTGAACCAGATAATCTGGACTGAAAAGAACACACCAATTTTAAAAGCCTTCTCCCTCAATAGCAACCCCTTAGACATCATAAAATTACTAAATGCAGATAAAAATTCAATACACATCATATAAAACTGCTTATTTACTTATGAAGAGACTTTTATAGATACCTTGAAGATATAGGGCTGTTTCGTGGGCAATGCCTGGGCAGAGGAAAACGTGCTAAGGAATATATTCACATTTGAAGAGAGGTATTTAATGGAGGCCTCCATATTTCATCTGAAAAAGAACAGCCTTCAATTGGGAATAAGATTTATTCACTAAAGGATGTCAAAAGTCTCTGAAGCATAGCAGAGTTGATAATTATGTTTTTGCATTATCTTTTGTTTTTTGTTTGTTTTTTAACGCTCTGGAGGCATTTCAAACTTTGGCTCATCTATATATTTTCCCAGTGAAAATGTCTGTGGTGGGGTTGTCTTGAGTTCTACTTGATTCTGAATTTTATGCAGCATGTTTGATACTTTAACTTATCTGAATTGTCTGTCTAATGCTTGAGGATGACTGCAGATGATCCATCAATAATCCATTCACATGTTGATAAACTCATCATGGGCAAGAGGTTTGTTAGACTGATTGCTGCTGTTTGCACATGATGGAAGAGGATCCTGGGGAGAACCAGCCCATAATGAATGGTTCAATCAGGCTGTCCGGCCATAATTGTATTCACTGCAAATCCAGCATAGATTTGTAGATCTCCTCCCCCACCCTCACCCCATTTGTTAAAGCTTTGTTGCATTGTTAGGAGCGAAGTGTTTGCAAATGAAACTGTCACAGTTTCTTTTTCCTTAAATCCATTTCATGTGTTTCTGGAGGACGTCTAGAGTAACTTCTCAGTCATCAGTACTAATGCCAGAAGTTCTTGAAACAAGGTAACTTTTGAAAATATGTAATGAGATCACAAGTGCTGAAACTGCATATAGTAGTAGATCAGAAAGTTGAGTCATAGTGATTGGCTTCCTTTATTGTGAGATCAAAATGTTCCACTACTCATCCAAGTAGCTTCATCAGTCTGAGGCAAGTTCGTGTGTGGCCTCCAATTTAACCCTGGTTTCACATCACCCTGGGATGTATAGGCTCATTAGGTGAACAGTGGACTGAATAGACTAGTTAGATGGACAATGGCCTGAATTTATTTATTTTATTTTATTTATAAGAAAATCAATAAAAGGACCCAAGGTGACTTAAAGTAATGAGGGACAATATACAGTCCAGTACAATTAAGACATATTTAAGCTTCAATTGAGGGGTATCTTACAGCATTAAAAGACATTAAAGCTAAAAGAGAATGTAAGCAGTTAAGAAAAGAGTATAAATTCCATGTAACCATGTACAGTATGGATGAGAATTAACAACTGATAACATAGTATCAATGTAATCACACAAGGAGAGATAGAAATACAAAGTTAGAAGTCCATCATTCAGGGAAAGCTTGCCTGAAGACATAGGTCTTTGCCTGTTTCTGGAAAGACAGCAGGGATGGGGCAGTCCTGGCCTCTAGTGGGAGGGAGTTCCAGAGTCTCTAATCAGGATCCTTTCAAGGTTTTTTTTAAGTGCCCCATAACAAAATGAATAACGAATAACGAAACAAAGCAAAAGTTCATTTTGTGCCCATCTCTAGTGGCATTCCTTGTGTAAACTGGAACTTTTGATATGGATAGAAAAGGACAGAAATAATAACAAAAAAGTTAGGCATTGAATTTCCTATGTGCACTTAAAACCCCAAACAGCATTTCATCGTGACACTGGTGTCCTGGATTAGATGCTTCAATCTTACCCTTCCAAAAAAACAGCAGAGAGTGCATTTGGAAACAGAATAAAAGCCACTGCACTTCATCTGGTGTCCCTTCATTTCTTATGCCCCCAAAATGAAGCAAAGAGCCTTAGACAGGGCAGAACACTCAGGGCCCTAAAAGTGAACATGCATATGCAGCAGCAAGCAAAGGGGACAATGAGAAGCAGCAAGGGTCTTTCTGGCACAATGTGCTGTGTGATTGTCTCATAAGAAACTTTCTTCTCCTACTACTAGCAATCAAGGAATGGGGAGCTGTTTGTCACAGTCAGAGCTCTGACTAAAAGTGCAGGGCAGTGCTGAGAATGGGGGCAATGTAGAACATGCTGTGCATTTTCAGCATGCTCATGAAGAATGCATTAGAATATTGTCTGGGTAAGTGAAAAGGTATTTATTAGCAGAACACGATCACAGGGCCTCTTGAAGGACTACATGAAAAAGGAAGACAGACTCAAGACAGTTCTTCTCTTAAATAGGTGTTGCAAAAAAAGTCATTAAAATCTCATTCTCATTTGCCTATAATATTTATTTATTTTTGTTATTATTATTTTTTTAAAAATAAGATATATAAAATATTGCTCAGAGCTTTTGAAATAATGTCCTTGTAAATTGCATTTCATGGCTAGACATTAATTTATTGTTTCAAATTTTAAATTTATATATACCGCTCCTACTTCCTGAACGGGAACTCAGGGCGGTTTACATAGAAAGGATTAAAAGCAGAAAATCAGCAGAGCGGGAACAATCACTAAGAAAATAAATAAGGCGGGGTAAAAATAAGCAACAACAAAAAACAAAAAACAAAAAAAAAAACCTCTAGTCATTATTAAAGGTGTCCTTAAAGAGTAAAGTTTTTAGGCCTCTTTTAAAGGACACCAACAATGGGGCCTGTCGCAATTCACTCGGTAAGTTATTCCAACTGGACGGACTCACCACCGAGAAGGCCCTCCCGTGAGTACTCGCTTTGCGGGCCTCCTTCGGGGGGACAGTCCGGAGTGAAAGGGCCAATGATGAACGGGTGGGTCGGGCCAGATTTAGTTGTCGGTGAAGGCGCTCTGCCAGATAATCAGGGGCCAAGCCATGGAGGGTTTTGTAAACCAAAACCAACACCTTGAACCTTATTCAGGAGGCAACGGGCACAAATGGCTACAGTTGTTCGAGAAGGCCTTGTTTCAAAGGTGAACATGCACTGTCTTCAGACACATCTGTAAATAAGAACATAATGAAAAGCATTTGTGCATTTCTGGGACAACTGCAGAACAAAGACCCCTGATGCATTAACAAAACAGAGAGAGATAACAAAGGATCCTTTATGTTATATTTGGCATGCTTGTGTCATAATTTTCATGTTCTAAGCCTGCAAGTGCATGTAAGCAGGAGCAGGGGGGAGTCTAGGTTGCGTTATGAGCAATCAGAGTCAGGTTTCAAGGAACATGGGAGAGAAAAGACAGACATAAGAGTCAAGTGGCCAGGCTATAAATCATACACATACCAATCTGATCAGCCTGAGAGAAGGTAAGCATGTATTTATATTGTATTCCTCCATTTTCTGTTTCTGTCCATGGAAATTTCTTGGCAGGGATACTGGGGTGGCTATCCATCCTGAAAGAAACCAACCCTGAATGTTCACTGGAAGGACAGATTTTGAAGCTGAGGCTCCAGTACTTTGGCCACCTCATGAGGAGAGAGGACTCCTTGGAAAAGTCCTTGATGTTGGGAAAGATTGAAGGCAAAAGGAAAAGAGGGTGGCAGAGAATGAGATGGTTGGACGGTATCATCGATGCAACCAATATGGATTTGACCAAACTCCGGGAGACAGTGGAAGATAGGAAGGCCTGGCGAGCTCTGGTCCATGGGGTCACGAAGCGTCAGACACGACTGAACGACTGAACAACCACCACCACCTCCACTTTCTATACTGCCGACGACTGGTAGTCACTCTGGGTGGCATATAAGAGTGACAACACCATATAATAACATACACACAATTAACAATTAAATTAAGATTAAAATAGACATGACATTTACATTTGTAAACTGGCAGCAATTCAAGATTATAGGTTAATAGACTCAGAGGCTTATGGAGATAGGCTATTTTGGAAAACATGCTGAAAGAAGAAAGTTTTCAGAGAAGGGGCAGGTGGATTTCAGATGACAGCTTGTTCCAAAATCCAAGAGCAACCTCTGAGAAGTTCCGGTTCCTCGCTTTTTTCTTCCAAGTCTCCCTTGGTGTTATCGTCCTCAGTCACCTAGGTAAATGAGAGCACGTCTACAAAAATCCAGACAGACATACAGGGCTATAATATAAGGAAGGCCAGATTGGAATGTGATTACATATGCTGCTACTAGATGTATGGGTTTGAATGTGGAAGTAATATTTCTCCACCTTAGCCTTGGCTTTTTTCCTTCCTGAATTTCCTAGTTACTTGCTGTAGGTATCTGAGCCATGCTTAGCCCAATGCCCATGGTGCTTTCATTGTTCCAACACTTGAAGTAACTGATGTTTTCTAATGTCAGGAGGCTCATCATTCATCTAACTCTTCACATTTCCTGGAGGAACTGGTATCTCCCTAGCAGGTCCAGGAAATGCTTCAGTCTTCACTAGAAATTTTCCAGTGTCTCTGTGAGAGGATTGGCAACCAGAACATGTTATGAGGAATGAGTATAAATCCCATTTGTGGTTTACTTTTAACTTTCCAATTATAATTAGGTTAAAATTGGATCTTCTTCACCTCTTCCCTTCCCTTGGTGTGAATCACTTCAACATGTAAAACTATACACTAATTACTGTACTTTGGATTTTGCTATGCCATTCTGCCATATTTTAGTTGACAATGTCTCTCCCTGATTCACGGCATTTGTGTATGTTGCAGTATGTAATTTGTCCTTGGATAATGTGTCCCAAGTCAGCCATGAACCTTGCTCAAAAGCTTCTGCACCAATAAAACCTGGAAACTGAGCAGTTTCCTGACTATGGAAGAGCAGCTTGACACCTTTGGATATTTCACTACAAATATCATGACATTATCCGGAAGTACTCACAAGCTGAATTAAATTGGCTGGTACCAGAAATACCAGCTTCACAGGAATCTGAATGCACGGAATGTTCAGAGACAATGGAAGGCACAGTTGCCAATTTATGGACCCCAAACAATCAGCATGTTATTTTGTTTTGCATAAGCACCGTTACCTTTCTGTCAGATCATGGTGCCATTTGATGGCATATTGCCTCAGCTGTTCTGTGGCTACAGTTTCATTAGGAATAGTTTAAGCAATCATTTATCTCTGAGAGCAGGAGATCCCAGGATCCAAAATTAAATCTTTAGAGGCCCTTTTCATGTTTTTTAAAAAAATCCTGGTTTAATCAAAGATCTGGAGGGAAAATGAATATTCAAACAGTTGATTGCTAATGTGAGACAGAGAAACATTATGGAGAGATGCGACTCTATACAGTGGGAACAATTGGAGTATGTATAAAGTAATTATCTTGTATTTGTTCACTCTGGAGCTCATACAATAGACAGCTTCTAACAAAGCAGAAGCTCTTAAATCTCCATTTCAGAATCTCAGACCTAGTTTTCCTTTGTTCTGTGAAGCGGCAGTTTTGTTCTGGTAGCTGTTTTTATCCAGTGTGTGCTAGAGTGGCTGACTAGAGAGAACAGCCAAATGAAGAGGAAAGGTGAAAGATGTCCTATGACCACTAATTTAGACCTTTCAGTCATTAGTTAAGTGGAGCTGAAAAAGTCAGATTTCTTTTTTTGCTGAAGGTAAAAATGCTCCCACTGTCCCCATAACTTTCTAAGTTTATTGTTTTTCCTTCATATAATCAAAGAGGTAAAATGAAAAATCTCAAGGGAAACCTGAATATTACATAAAAGGATTGAAGGACAGAGAAATGTTTTGTTGTTTTAAATTCTGGTTTCCTTGGGCAATGTTCTTCTTCTCTTCTGTTACCTAGGAGAAAAAGGACTGAACACTACTATTTTAAAGTTTTCCCCACAGAAAAGGTTAAGACATTGTTTAAACACAGAACAGGAGAAAGTTAACCTTGGGATTCTCTGTCACATTGTTGTTCATGCAGAAATGACTTGTTTGAAGAGGATATGCGCTCATGGATATTCTCCACCCAACAAAAACACACAGGAAGTTGCTTGGAAACTCTCAGTGGCTAGGAAGGGGTCCTTTCTTTTGATACATCACTTCCATGTTAGCAAAATGGTGATGGGAAGAAGGGCTGCTCACATATTTAAATGGCACACATTGCTCACTCTTGAATACTGCTATATGAAACCAGCTTTCAGCAATAGATTCTTCTGACCCCAGCAGTTGTTCTTCTGTATCAGTTACTCTGTATTCAATCCTTTTCATATGCCAGTAGAAAGAAAAAAAAACAGCAACATAGTCCATTCTTTTTCATACTTCAGACATCTGTATGACTCTCAAATATTCTCTGGATATCCTGTGAGCTTTCCAGAAGGATTTAAGTGGGATGGCTGCTTTGAGGTGGAAGTAAGGTGCTCATCAACATGCTAGTCAAAGCATATTCGCATAGCATTACATTTAGGGGTGTTCAGCCAAGGGTACAACTATACTGTTTCCTTCAAAATTTGCACCAGAATTTGTGTAGTTAAATTATCTGTATTTTTCATCAACTACACACTATAGTTAACCTTGAGCAAGCCAGTGCCTTTTCCATGGGTATCTGTTGCTTTTAATTCAGCTGACATGAACTAGTCTCTTATTTATAGTAATTTCACTTGCATAATTTTCTTTCCAGTTTCTGGCACATCTGATCACCTAAATCAGTCCAAAGGGCCAGTGGTGAGTCGGTCCTGGGGTGATGCCGTCAGTGTGGCATGGCATGTTTAAAAAATGGCAAGAAACAAATTTTTGAATTAATAATTTGTGACACTGCAAGTGCTTATCTGACACAACACTAAATCGGAAAAGCACAATAAAAATTGTTTGAAGGAGATTGGGGTGGCTGGGTGTCTATCTCCAATCAGGAAAGGAAGGCAAAGAATCCCCACCGGAGCATTATTCACTTTTTTTTTTTTTTGCATTGTGTGTTTCCTGTTTAGTGCTATATCAGATACGTACCACAAATGGTATTTAAATTCAGCACTTTGTTGCTTGCCAAAATTAACCAAGAATGAAGGAAGGGTTGTTAATGGCAGAGAAGGATGGGCAACCTGTGCTCCCAGTGAGGACAATGCCTCCCCCCCCCCCAAATTTGCCTGGGAGAATTAAACACTCTATGTGAATGAAAGTGATTTATCTCTCATAGGAATGTTCAGATTAACCTAAATTAAGGAAGACAGCCTTCCTGTCTAGTTGCACCCTTGCCGAAAAGAAAGCAGCATGAAGAATTGGGAGAAAAGCAGTTAAAAAGCAAAAGGAAGAAGCATGGTTTCTGTGACATATGGCCGTGGATGGAGCGTATTGGGCCCCAGCAGATGAAAGGATGTGCCAACCGAAGACTTGAAGAAGGAAAGAGCAACCTGTCGGTTATTCAAATCCTGGCTTTTCTCTTTGGAGCCGTTGCTCAGCTGTGTCTCCCAATGCAAAACACTTTGCAAGCACAAGTTGGAAAGATGTACCAGCAGCTGCCTTAATTGTTTATGCAGCTGCTCCAATTAAGCTACAATTCTTTGGTAATTTGCTTTGTGAGAATTCGTACTGCGTGTAAGCAGAAGAAATGATCCTCAGGCATTCTGAGACACAGTAGAAGGCCTCTGGCCTCCATAAGTTTGCATCATATGGTCAGCTTTAATGGGAATTGGACATGGTTATTCCACCTCTTCTACTCGTACTTGCTATGGAAAGTTATGAAAATCATGTCAGGGTTTGTACAAACATCCATCTGCCTTATATTCAGGATAATAGCTGCATGCAAAGTCACTACTGGTAAGTATTTCTTACAAATGTGTTTGAGTGTACCTGAAAACTTAGTCCATGCTGCAGAGTCTGATCCTTCCACTTCCTCATGAGCGAGCACACACCTCCCCACTTGTAGCTCACCTGTGGACTTAGGTGGAGAGGCAGATGTGAGCATATGGACCTGGAGATTTAAGCATGGGAGGGAGTTGGAAGAGGAAAAAGGTTGCTGGGCTGATGTGGCAATCTGCAAGGTGCCCAGTAGAGATGGGCACGAAATGATTTTTTTATTCTTTCCATTATTCGTTATTCGGGTCGTTACCTAAAAAAATGAATAACACACTGACCTATCAAAGAACCACGAAACGAAACGAAACGGAAATTTCCACTTTGTTCCTTTTGTTTTTCATTTTCCCATTGGAATGTATTGAAGCAATGCATTTATATGGGAAAAGTTTCCCTTCCAATTGGTGTGGGGAAACTGCAGGCTTTTTTCAGCCAGAAGCTAGCGCTGCTGATCAGCTGTAGTGCTGGCTTTGGCTGGGAAAGGATTTTAAAAGCCCGCCCTTTCCGCCACCATTTTCGGAGGACTCCTGCCCGGCTGTCAGTTCCTGGACCCCTTTAAACCCAGCCCAGCTGGTATCAGGGAGACCCCCTGGTATGGACTGGGCTAGGTTTAAAGCAGTCCAGCAATTGACAGCCCAGCAGGAGCCTTCAGAAAATGGGTGGGGAGGAGGAAAGTTGAAGAGCGATTGCGCTGTCCTCCCGACCTGTGTTCTGAGGGCTCCTGCCAGGCTGTCAATCTCTGGACCCCTTTAAACCCGACTCAGTCCATACCAGGGGGACCCCCTGGTACCGACTGGACTGGGTTTTAAAGGGTCCAGCAATTGACAGCCCGGCAGGACCCATATGAAAATGCTAGGGAGGGCAGCTCGATCCCTGGAACAGCCCTCCCTAGCATTTTCACAGGACTCATCCTGGGATGTTAGTTGCGGCACTGCTTTAAACCCAACCCAGGGAGATCTCCTGGTACAGACTGGGCCAGGTTTAAAGTGGTCCAGCAATTGACAGCCTGGCAGGAGACTTCAGAAAACGGGTTGGGACAGAGGAGGAAATTTGCAGCGATCATGCACTGTCCTCCCGACCCGTGTTCTGAGGGCTCCTACCGAGCAGTCAATCACTGGACCCCTTTAAACCTAGCCCATTCTGTACCAGGGGGTGCCCGTGGTACCGACTGGGCCAGGTTTAAAGCAGTCCAGCGACTAACAGCCTGGCAGGAGTCCTGTGAAAATGCTAGGGAGGGCTATTCCAGGGATTGAGCTGCCCTCACTAGCATTTTCAGAGACCTTGTGCTGCCCTGTCATTGGCTGGACCCCTTTAAAACTGCAGAGCTCCTGCATTGGCAACTGGGCCATTTTCAGAGAGGTCCTGCCACCCTGTAATGGGCTGGACCCCTTTTAAAAATGGCCCGGTTGGCACCAGGGGGTCCCCACAGTACCAACTGGGCCATTTTTAAAGGGGTCCAGTCGATGACTGGGTGGCAGCATTCATCCCTTCAGAGGTGACTGTGGGCTCGGCTGTGCAAGCAGAGCAGAGCCCTCAGTCTCCTCTCAAGGGATGCCGCTGCAGTCATTCACCAAGTGGAGGGTGGTGAGAGGGGGCTGGGATCCGGCTTCCATGCACAGAGGCCTGCACGCAGCCCCCTCCCAAAAGCCCTCTGCCTTCCTCTTGCCGGATGACAGCACCAGGCGCTGTCATGACCAGGGTGGGGAAGGCGAGACTCCCGTTCCACCCATCTGCATGCACAGGGGCGGAACGGGGGTCCCAAAGCGATCTTCGCCATGCGGGTCATGACAGTGCCCGACACTGTCATGACTGGTGCAGGGAAGAATAGACCCCCATTCCACCGCTCTGCATGCAGAGGGGCAGAACGGGGGTCCCAAAGGGATCTTCCCCACGTGGGTCATGATAGCGCCCAGTGCTGTCATGACCCGTGCGGGGAAGGCGAGACTCCTGTTTCATCTCAGCTGCATGCAGAGGCGGAATGGGGTCTCTTTAAAGGGATCTTCCCCACAGGGATGACAGTGCGCCTGGTGCTCTCATCCACTGCGGGGAAGAACTAGAAACACACAAAAAAGAATGATTTTGTTTTAAAAAATTCGTGTCCGAAAAATGGTAAACGAAGGGAGATGGGCACAAAACGGAACGGAAATGAAACACCATTTTTCTGTTTCGTGCCCATCTCTAGTGCCCAAAATGCTCCACCAAGGGTTCGGAAACTATACACTGCTATGACCCTGACCCTAACTCCTAGGAAGAGTTCTTCATTCCTCCAGAGGAAGCAGCATAGGTGCACATGGGCAAGTCTAGGGAATGGGTGGTGAAATGCTGGAAGGACTAACACTGGGTATGCTGCTGGCAAGGGTACTCTCTATTGGTGTGAGGCTCCAACCAGATGGATACATTGTGCTGGCCCAACTAGTGCTATGCTTCTGCAATCAGCATGGCAAGGCCTCCAAGAAGCATACAATGCTGTAACCATGCTACCAATCTTGGGGCACCATCCCACAGCACCTGAAGCAGCTGAGACTACCTGGATGCAAGACAACCTGCATCAGGCATCCTTGCTGTGACACCCTCTGCTTAGCAGACCTGAGGGTCTATTGGAGCTGGAGGAGGAGGCAGGGCTCTACCTTCCCTAGCAATAAGGACAGGGTGGAAGAATGTAGAACTCCCAAGTGCCCTTAAAGTGGCAGTGATCTGTTTTATGCTGAGCAGTGTTTTCCTTAACATTAATACAAATAAGAAAAATCATTTTACCCATTCTGAAAACCCTTCAGAGGAGGAAAGCACAGTGGCTGCTCAGAATTTCTCTTCCAATTTAAAGGTAGACACATACAGCACTTCACAAGTAATGGTAAATCCAAATGACTTGAAAAGCAAAATTTAAATGCTTGGCTTTTGCAGTGCCTTCTTCTGCAGCACTTTTCTCTCTCACACAACTCCTTCTGCTCCTTTATCTTTCTGATTTTAGGGACACAAATTGGATCGATGCGTCATCCGCTGCCTTTCCAGAACAAAAGCCTTCTGAAAGTAGACTCCAGCTCTTTCCATATTCAGAATTTAAAGCTTCAAGCCCTACCCTTGCAGGGTCCTCAACAACAACAACAACAAAAATTAACCTGGCATATATTTCTAGGTAGCCCCTAGCTCTAAAGCAGACCGTGGAACACTGATTCTAAAAAGTAACTTTAGTGCTATTATTTGTTACTGTAAGACAGCTGGGTTTTTGTTATTATAATAATTCTTGTTGTTTCTACCATGAAAGTGTTCTATTGTGTTGAATGCTATTCACATATTGGCATTTCTTGAATAGCTGGCCTCTGTCTTTAAAAAGACAGTGGAACTGGAAAAGTGAAAAAGAGAGTGACTAAATTGATTACTGGGCTGGGGAACCTTCCTTATGAGGAAAAGCTAACACATTAGAGATGTACAGAATAATGCAGGGCATGAGTCAAGTGGATAGAGGGAAGCTCTTCTCCCTCTCACAAAATACCAGAACTAGGGGACATACACTCAAATTGAGGGCTGAGAGAGTAAGAACAGACAAAAGAAATTTTTTTTTCACCCAGCGTGTTGTTAGTCTGTGGAACTCCCTGCCACAGGATGTGGTGATGGCATCTGGCCTGGATGCCTTCAAAAGGGAATTGGACAGATTCCTGGAGGAAAAGTCCATCACAGGTGGACTTCACCATCACAGTCCATCACCATGATGGAGTTGTGTAATCTGCAGTCTTAAAACCGGGGTATTTCAAGGGCCAGATGCAGGGGAGTGGTATCAGGAGACAGATATCTAGTCTTGTGCGCTCCCAGATGCATTTGGTGGGGCCACTGTGAGATACAGGAAGCTGGACGAGATGGGCCTTTGGCCTGATCCAGCATGGCTCTTATGTTGTAATGTTCTGAAAAAAGGAGGAAACTTGTTGGTTCTCTCTAGTGGCCAACTCTGATATTGCACTTTACAAATATTTATAAAAATTCAAAAAGCAAGACTAGAGATAGGCACAACCCAGTGGTTCAACTGTTTGTTCAGGTTTGTCCTTTAGAGGGCAAATGTTTGGCAGTTTCCAGCCCCATCTCCTGTAGTGGTCACCCACTCAGAGAAAGCATCCTATCTTCCCTGCCCCTCCTTCTTAAGACACTGTAATATAGTGATACCTTGGTTAACAAGTATAATCCATTCCGGAAACATGCTTGTCAACCAAAACACTTGCATATCAAAGGAAATTTCCCATAGGAAATAATGGAAACACAGATGATTTGTTCCACAGCCCAAAAATATTTATATAAAAATGATTACAATACTGCAATATAATACAAAATACTAAGTAATATAGAAAATACAGTACAAAGAAAAATAAAACAAATTAGCCTGCATTTGAAAACCTTTGTGGCAGGTGTGTGTGTGGGGAGTCTCCATGGGCAGCACTATTTTAAAAATGGAGCAATGAGCGTAATCCCAGCTTGAGCAGAAGGGGGAAAGCCTCTGTGGAGCGGGTCTGTTTTAAACATGGAAAAATGGAAGGAATCTCAGCTAGAGCAGGGGCGGAGCCTCTGTGGATGGGTCTGTTTTCAACACGGAGCAATGGAAGGAATCCCAGCTAGAACTGAGGAGGGAGGGGGAAAACCTCCTTGGAGGGAGCTGTTTTAAAAATGGAGCAATTGGTGGTGAGGGTATCCTGGCTAAAGCAGTGGTAGCAGGGGTGGTGGGGAGAGGCCCCATGTAGATGGCCTCTTTGGGGATGGGGATTGATTGGGGTTGCAACAGTTCATACCTTTACTGAGCTCATTGCCCTTTCTTCAACTCTGCTGTTGTTGTTGCCTGAATCAGAAACTGAAACAGATGATCACCCAACTCCAGCGGGGGGAGGGGGAGAGACCCCATTGGCTTAGAGCACTTTTGATTATGTGACACACATGAAAGTGCTTGTGTATCAAGACACTGCTTGTGAATCAAGGCAAAATGTTCAGATATTTTTGCTCATAAATCAAAATGTTCGTAAACCAAGTTACTCATTAACCAAGATACCACTGTTTTAAAAATGCTGTTTGGGCAATGATTGGCCAGTTATTGCTGAGTCCACAACAAATACAGGATAGTTGTTTGGTGAGGGGTGGACATAGATTTATAAGCCACCCGTGGCTTTCTTTTGCTTCCAGCTGAAGCCACAAGCGCAATGTATACCCTCAACAAGACTCCAGATCTAAATGCTGCTTGGGGCTGGGACTGGATATGTTGTTGATCCTTGGAGAGAGATGGAGATAGAACAGACCACGTCAGTCATATCACAGCTGCCTGAGAACTGTTAACATGTAAATTAAGATCCAGATTTTTTTGGTTCTTGTAGTGTTACAGTAATAATTGCTCTTTTATTTAAAAAAAATTGAAGTCACCTTTCCCACCTCACAAAAAATATGCAGGGTTGGTTAAATATATTTGTTTTACTAATATTTTCATTTTAATCAATTTTGTGATTAGAAGCCTAACAATCAACTGATTTAACTAGTAAATAATAATAATAATAATAATAATAATAATAATAATAATAATAATAAAAACAGTGACTCTGATATGATGGGCAGTCTGGTTGATGCACTAAATCCAAATCCTCAAAACAGCCTGTCAGATTTCTGTGGAGCTGGTTGCTTATGTGAAGTAGTGAGTTTTGTAGCCTTGGGATAAGGAAATAGGTTGCCATTCACATTTCATATAAGCCTCAAATAAAAATTATAAAATAGCAGAAATATTGATAAGAATTTTTCCCCTATATGGCTATCAGGAAATCAGAATTTCAAATAGGCTCTGAGGGGCAAAACTGGAGAGGAAGGTGTCTGGTGTACTAGCATCAGCCTATTATTAAACAAACAAACAAACAAACAAACAAACAAACAAACAAACAAACAAA
>JAHTLZ010000330.1:29796270-29820404 GCA_023846285.1 Phrynocephalus versicolor
TGTGTGTGTGTGTGTGTGTGTGTGTGTGTGTGTGTGTGTGTGTGTGTATACAGCTGAAGGCAGATATGAATGAAACATTCCTCTTTTCTCTGCCAGTGTCCCTAGATGGTTGGCATTTCAAAAGAATTTGGCAGGACATGAGAATCTTTTAGAACAGAAAAATAATATAATTAAATATCATTGCTAAGGGGTCTACATAATTCAGCAATGGATTGCTATCAAGCTAAGAAATAAAAAACCAAACACTTTGCTTTCAAAAAGTAATGTTTAAAAAGACAAAAAAAAAAAAGAGTGAAATATTTGACTATTCTAATCATGCAGGCTTCCAAACTAAATTGTAGCTGTGAGGTCAAGCTCTTGTATAAATTCGATCAGAGCTACCTTTTCAGATGGGGCTGGTGATAATAGCTCTCTCACTGCCATTGCAAAGTGGAGGCCAGTTTCAATAATAGTTCCAATTTCATTCCTCCTCAACTTGAGTGGTGCTAAGATGATGGCTCTGATTAATGGTAGGGATCCTGGATTCATAGATGAGAACAATCTAGGATTACAATGTCCTGGGATTTATAACCCCCTTCAAAACCTTAAACACTTTCCATTCCTATTACATATATTCTTTGCTTAATTTTATTATTGCGACAGCCCCCCAGAAGGGTAGTGAACAAAAGATATATGAAGCAAGCATTTGGAGTCACTTTTGACTGAGACCAAAGTTAGGTGTACCATGGAAGGAGGGGACCCATTTGTCTATGGAAGAACAAGGCTCCCAGATGGATGAGAGAGGGAGGTCTCCCCAGTGATGGACAAGCCCTTCAGCCAGTGGAATGCAGAAAGCTCCTTCTCACCTTCTCTCATCAGGAGAAAAATTATCCTGGAGGGACAGAAGAGGTAGGTCTCTCTCTCTCTCTCTCTCTCTCTCTCTCTCTCTCTTTCTCCTTCCAAAAGTAAATTGAACCTCTGAGTAGTAAAATGACAAAAAATAACCCTGTTACATGAACTTTTGCAGGTGGAAGCAATGAGGGTAGGGAAAGAAGTTCTTATTCTCTCTCTGTCTTCTGATTGCTTCCAGGAAATAATAGAATTTAATTCTTCTAAAAACTTTTGGTTTATGAATGTGGGATATTGTGCTTCTGTACCCATGATGCAAAAAATCCAGGAACCAATTAAATATTACTGCACAATATCATACCTGCATTGCCAGTGGGAAAAAGGTTGTCAGGCTTTACATAGAGCAGGGCTGTTCAACTTTGAACAGGCGAGGTCTACTTTTTCTGGCCCAAAGTGCCTGAGGGCTACAACACTAAAACCTCTACTTACAAATTTTATCCGTTCCGAGCACATGCTCATAAGTAAAAACTTTTGTAAGTAGAGCAGTGGTTTGGAAACCAATTAATCTGTTCTGGAGGGAACAGATTTCAATACACCACGGCCCTTGAACTGCCCCGCTCGGCTGAGACAGTGGCCTGGCAGACCCAGAACTTTGCTGGGGCAGTGGTGGTCCTTGTGATGGGGGAGGGAAGGGTAGAGAATGTATCCCCTTACTTTTTTTATTGATGACCAGCGGGCTACTTTTGAACCCTTCGCAGGCTACTGGTAGCCCATGGTCTACCTGTTGGGCAGGCCTGACATAGAGCAAAGGGCAGACTAAATCTTGACAACACCAATGACAATAGTCATAATGGTCTATTGGATACTATTTTGTGGTCACTAGCACTCACAAAGTGGTACTACACAAGGGAAAATTCCAGAAGCTGACATCTGTATATTCGTCAATTAACCACTTCTCACCCAAACACAAAATAATTGTCAGGGCTGCTTTCCTACAACAGTGAGTGTTATTGTTAAGTCTGCAGACACAGAATGTCAGCAGTATATGCATGGGGTGTAAGATAGTTTAAGAAAATCAAAAGTGAAAAACAGGTTGTCAAAATGTCCCCAAAGCTTGCACAGAGAAAGAAGTTTATCTATTGCCACACTCTGTGACACTATAATTTTCTGAGTCTGAGAAAGCATGTAAAGGAGAATGACTGATGTGGGTAACAATCAAGTTTCCTTTAAACAGCTACCATAAGCATTCAAACATCATAGATGAAGAAAAGATTTAGTTGTGATCTACAGGAGATCAGGTTTTTTGTGGTTTCCAACTCCACCTCTTCTAGCGGAAACCCACTTGGGGGCAGCACCCTGGTTTCCCTGCCCTGTTTCCTACAGGTGCTGCCTCTGGGTGGGCAGAAATGGTAGGGCTGGGAACTGCCAAACACCTGTTCATCTGAAGAGTGAACCAGGATGAACCATCAAACTAGTGGTTTATGCCCATCTCTAGTTATTGCATATGGAACACTGATGGCATTGTTTGGGTTGAGAGGGGGGAACTGTATCTACTTGTGTTTCTACTTAGAATGACCCATCCTTCCCCCTTAAGAGCTGTCACATACTTTTATGACACAGAGCTAGGATCTGCATTCTTCTTTTATATAAATCAAATTCCACCTTTTGTTGGACTTCCAGAGCTGTGGTGGCAGCAGCAATCAGCTGGGGAGTGGACAAGTTGACAGGTGGCGAGTCTTAATTGCAAAGTTGTGAGCCACTTTGAGCCTCCAGGGTGCTACAACCAGCTTGCCACTGCTGCTGAACAGCTGCAAACAGCTTGGGAAACAAAGAAGAGCAGCAAAGTGGCAGCAAGCCTCTCCAACACTAGTGGTCTCAGTTTCCCAGCCCTTGTTGATTGGCTGGGAAGCAGAGTGACTGCATGATCAGCAAGGGAAGGAGTTGTTTGCTGTGTTGACAGGAGGACAATGGCAAATAGCACATTGCTTCTTTCTCCAAACCTCAACATACTTTTTGTAGCCTGATTAACCCAACACTTGAAACAACTGGTCTGAATAGGCCTTAAAGCTCTGCACTAGAGAGATGTGAATTTGTGTTTTTGGACTACAAGTTCCAGAATGTCTTAGGCAGCTGCTCTCTGAGGAATTCTGGGAGTTTCTTCTCTTTCTTCCGTAGAGTTTTCCCACTGGTGCAACATTCCCTTTTTGGATCCTGAAATGCCACTTTGTCTAACTGACTACATTTTCACGGTGCAGGTTTTCCATGCCCTTATTGACAATATCCTGTCATAATAATAAATAATAATGAACTTTATTTTTATGCCCCCATTCTCCCCAAGGGGACCCAAGTCATCTCTGTTTTGGTTGCCCACATGACTATTGGCCATCAATTTCCAGGTGATTTGCAGGCTGGGCAACAGTGGAAAGTACTGGTCTGAGGATCTGTCCATTCCAGTGGAGCTGACTTTCTCTCATCTTCTGTTACTGATACCACAATATCTGGGAGCTGTATTCCAAAAACTCAAATCTATACACACCTGTGTTCTGCACTATATTCCATTCAGATTCCCTGGTGCATTGTGTTTCCTTCTTAAAGGCTTCACTGTTAGTCTGCTTGCCAAAAATATTGGTAGCATCTGTCAGAAGTACCTCCAAGACTAATGCTTTTTTCATATCATTTTTTTCAGCTTTAACAGCTGCATATCTAATAAATGCCTGATGACAAAAATATTTATGTATGCCTATCATGTTATTCCTCTGTTTGCTGCAAATAATATTTCCTGGCTTCCTGATACCCTGTTTCACTGAAGCAAACATATGTGCGCAGCCTGCAAATTGTCATTTTCTTTGAAATTTCACCACCCAAAATGCACTCATTTATCCAGCCATCTAAATTGGCATTTTTACTGTTCAGTCCTTCGCATTTTAGTGAGAAGCAAATGGCAATGCATTCAATGGAACTGTCTCACAAGTAAATTTCCATAGGATCACAGCTTTGCAGTGAAATTCCCTTAGGACAGCTATGGGGAACCTTTGACCCTCCAGATGTTTTGGACTGCAACTCCTAGAATTCTGAGCCTATATTGCCAATAGAGATGGGCACGACTCAGAAAAATTGTTCATTTTCGTTTTCGTTTTCATCTAGGGGTCCGTTTTGGCTCGTTTCCGTTTTCGTGAGCTAATTTTCAAAATTTTTCGTTTTCGTTTCGTTGCGTAACGAAAACGACAAATGAAAACAAAAACGAAAAATTTTTCGTTTCTTCCCATTTAGCTCCATTAAGTGCTTTTCCAGTAACGAAAAACGAAAAATGGCTCGAAATTAGTTGTTTCGTTTCCGTTTCCATTCCAGTTTTGAGCCGTTTTTCGTTTTTCGTTTTGTTACATAACGGAAACGAAAAACAAAAACGGAAACGAAAATTCCGCTAAGTCGTGCCCATCTCTAATTGCCAACTATAATAGACTGTGGGAGTTGCAGCCCAAAACATCTGGAGGGCCAAATTTCCCCACCTATATCTTAGGATGTGCCAGTGTAACACTTTTGAGTTCTATGGGGCTATTTGCTTACTTTGATATACATTGCCAAACCTTGCAAACACAATTTCACTAAATGAATATTTTCTTGTTCACATTTACATAAGGAAAAACACAATTACAACAACAAAATGCTACAACTTATGCAACCAGATCCTAGGCTACAGCACCAGGAAAAAAATGTTTGTAGTTGCAAAATTCATATCCATTTGAATTCAAATGCAGCTATGAATTCAATACATCTTCCTCACCTTGGTTGGGTGCCCAGTACCTAGATGGATCATCTTCACAGGTGGAATCTTCAAAATCCTGAAATAAAATATTAATTCATCTATATGCACCTCATGGATTCACTATATGGTTCTACACCTCCAACACAAATACAGTGGTACCTTGTATAAAGGAATTAATTCATTCCCAATGAAATTATGTTAAGCAAATTTTCCTTTATACAAATTACCATAGGAATGCATTGAAAATGGAGTAATCCCATTTTTATGTTGTACGGATTCTCCCCATAGGCGATTATGTTAAGCAAACTTCCCCTATCTCCGGAATTTTTTATGTCGTATAGATTTTATGTTATACAAACTGTTTGTTATACAAGGGTCCACTGTATATAGGACTTATACCTTTACCATGTTGGCAAGTTGGCAGTCTAAGTGGCAACAGCAGTTCTGGCCTCTTCAGCATTCCCGCTCTTTCTGCTTCAAGCCTCTTATTCACAGACCGTGCTCTTTCTTAGTCCCACCACTATGGGCTGAGCCAATATTTAATAAGGGTTATGCCGGCTGTAACAGGTTATGAATGGTTAGAAGTCTCTTTTCCTGATAAAAATGTCTGCACTATCAGAACCTTTCCTTCTTTTGTTCTCTTCTGGCAGAGAAGGGATGGAGAAGGGGTTGGATGAGAGGAGCCAAGCTGAATCTAAATATTGATCCAATATTTGGATCTAAATATTTTCCAATTGTGGGACATGGTTACTGTGGTTCGGGCTGGCATAAGGTAAGCCAGGATGGTGTAAAATTAGGACTGGGCAAGAGATGCTTGTATAGTTTCCAATATCCCTAGGCTGGGAAGGTTTGGAATGCTGTATAGCTTTAGCTGGCCTGATATTCTCACATACTTTGGCTAATTAAGACTGCACTTTTCTTTCCATAGTGTTCCAGATATTATTCAGATCTATCACAGTCAAAATCCTGGAAAACTAAGTGGGCTTTATAATTTCAATTATTTTTAATGAAAATTAATTTAAGATAGATCTCACTGAATCTGGATAAAGGGTTTAGATGTTAGATATAATATATGCAAAGCAACTCCCAGAAGAAAACCATTCTTAAGTGTGACGTCACCCCTTTCCCAGACTGAGTTTTCAGAGGCACAACCAGGTTTATTTCGACATCCCACTGCTGTGCCACTAAATTGTGATGACACCTCCCTTTTACACACTGAATTCTGTGATGGAAATGGTACTGCTGCCACCTTGTATTCACTTAATAATGCTGCCACCTTTTAAACTTGTCGCCTCATGAATTGGGACAGACTCAGATGAATAATATAAAAATAATAAAGTTTATTGAGAAGATAATAAATACAACAATATCTGAGGATGGTATGCGTTGCCTTTAACATATATTGTAATAGATTTAATTAGCTCTACAAGCCTCCCTGTCTTCAATACCTAGTAAACAGTGTAGCCCTCACTGCCTGACAGAACTCTCAGAGAACAGTGCTCTCTCCCAGCACTCACTCTCAACTTAAGTGAACTTCACTGAACTGCCTCAACTGACTAGGCTCCATCCTTGTTATATCATACCATTCCCTGCCCTCCTGCTGGGATTGGCTGATGATTTGTATATTCATCACTCCTGTCTGCCGGGTTTGTCACATTAAGTTACCAAATACTTAACCCCTTCAAGCTTTACAAGTTGAAAGTGTTATAGAGTTTGCAATTTCTGGCAAAATTCCCTTTTGCTACAGAGTAGAAGGACAGAGATCCACAGAGAGAAAAGTAGCTGCAACTCCCCAGATTCCATCTCTTTCTGAGTGCCCCCCCACTCGAAATGACCAGGCGAGACAGTGTGATGGGGGTAAATGGGCCACACTTTATTAAAACATATAACCAACAACAATAACAAGAGGAGGGGCCAGGCATCCATAGCTTGGTTGGAACCCCGAGGTCTCCCGGGACCCCTCCAACGAGGGGTCGAGCCAAGAACCCCCAGGTGGTGCGGTCGTCCGACAGCACCCCCAGGCCAGTTAATAATTTGCTCCTCCCTGCCGCTGCTGTCACCAAACTGTGGATTGCCAGCGCAGGGAGGCGTTTACTCTCCCCCACCCCAGCACCAAGACCTCTTGGCCCGCAGCACTGTGGTTGAGGATGTTTACCGCCAGATGTTAATTTTGTGCTCACCGCTGCCCTCCATCAGCTTTAGCCGCCCAAGTGTGACCAGTGAACTCAACATAACCATTAACTTCGAGGTACCAGTGTGGGATAGGCGAAAAGTCCCCACTCTCAATGGCCAATCTAGAGTGCGGGTCAAAAATTCCTATCCGGCCCCAAAATCTGGCGACCAGTCAGACTCACACTAGCCCTAACGCGGTGGGTGGGTGGGGAACGCCAGAAGACAACTGGCTGCTGGTTGGGGGGAGGAGCTGCCCTTTATAGGGCGCTCCTCCCCCTTCCTTCTCAGGATGTCACCGTCCTGTCTCGCCCCTTGCCACTCTCGCGAGGGGCAAATCTGCTCCGCCGGCGGACAGGCCGCCCGCGGAGCTTGCATTAACTGACATGCAACATCTCAGTAACTCACAACAAGACATTTGTAGGACAAATAATAATAATAGAAATATTTACTTACAGTTGCTTGAAAGCATAGACTTGTGTATACTGCTTTCTTTACTGAACACATACTTAGCAACCAAGTGGACTGATCAACAGCAAGCAAACTTCCACTGAGCAAGAAAAGAGAGGTAAAGAAACATTTAGCTGACAGGTGATCTTTGAAATCAAAGGCTGGGAGGAATTATTGGTTAGTGCTAGATAGATAGACAATCACCCTACCCAGAAACATTCTTCCCAGTCACACAAACCACAGACAGCATGCAATGTTGCAAAGGAAACTCCAAATAAAACAGCACCCTGATTATATCTGAGGGTATGCAATACTTGCATTGGGAAACATGCAATTGATTAACTCATATTCTACACTTGAGTATAAATCTGGAAATATGTTTTAAATATCCCCAAAAGAGTATAGAAGCAGAGTTGTGAAAATTATCAGTGCAAGATTTCCTGTCTTCATAGTGGCAATATTGCTCTCATTCTTTGGGAAATCTATGAATATAAACCATGAATCTAAAGTAGGCAGATGATAAAGCAAATAGCAGTTTCATGTTATTGGTACTTTAGTATGCAATATATCTTGATTATTCTGAAATAATGTTGCCATTCCCATCTAGTACATTCAAAGTTTGTTAATTGTTGCTGTTCTTTTAAAATTAGTAAGCTAAGACAAGGCAGAGGAGAAATTAATCCTTTTGATTGAATATTATTACAGAAAGCATTAAACACTGAGCCGGAATATGCTTCAAGCAAAACACATTTTAACAGTGAGATATTCTGATTTACATCTCATTCCTATTTATCCACATTAGGATTCAGAGCTGGAAGCAGAGGCTGGAGCTGTTGCAGCTGAAACAGCATCCTGTGCCAAAGTGCAACTTCTGATGTCCCTTGGCTTTTCAAAAGTCATATACTTTGAATCAAGGAAGAATTTCTATGAGGGCATACATTAAGTGCCCTGTATCCATGGGAGATCCAAAACCCTCTGCAGATGCTGAGAATGTGGGTGATAGTGAACACTATTTTAAAAGTCAACACTATTCATAACCTAGTCTCTGGCTCCTTCTAGTGGACAGATCTGGTGATGACTTTGTGGATATATAAACCTGTATTTTTCCACCTTGTCCATAAGATGCCCCCAGGTATAAGGCCACCCTGACTTTTCCAACCCAGAATTAGTTTTGGAATTCCATGGATCTCTCCTTACTTCTGTGGATAAGACAACCCTCAATTATTAGTATGAAAATAATTAGACAAAAGTATAGTATTATACACAGTAAATATACTGTCTATCGCTTTCTAGTGGAAACTATACCTAGTAGGGCCTCTGGTTACTTCTACTGAACAGTTCTGGTAATATCATCTTTAGAAATATATACTGTATTTTTAGGATTTTTCTTTTAATATTTTTAATACAGTATGACCCCGTTATCTGCTGGGGATCCGTTTCAAGCCTTCCCATGAATAATAAAAACCGTGGATAAGAAATAATACCAACCCTCCCCAAAACTGCCTTTTTATAACAGTAGCTTGCTTTACAGCTCCTGTTTTATGACAGTAGCTTGCTTTGCAGCTGCTGTTTTTGACAGAAGCTTGCTTTGCAGCGGCTGAATTAGTTATTTAATTTTTACTCTGCCAACTGTGAATAACTGAATCAGTGGTTAATGAATAAGTGCACATGTAGGTCCTATTGTATTTTCAGACTATGGGTGAATAAATCAGTGGATACTTATTCAGGGAGTTCTACTGTACTTGTTTTGAGGCAGAAATTTTAGGAACTTATGAGGATGACCTCACTCAAGTATCCCAGAAAACTATTTGATGGTGCTCAAGCAAAGTAATCCCCTCCTTTGCAATGTATGAGAAGTTTGTGTCATCATCCTATGAATCTCTGTTCCTCCTTAGAAGTAGAAATTATACCCACCAAATTCTTTATTTTCATTGATTTAGCCTGTTTTAACAGGACAAGAAAACTTGACAAAAATGTGGAAGCCTTCAACGCGGTCACAACTCATGGTTTCTTGGGTGCTGAAATTTTTATAAAATGTCTCTAATTCCCTTTCCATCCAAGAAGAAAAACTACATCACAGAGAACAAGCTAAGAAGGATGAGCTATTTGTCAAGATTAAGAAAGACACAAACACTCCATGCAATGCTTCTGATTAGAGATGGGCACAAAACAAAACAAAAACACAGTATTTTGTTTTGTTTTGTTTCTTTAGTTGTTTTATTTTGTTTCATTTGTAATGAATTTTAAAGTAGTTCAATTACAAAATGAAATGAAATGATATGCTCCCCTGGGTCCCAGAGGCACCAAAATGGCAGGGGGGCTTCCTCAAGCTCTTCCCTGCAATCCTCTGAAATTTGGAAAGGTTTGGGTATCAGGGTGCTGAATTATGATGCTCCAAAGGGATTGCTCCTAGGACAAATTCTTTCTAATTGGATTTGGAAGCCAAGCCATGGGTGAGCGATTACTGCTACGGTGGTGTGGCTTCTGTTCCCAATCAAATTAGGAAGAATAATTCCTAAGGGCACTCCCTTTGGAGATTCATAACTGAGGGTGCTGAAACCCAAATCTCTCCAATTTGGGGGGTCTTACCTAGAATCATTTGAGGAAGTTGAGCCTGCCATTTCCACGCCAAAACATGGCTGCAAATGTGATCTGTATTTTCAAGTAATACTCAAAACTATGGATCACATGCACAGCCACAGGCTTCCTCAAGTGATTCTAGGTAAAACCCCAAAATTTGGAGATTTGGGTTTCAGGGGGCTTAATTATGAATATTCCAAGGGTGTGGCCCTAGGAAAATTCTTTCTAATTCTTTCCAGATTTTGAGGGCTTACCTAGAATTGCTCCCCTGTCATTTCCTTTAGGACATATTGTTTTGTCCTAGAGGAAAAAATGGCTTTTCGTCACAAAAGAAAATGAAATGTGTTGTACTATTTTGTCAGGTAACAAAGTAATTCATTACCTAATGGAACAACAAACCAGCATTTCATTTTTCATTTCATGACCATCTCGACTTCTGATTCTTAAATGAAGCAGTAGACAGCCTAGTTTTTGCCAACCGGTACTCCCGCACAATTTGCATGAGTTGTGCAATCTTGGCCCCAAATGAAGCAGTTTTGCAAACATTTGGATGTTTTTGCACAATATCTTCTTCTGGGAACTGTATGAATAATGTTAGAAAATTCCTCACTATACATGCTGGTGAGTGGAAGAATGCTGTAATGCCTCATATTTGCCTGCTAGGATGAGATCATCAAGGTTATGAATCTATACTCTACCTGCAGTATTTGCATGTTAAGCAATGTACTAATAATGCCACAGGAAAGGCCTTGATGCACAGGGTGAGACACACACATACACTTAGGTTGCCCTGGTACTGGCTTGCAAAGAGACCTGCCATGCTCATATGTCAGTAACTGCATAGTGGCTGTGAGGGTAGGAAAAAGCTATGAAAAGGGGACAGTAATTCTATCTGCCCTGCTTGCTTCACAGTAATTCTATCTGCCCTAATAAAATAGCACTAACTGCTTGCACAAGTAAAACCTAAGAGGTTAGAGAGAGAGCAAAGCATATCCTGAGGCTACTGTAACTATCACTCCCGCAAAAATGTATAAGAAAACATTTAAGAAAATCCCAATGAAAGGGGAAGATTATCTCAATGAAAATTTTGGGGATAAACAATTTGTTCCACTCCAGATTATTGTGAATGTTCCTCTCCTAACAGGTGCCTACTTGAGATGCTATATGTAGGGAAGATATGAATATCACGGTGGCCAACTGATGCATCATTGTGAAGGGAAGGGCTACTCATTGTGCATGAATTGGTGGGTCAGGGTAACAGCTTTTGATTTCTTCAGAATTGAGTAGTGTTCCTAGGAGCCTTGTGGTGCAGTGGTTAAACAGCTGTACTGCAGCTAAAACTGTGTTCACAACCTGGGGTTCAATCCCAGGTAGCTTAACCTTCTATCCCCCCAAGGTATGTAAAATATGTACCCAGTTTACGGGGGGGGGGTTGATGTGTATCCTGCATAATTAAACAGTAAACCACCCAGAGAGTGCTTTAATCACTTTGGGGCATTATATAAGCAGACACTTTGTTTTGTTGTCTCAGGGGAATGGGAAAGAAGTATTATCAGTGAAGTAGCAAGATGGATACTTGTGCCAACTTGTGCCAACATGCCAGCTTTGTGTTTTCATTGTCAACTTTTTCACATCATATGTATGCCATAATATATTAACTCCATTCCTTATCTATGGTGGCCTTACAGAGACCCTATCTACCTATCTCAAAAAAAAGAAGAAAGAAAGAAAGAAAGAAAGAAAGAAAGAAAGAAAGAAAGAAAGAAAGAAAGAAAGAAAGAAAGAAAGAAAGAAAAAAGAAAACCTCACAATATGTTGCATTTTAATTTTAGTCACATGTTTTTGAATCATTTCCTGTATTCTTACTGTGCAATTTAAATGCTCCCTTTTGTAACAGTGTGTAGCATTCACAGTGGGCTTCAGTCAAGTAGGAAAACAGTATGCTAATATAAAAGGCACTCTGGTGGCCATTTATTTTAACTTGCTTCCTAAGAAAATGAAACAACGTAGAGGAAAATAAATATACACTATGGAATTCACTGTGTGAACTTGAAACTTAGCACAGTTTTTAACATAAGCCAAACCCCACATTTTTTGGCTGTGTGACTAGGCTCTAAAACTCAGAGGACTTTTTTCTGAAACTTTACAGTTCTAGTACAGACCTAACAATTCAGAAAGCTGCTACAACTGGAGCTACTTTATTTATCATTTATTTATTTATTACAGAAATGTAATACTGTTTTTTTTTTCCTGTGATACAGGCTTGAAATCAGTGTCAATAGTGGAAAAATGGACAAAACTATCATTAAATGTTCTTTTCCTCACACTGGAACCTGATACAGTGATCCCCCACCTATTGCTGGGGTTAGGGACTTGACCTGACCCGCAATAATTGAAAATCCGTGATATGCGGATGCAGGTCGAGTCAGGCCTGGGGGAGCCTAGCTGGGGGCTCTTGTACTTTCCGGTAAACTGGAAATAATTTCTGAGGCCTCCAACAGGCCTAGAAAGGCTCTCAGAGGCCTCAGAAATTATTTTCAGCGATCCGGAAGTCACTTCTGGTTCGCAGGGAAGCCCTTTTGGGGCCTCCAGAAGGCCCAGGAAGGCCCTCACAGGCCTGTTTGGTGCAGCTCCAGACCTGTGGTAAGTATGGGAATCTTGACACAGGACTTTCCCTCCTTAACCTAAGGGGCCTTTTTTCATATACTGCGATTCTGCGATATAGCGGGACCGCAATATATGAACCGCGAAAGGGCGGGGGACCACTGGATTTAGCAGCTGTAAGAAACGGTAGATAATATGCTGTATACCAGTATTCAAACTTTTTAAGTCAAGAATTGTCCCTGCCTTCTCAGCCTCTTCTCCCATCTATTTTATCATGAATTATCAACTGTATCAATTTAACCTTTGCATTTTTCTTTCTGGACTAAAAAGAAGTCATGAAGAGACACTTCAAACAATGCTTGGTTACTCTGCAAGGCAAGATAGAGTTCCTTGCCAACATTCTCTCACTATTGTTATATGCTGTCATGTTGCCTCTGATTTATGGCAATCCAATAAATGAGTGATCTCTAAAATATCCTATCTTCAACAGCCCAGCTGATCTCTTGTTAACTATAGGCTGTGGAATCTTTTATGGAGTCAATCCATCTTGTATTTGGTCTTCTTCTTTTCCTGCTGTCTTCACCTTTTCCAAGCATTAATGGCTCAATTTGTTCTAGGATGCCCTTGTTCATCTTTTTTTGCAGTCCAGAGTATTTTCAAAGTTCTCCTTTAGCACTATATTTGAAATGGATCAATTCTTTTCCTAATACTTTTCTCTGCTGTCCAGCTTTCACCCTATACATAGTACTCAGGAATACAATAGGTGGATAATCTTGGTCTTGATCTCCAATGATACTTATTTACATTTGATGACCATTTCTAATTCATTCCTTGCTGTTCTTTCAAGTTACAATCTTCTGCTTCTTATTTAAGCCTTCTTATTTCTCCTTTTTATTGAAGTCTTGATTTTGTATCAAGGTGTTCATAATCCTTAAGAATTTCAGTTTCTTCATGATCATTGTCGAAGTTTAGTGCTTCAGTAGTTGTGATGTTTCTTCTTCTTAATGTTCAACTGTAATCTTGGTTTTGCAATTTCTTCTGTCACTGTCCTACCCTTAATAGTTCCTCCCTAAGACCAGACTTCCCTAAGTTTATGTCACAAAATTCCTTTACAGTTCCTACCAACCACAAATCCCTCAATGTCAGGAAGAGAAACTATGCAACTGTTACCTCCTTCCTCCAACCCTTCCTGTTGCCTGTTGTCAGTTTCAAGAACCACTGGTCAGAACTAACTGGTTTCAGTCTGTTTGAAATTTCACAACACAGCCACACAACATTGCTTCCTGTTCTTTTAAGCGATCACCTCTAGTAGTCCCAGAAGTGTTTTCTGAAATGTGGCTTTCTCCTCCTCAGCTTTAAGGCTTCTCTCTTTCAGTTTTTCTGTCTCTCAGTCTCTCTGCCACAGTAGCTCCTTTCTAGCTCATTGTATTAATAATCTCTAACTGTCTCTCACTGACATCTCCTGGCCAGAGTCTCTGAGCAGTCATTTTCCATATGGCACTTCTGACTGCTGTTCATGTTTTCACCCCATCTCCCCAAAACTGGAGGGGGGAAAAACAAAAGAGATAACTTCACCCTCTAGTCATTTTTAAATTACCAACATGAAGTCTTTATTCCATGGCAAATGTAATCAAAGCAGCCAGAACAGTGTATGCCCATTCGAAAATTAGAAGGTGATGCTTCAGATCATAACAGCTATGTTGTAACTTTATTCAGGAGCTGCTCACAGTATATATAAAACAAAATAGAAGCATTAAAAATACAGGGATTCTTCACAAGCATGAGCAGAAAAAAACAAGCAGGAAAAAAACCTCACATTATCTCTTAGTGCAGAGAAACCTCTGGCATTCTCCCCGCAGTAGTATCTTAAATAAAAAGTAAAAGTAAAAGACGGAAAATAAATATTCCCCTGCTGGCAAATTGTCCATGAAATCAATTGTATGTTTTGTAGCTTCTGTTCCACTGTAAATTAAACCTGCTTGACTTTATCTATTTCAGCCCAGAAAAATAACAGCTATCTTGGTATATTTGGGATCCATCTAATAAAACATATTCACCTTAGAATTCTATTTGCTAATTGTGCACTCCTTCTCCTTATCTGGGTCTTCTACACATCCAAAAGAGCAGAATTCTGCTCTTTCAGACATGTAAAAGAGAAATAGAGAATAAGGAGCAAATGTAATGAGTTCTTAGACGTTAAAAACAAAGAAACAACAACACTTCCTCACAAAGGGGGAGGGAGGAAATATGGAATTAGATATATCGTTATCTTAAGAACTCCCATTGACCTAAAAGTGTATCTGTCTCCTGTTCTCTCCTGAGGTTTCCATCTGGCAGGGATGAGAACTCAAGTTACGTGATTTGCTGTCAGGCCAGAGTGAAGTTGCACTGGTGGTGACTTAACTCAGACTCAATTTGGCTTTTATTTTCAGTGATTCAGACTCCTGGAAAAAAGCTAGTTATTATTAAGGACTCAGACTCAGGACTTGAGATTCGGGTCTTGATACCAAAGACTCAGATTGAGACTAGGGACTTGATACCAAAGACTTGCCAACATAACTGCTGTCTGATCAGAAGAGTCACATCACAAAAGGTCTTTGGCCGTTACTTCACGAGGCTCCTCGCTTCGGAGCGTCATTGCCTTCGATCTGAATTCGAAGGCGATCACGTGGTCTCCCTTCGCCCCCACCCCCTTTCCTATGTACTCACGCGGGCAGCTTTTCCCTTCGAATCTAGAATGACCTCACGAGCTCCATTCGCATCCAAACACTCATGTTCTTTGCCCGTTTCCCGCGATCTCCGCTTTTTTAAAAAAAAAAGGAAACGGTGTATCGATGCATCGATGCTTGGCTGTCAGTTACGGCGAAGCGCTGTAAATGTGTGACTCTTTGCTTCATAATTATTACTTATATTATAATTTCCATTGGGGGGGCTCCTACAACTGCTGTTCCCCATCATGGTCACTAGGTGGGCTATCGCACAACGATTGTACTTCTTCGTTCAAAGGTCCTCCAGGACACTGGAGTAACCCCCTCCTTACTCCCTAGAGTAGACACCAAGCCTCTTCCGCCTTCTTTCTGCCATTCTCCCGGTACCATGCCTCCATCGCGTTCTTCTGCCCGCCTGCAGAAACTCCATAGGTATACTCCATACATTATTGCTGTGTTGCACAATGTCAACTCTTTGTTGAGCACTGTAGCTTTGTTACTTCTGAGAAAGGGAAGACGCGTTTTCCGACGCAGAGTGCTATTTGGCGAGGCGTTGAGGGCATGCAACGCTTTGATATGGGTTACTTCGGCTTGGATGAGAAGCTCGCCTCGAGAGAAGCTTTTCTGGTGTTACCCAGGACGTTCTCAGTGGTTTCACGACACGGTGCTTCAGCTTTGGGACGATCGCCAGTGGTTACAAAACTTCCGTATGACTAGAAGAACACTTTTTTGGGTGGCAGACAAGCTGCGTCCGTTTCTGATGCGCAGGGACACAGTTATGCGCTCAGCTGTCCCAGTGGAAGAGAGAGTGGCAATCGGCGTGTATTTTTTGGCAAGCCGTTCTTGCTACAGAACCATCGCTCTAGTATTCCAGAAAGGAAGCTCAACTGTTGCAAGCATTGCAATCGAGGTTTGCCTTGCAATGGAACACGTTCTTCTTAAGGAAGAGGTCCGCCTGCCTGACTTCAATAAGGTAACCTGCTTTCGGTCATCCCAGTCTTTACTTGTGTTCTGAACCAGCGCCTTTACGGTTTAGGAAATTAATGATTCTTTATTTTTTTTCTCTGTTTCTACAGATGACATCATCTATGAAAATCTTCGGGTTCCCACATGCTATAGGTTGTATCGACGGAACGCACATTCCGATAAGCCCCCCGAAATTGCAGGGGCCTGCTTACTTTAACAGGAAATCATTTCATTCTGTATTGCTTCAGGCTGCTTGCGACGGAGAGGGAATTTTTTTCTCTATGTTGACTGGTCATTCAGGTGTTAATCATGATGCCCATGTGTTCAGATCATCTATGCTTTTTAGTCGGATGGAGGAAGGAACCCTAATACCTGGCAGTCCTATGTTCCACTATGCAGGGGTGTCAATACCTCCCATTATATTAGGGGATGGTGCCTATCCATTGTGTAAGTGGCTAATGAAGCCCTTTGCTGTTACTAGAAATGACAGGGAGCGCCACTTCAATAAGGTTTTTAATCGCTCAAGATGCGTCGTGGAGAGAGCATTTGGGCGCTTGAAGGCCAGATTCAGACGTCTGTCTGTTAGGATTGAGGCTCACATAGAGAACGTTAATTCAATTATTGCCTCTGCTGTGATTCTACACAATATATGTGAACGAGAAAACCATGACATACTTGATGATGAACAACATTCCATACCCCCACCTGAACCACAGGAGGAGTGTGAAATAAATGACTACCACAGATCTGGAACTGCACGTGCAGAGGCTGAGGCGGTTCGTAATGCTATTGCGGAGTACCTGTTTACCCATGTGAAGTGACATGGGCGCAAAATAATAAGTTCATGTACTCTACCTCACTATTTTATGTTACACTTTCATTTGCAGTAGAATTGTGAGGCTTTACAGTATTGGTTACTCCTGTATAATTCCTTCCGTTAATAAATGTTTCTATTTGACTTGCAGTACTTTCCTTTAACTTAAGTGCGAAACACCAGTAGGTTTGGCAAACTACTACACCGGCTATGCAAAAGAATGCCTGACAGGGGTATTTGCTTCAAGATTATACAATAATCAGTAATAAACCTTGCAAAAAACCAAGGCACTGTACTAAATTGATAGCAGTTTCTGAACGCATACCATCGAAAAACAAATAATGCCTTGACTAAGGGTTCATCTGCCCTGTTGTATGTCACTTTAGAAAACATGCCTTTCAGAGAGGCCCCCCTTATAAGAAAACATTCCGATGTTGTATTCTTGTAACACCTCCCTCTTCATATGCAGAGTACTGCTGCCAGAGTAAACTTAAGAAGGAAGTATCAAATTACAGTTCCCACTGCAAGCATTTTATGGCCTAATGGCTCTGAAGGAAAGCCAAAAATAAACTGTTTTTGTTGCCTTTAGCCACCTAAGGAAACTAATCGCATATTTTTTATCCATTGCTGTTACCTTCTGAGGAATAAATCAGTTTATAATGCATTACAATGAATTTCTTGGTTTTAAAGTGTATTATTCTTTACACTTAACGCACAATACTACTAATTGCTTTGGGTTAACAGAACACAGTGTCAATCGCATACTTTGCATTAATACATTAGTTCGGTACTCATTCCTAGACCACCATGATACCAAGACGGAAAAGATGTGAAAATTATCTTGCTGTGCTATGGCTAATAAACCAGCAAGTAACAAACTTGCTTCCATTAAGTCAGCAGTACTTTGCATAGGCAAAACGAAAGTTAATGAAACATTTCGGCACCACATCCTAGCCAGCTGAGACACAGGACAGGGGGCCCCTTTGTAATCAATCACCCATCCCCCTTTCCCAAATTGAGATCACCTTTCTGTTGAAATGCTAATAAAGGGAGCCAAAAGGTGCAAGGGAAGGAAGTTAGCACTCAGGCAACTGAGTGCAGTTGCTGGTGTCCTTTCAAACAGAAGGCTTTTCCTAGAAAAATAATTTTACAAGGCAGCTATAGGGATGGATTCTGAGGACAATTCAGAGAATTGCACAGCCAGTTCTGTTCAATCCAAAATTAAGAGAGGGGTTATTTGGGGAAACGAGGAGACTGCAGCCTTAATCAAGGTTTGGGGTGAGGCGGAGATAAAATATGCTTTGTCTTCCCTCAAAAGGAATATTGAAATCTATGAGGTGATTTCAAAAGAATTACGAAAGATTGGATTTTTTAGATCTGGAACGGAATGTAGAACTAAATGCAAATCGCTTCGAAAACTGTACAAACAGGCTGTAGTTCAAAACAGTACTTCTGGAGCTGGGCGTGCAAAATTTATTTGGTACGAAGAAATGGCAAACATTTTTCGAACAGACACCTCAATTCACCCATTGCGGACAACCGAGAGCGAGTCCAGCGGGAGCATTGGTAAGCATTGACTATGTACCATTTAATATATACCGTAAAATACGTCACGTTCACTGTATTTCACAGAGAAATATTATGTTATTAATAGTAACTCTATTAATATACCCAAGTACAGTAATTTGGTTTCAGAACACGTTGTGTGCTTCGATAAACCGAAACACCGAGGGAACGGGATGACTTGTAAATCTTTCAAATATATGGAGGGATGAGTTTAATTCCCCTCTCATATATTGATTTCGTTTTTGGATAAACAAACATTGAAACACTGCATCGATGTACCGGTATTTCTTTATTATTACGGAGATTACATATGTAATTAAAAGTATCCGAATTGTAATAATATACCTAAGTACAGACATTTGTTTTCAGAACTCGTTGTGTCCTTCGATAAACCGAAGCAACGAGTGAACGGGATGACTTTTAAATCTTTCAGATTTATGGACGGATGCGTTTAATTTCCCTCTCATATATTGATTTCGAATTTTGATTAACAAACATTGAAACACTGCATCGATGTTTCGGTATTTCTTTATTATTACGGAGATTACATATGTAATTAAAAGTATCCGAATTGTAATTTACTTATGATATATTGTATCTCCGCTTCCCAGAGATATTCGATGCATCGAAAAACGGCCGAGATAAAAGCAGGAAGTAAAATAGACATGTTTCTCTTTATTATTAATGCAGTTTGCTGTGTTGTAAGATTATGAATCCATTTTGAATTGTACCGGTTCTAAACTTTCCTTGAATCGGGCAAAAAATAAGGAGGGGCGGGACATGCCTCAGAAGTACCCAATCATGTAACCTTAACAATTATGTGCTCCGGAAACTAAAAGACTGCTTCCTGTACTTTGCATTATGGTGTGTAGCAACGCGAGGGAAGTACAGCAACTTATGTTCCTCTTCTCACATGCAGCAACCACGGAGGCAATGCCTGGAGTTAGCGATAATGCCGGATCACAGTCCCTCTTCGATGAGAGTGAAGGCATGAACCAAAGCTACGTGGCTTCGGAAGCCTCAGCAATGGGTGAGGAACACTTTAAAAGTTATGCTAGCAGGGCAGGCCATGTTTTCAAAACGTCTACTAGTCCGATTATTAGGAATATCATGTAAATCATATCCTTACAGACCATATTAATGTAATTTAAACATAAACTGCCTTTTAAATAAATTATTTTAATTTCAGAATACCAATCAACAGACGGTTGTGAACCATCCACATCTGGCTGTTCTTCTTCCCAGAGTCCCCAAACAATATTACCTGAACGGCTTGGTAAAAAAGGTATGTTCATTTCTGATTTAGAGAATTTAAACCTAACTAGAAATAATTACCTTTATTAACCAGATTACTATCACTGAGTGATTTTGCACACCTAAACGATTAGGTAAGAAATAAAACACTGAGCTATTAAAACTACATTAATTTGAATACTGGAGCAAGCAGCCGTGGGGTTTACTCTGTAAATACTACTATTACATTCAAAGATTTTAAATGCTGGAATTATTAACATCTCTAATGTTAAATAGGTATTTTTTTTTATTATCATTAAATCAATTTGTTAATGGATAATTTTGTACACTGCTTAATAATTAATTTTAAATTGTCCTTATTAAATACAGACTCAGTGGAAACAACAAACTATGAAGCCACGCTTGATCCAGCAACCAGGCTTGCACTACTAAGGAAAAGGAAGCAGAGATCTACAGCAGCAGCACGCCTGGACAACACACTTACTGGTTTTGTGGACTGGGTTAAGGCTTCGGATGATAGAAAAGAATCTACACTAAATTCTTGGAACCACCAGGATATGATGTTCCAGAAACAGGTTATTGACAATCTAAGGGTGGCTTCAGATTCTCTTGCTAAACTAACCCAATTTTTAACAACTCAAGGGACAAAAAAAAAGGTTAACATGGAAGTAGAATCATTCCTTAATGATCAACACACTAAGAACCAGACTGAAATCCTGCTCTCTAATGGTTCCCCAAACACTGATAATGTAGAGGACAGTGATTCTGATGGTGATACAACGGGGACCAGTGGCTCAGGAACTGCCTCTGAGCAGGAGAGTGATACTGAATGCTCAGTATCACTCCTGCCCTCTAGGTCTTCAGCTTCCCTTGTTTCTTTTGGTAAACCAAAAAATGGAGCAACAGTTCAGGGAAGCAAACCAGGGGAAAAAATGCTGCAGGGCCACAAAAAAAGACCAATGACTAGTACTCAGAAACAGGGAGCAGTAGAACCACAGTTCCCTGTGTCACCGTATTTGATTGTAAAGCAGGAAAGTGGTACTGAAAGCATTGTGCCCAGAAAATTAACCACACCAAAAAGAAGACGTATCAAGAAGAAAATATTTTCACCCTAGTTGATTACTTATTCTATTTTGAGTAATTATATGAACATGCCAAGGTTGGGAGTAGGGACAGAATACACAGATCATTAATTTTAAAGGGAAAACTGATGAACTGCTTCACATTTTAAACAAACTCAGTTACATTTAAAAGCAATAACTGCAGTGAAACACTAATCTACCTCTGTAAGGAATGATTTTAAAGGAAATTTTAATTCACTGGGTATTCTCCCCCTCAACTCACCCATAAAAAAATAAGCCAGACTGCATAAGAAACAGAAACATAGACGATTCTTTAAGAAACTTTTTTATTTCTATCCACTGAATAGGCAAAGTATAGGTATGTGCACTGTTCTGTTATTTAGAGTACTGTAAAGTAACATTTATGAGAGAAGGACCTGCCCTCTACCAGTTGTACCAATGAATGCTGTTCTCCTGTGTAGGTAACACTGGACTGTGGTCTTTTACAAGACAACAAGACTAATACTTTAACAGCACAGAAAAGCTATAAAGTACTTTTTATGTAGTGGCTATTAGCAGAAATAATGTGCATTGCTAATGAGATTGCTCAACAGATGCCAGTATACATGCAAACTATACCCTAAGACACTAGGATTTTCAGTGGTTTTCTGTTTCCAGGTCAAAGGAATTACGTGTGAGGCTTCATATTCTTCTGCCTCATACCTACAGAAACCTTTTTTAAAAAATATAACTAGAACAGCATTTTAATTGCTTCAATTACTACCGTATTGTGTATTAAAATTGCTGAAAGTGCACAAAGTAGAACAACAGAAAACTAAAAGTATTCAGCCCTAATATTTTCTTAGGAGATTATTTATAAATAAAACTTGTAAATATTGCTAACACAGTAACATTTAGGCAGAAAAGGATAACCCAAGGGAACGTTGCTGGGTACCACATCAGTCCTTTAACACGTGAGTCAATGGAATATTTTGGCATAGGAGAACCAGTGTACATCCCCTAAATTGTCCAATAACCACAAAAAAAAGGCTTCATCGCCTTCGGCGTCTTCTCCTGGCTGGAGCTGCTCCTCTGTTTCCTGCAAGCACGATTTCTTCGAGAGCGGCTATTCTCTCTATTGCCTCTTGAAGAGCAGCAACCCAGTTCTGATGTTCTGCGCGGGTCACTGGTTGCTGCATAATGTCCAGCGGTTGATCCTCTTGTAGTTCTGAAAAGAAGAAAATGATATTTATTTTTTGTAAATTAACGGTCTAGTATGTGTACACACCTTTGTGAAGTCCACAAATGACTGTTACACACCTTCATCCTCAACCTGCTGTTCCTGAACGTTGCCTGGGACATTCTCCAATCCCTGTTCTTCGTGACCTGCACCTTGATTTGCTTGCCCTTGACCCTCTTGCACCACTGGTGGTTGGAAATCATGAGCCATTGCCTGTTCCTCGTCCTCATCTGTGTCATTGGCCTGCTGCTCCAATTCTTCCCTTCTGTTTGGCTGCCTTGGAGGCCTTACAGCACCACCCCTGTTGCCATGCCTCCTTCCTGGTCCAGCTCCTATTGAGACATAAGTGGGAAATAGTTTTATATTTCTATTGTTCACTGCAAGTCTAAGATGTCCTTGTCAGAAGTTTTATTTCTATATATCTTTTCTAAAGCTTTGGTTTTCCCTTTTTTTTTATGCAGGACATTTACTAGCGGATACCAGTTTTAAAGGAAATGGTTTTAAATGTCACTTCAGCTATTTATTGGGAGCAGACCATCTTTTAATACTTTAGCTAGCTTGGTTCTATGCTGATCTAGAGTTTCAGCATAATTACATCAAAATTTGACTGTAAACCAAATTATATTGGCCCTTAATACTTCTCAGATTACATTTTTAGGTATTTTAACATGTCATACTTAAGTCAAAAGTAGTACTGTTTTTTAAAAGAAAGGTTTTATTACTTACCCAAAGGAAAAAGATGCTGAGGGTCAGGCCTTCCAGCTTGAATCCACAGTTCCAACAATTGAGGCCAAAAAGCTGTTTGTTGTCCCTCTTGAGCATTCTCTCCAAAATAAAACAATGCCCTATTAAAATTTTGTCTTAAAGTCTTAAATTTCGATCTAATTTGCGTGGCATTCCGGGCATAGTTTAGCCTTGCCAGCTCTCTTGCAGCCTGTCTGAAAGCCTGCTGGTTTCCTCTGGGGTGGAGATGAAACAGAACTGGGCCCATTTCATTGTCAATAAAAAAATCCAGCAGACTGGACACCTCTGCCTCCGTCCAGAAACGGCCCCTCCCTCCCTCCATCTCCACAGCAAAGGCCTTGTTATCTTCTGACAAGAACAATAAATTTTTCACTGCACAACTGCTCTCTAAGTAACTCCTAACTCTCCACGGGTGGCTGGGAAAAATTGAGGGGTTTTTATAAGGTTTGGCCTAGGGATCCTGCACATTTCTCTGGAAAATGAAACTAATTTTAACCAATAGGATTAAGGGTCATCGTAGAGTTCACTTGCCAGGTGCCTAGCAGTATGTTTATCTGGCCCTTTACATTGGTAACTTAAACTACTGCAATAATGTACCTGGGGTTGTGTTTTAAAAAGATGCATTTGTCCTACTGCAAGGAATACTAATAGATTTTAAAATGCATTTGTTTAAAAATACTTTTATTTAGCAGGAACAGTTAACTGTGGTATTTTGCAGAGCTCATGCAAAACACCTACAAATTGATCAGTTCAACCCAGCAACGTTGGTTGAAGGTCAGGAATGGAAACATTTTCTAGCTAGTGCTAAGAGTTGGCCATTGTTCCTGGAGGAAAAAGGGTGGAGTTTGTAATTGGAAGGCTCCAAGAAGGCCAGCACCTGCCTGCAGATAGCGAGGCTCTTTTGTTTGGAGCCTGATGGCCAGAGAAAGGTGAAAAGTTCATGGCTCAGGACTGACCATCACGAACAATTTTGGAATGTACCACTTCTAATGTTGATCACTATTGGGGATGTTTATTTGTTGTTATAGTTCGGTGTTACTGTTATAATTTGTATTATTGCATTAAATGGTTATCACAATAAAGTTACAACATTCAGGAATTGATAAACACCCGGACTGCTTGTTTGAAAAGTTTTATCAGTAGCTGCTGTTATAATCAGCACTATGGAATATTCCTGATCTGCTGAAAGGGAAGCATACTCATATCAGCTTTTCGATACAGCGGTTTCAAAATGTCCGCATAAAAAATGATTACCTGTACCGAACGAGGACATTGGTATAACCTTTGTGTCCTACAAGTACAATAGTGTTTTAAAATATTATTTTGTCCTAAAGAACCTCAACAGCAATAAATTCTTTGGCTGAAGCCTTAAGTGCCATTCTGGTGG
>JAHTLZ010000330.1:29820414-29866509 GCA_023846285.1 Phrynocephalus versicolor
GTGTGCGAAAGTCCCTGAAGGGGCATTTTGAATTTTAGGCAGCGAACCCATAACCGCGCTGCCCGTGTTCCATGCATAAAAAGGGGGTATCGAGGCATCGGCGGAGATACGTCAACGGCTAAAAAATTTTCGGATGCAGGTTTTTTTGCAGTTGTGGGGGGGTAATTCGTGGTGAGAGGAGTGGGGGAAGAACCAAAGCTTAGCAGTGGAATTTTTTTTACTAGGAAGTCAACACATGCACAGAGGCTATTTATTGTTATTTATTGTTTCCGCTGTTACAATTTTATATTTGGGGGGGGGGTTATGGGTGAGTTACCCAGATATGTGCTGCACCCGTTTCAGAAGTTTTGGGGGGGAACTGGAGCTGGTTAACGGCATCGGTGTATTGGAAAAAAGTTTAAAAATTATCGGCGGTTTCTTTCCAAACGCGACGTCCCGGAAGCGAAGCAGTCAGTGCCAACGAGTAGTAAAAGGAGTATAAACAGCCTCGAACGGCTTTTCAGAACGCCACCCCATGGATAAAGGAGCAGTAAACACAAAAACAGATTCGGCTTGCAGGGGAAAACAGAGACACCTGGCGTTTGTTTTTAGAACAGGAAAAGGATCTATTTGGAACCGGGGTACAAGTAAAAAACTTGCTTTAACAACAAACAAATATGGTTTTTTCCGGGGCAGACTGCAGCAACGAATCTCCGACGGAACGATGTATCGATGCATCGATATTTCGGATGGCGAAAAATCCAAAAAAAAAAATGGGGGGGGGGAAACCTAAGTCCGCACGCGGCGCTGGGTGCGAAGCGAGAAGCGAAGCGACGAGATTCCCGTCCTCCGCCAGGGGCATCAGTTGCCCCGCTTGGAGCACGCTAAAGGGGGCGTGGTCGGGGTGACGTCGAAGCCAAAAGGGAGGAGCGTGCGGACTGAAGCGGTCGGTTCGCAGGCAAATGACGGCTTACCGCGAACCGAGCCGCTCGTGAAGTAACGGCCTTTGTGAAGCGAGTCAGGCCTAAAACATCAGTTGTTCCAGGCTGGCATATGTTGAATTGAAAAGTTCTGACCAGAAACTACTGCTGCCAGCAATCTGCCGTTCTGCAGAAACCAAAAGAGAATGATACATGCCTGTTTTGGCCATGTGGTGACAGTTATGACTGGGAGTTTGCTTCCCTACCCTTGTACTAATAAGTGAATAATCAAAGAAAGCAGAATGGCCACTTCTGACCTATGTCTTTTATAGTCAGTGGGTATGTATGGAAGAATTTGTGAGTGTGGTGCAAATCAAATTTTTTACTGGAAGTAGCCCCAGGGCTTCTTTTTCAGAAAATATCAAGTAAATGACTACATGCCGCCCTTAATATACATGCCAAATTTGCATGATAATTTCCAGCTGCTCAGTAGTGACCTTTTTTTTTTTTTTTTGATACAATAGTCTGCTTCTTGAGTGCTCCGGCAAATCACTCCAATGGGATCTTTTGATCATAAAAAGGCAGTGGGATGAAGGCAACATGATTTTTTCCCCTGGAACTTGGATCCTGTCATTTCAAAATGGCTATGACGAAAACCCAATGCTGCCCACTCTGAGAGGCTTGCTTAATTGGCTGCCTACTGCATATGATAAAAATGTAGTAGTATCTGAAGACTAATAAACATATTTTACTCCAGCTGGACTAATTTGTGCATTTGCATTTCTATTAAAAATTCAAACATTCTCCTTGAAAGTCAGCTCAGTTCTACCCCTGGAACTAGGAAAGATGCACTGGTGCTGCTTTTGCTACACACTGAAATTATTTATTTTTGGACTGTGCTTCCCTGAAGCATTTTACTGGATGATAGGAAGCAGTAATTTTGTGGGAGGATGTTGGGTGGGAAGATAAGTAATTTGCACATGGCTTTTGAGAAAAGTTCTTCGGAGATCAAACTAAACTAGTTTATCTGTTGCCAAAAGGAGACATGAAGGGTGCATAAATTTTTTAGTGATTCCAGGTTGAGTCCACAGAACACAGATGTAAATTACCCGGACAATTTGCCTTTGTTATTAAATACGTTTTGTTCCAATTTTTTTACCAAGTGCCTCATTAAAAACACCTTCAGGGTAAGCTCGTTTTTAAATCTGTGCCTACCATGGAAAGGCTAAAACAGAAAACCATTCCAGACGTTTCTAGTTCCACCATGAGTTGTCAAACACTCAGGGAATGAACTGCAGTAAGTATATGTAACTGCTACATTTAAAATTATTTGTGTTTTGACATTTGTTTTTAGGTCAGAAACACAGCTCCCAGCTATTTCCCCTCTGTTATTTACACCTCACTGAAAAGCTCCCACTGCCATCTTCTTCATCTAAACTGGTAAGCGGTAGCTCAGCCTATATTACTTGAAGTCTTGTTAAGACTGGAAGATAGACTTGGGGTCTCATGAAACTTGAGGTGAAAGGTGACAATGGAGCCTCAGGATATGCAAGATTGATCAGGATAAGGAAGACATCGGCAGGACCTATATTTACACTTAAATAGAGGAGTATCCTGTCATGGAGCTAATCACTCCTGAAGGGTCAAGTAACAACCTGACTAGTTAGTGGCTTCAAGTGGTGCATTTCTTTGAGCACTCACTAAAAATCAACTCATAGTTGGAATCATTAATCTGCAGAAACAGATTGGCTTGAAAATGAACCTAGTTATCCTATCTCCAGGAAAATAATTTGGCGTATTTCTGATTTAATTTGAATTTGATACTGAATGTATGAGGTAACAAATCATAACCCTTTTTGCCTCTCACACAGAAATCTTAGAGAGTCTTTGTTGCATATGTTTACATCAACAAATATGTTGTGCACCAGGCCCTCAGTCCAGTTGTATTTGTTGACGTAAAAAGGGATATGTGTGAGAGGCAAAAAGGGTACAATTTGTTACCTCACTCATTCATTAAGAAATTTAAATTAAATAAAAATATACCAAATTATTTTCCTGGAGGTAGCATAGCTATCTGAAAACATATTTGAAGTGTTTGTATTTGTGATAGAAAGTAAGAGATATATGGCTTACAATTACATATATGATTTGTTTGTTCATTGATTGTGTGTGTGTGTGGGGGGGGAGAATGAGTGTCTAGTTGATCAAAAGTTGTCAATAAATCTGGTATACACTGATAGAGACAGAATTAACTGCTGAACATAGCACTTGCACAACCAAGCAGTTCCCAGATGCTGGACCCTGACACGTAATATGTGTATGTGACATGGGTGCATTGGGGATCGTTCCATCGGGATCAAGAGGTGTCCTGCCCCCAAGGGTCGCTGTGCACCCACATTGAGGGGCCTGTTTGCCGGGAGGATGTGGTTGGCCTGTACCAGCCACAACACTGGACTCCAGTGAGTTGGGGCCCATTTTATTTGTGGCCTAGCGCTGATCCTTTCCCACCTTATAAACCACACACTCATTAATTTGGGGAAACAGAAGGTCACAGCTCTGTTTTTACTTTGCTTACATTCTGCAGTACTCTGGCCAGGCATTGGGTCAGATCTGGCCCATCGGGAGACCCGCCTGACTACCGATGTCATCTGTCTTACCACCACCTTGAGGCACTCCTGTGTTTGGTTCTTAGAAGACCATGGGTGCAGGCACTCCTTCCGGTTTCTTCTTGAGCCATGTAGTTGGGTTGTCCACAGCCCTGCCTGAGCCAGGGCAGCCAGTCCAGTTCCCCCAACGAGTCCGTTGGTGCCTCCTGTGGTCTGACGGTTGCACAGGCTCTTCCATGGTGCTGTTCCAGCCTGGACCCATTCCCAATGCCACCAAACCGCCAATAGAGCTAGGTCAAATCCTGCTCCCACCAGAATACTGCAGCTGCAATCAAAGCATTACTGTGGCCTTGATGTTGGTGATCCAGCACTCAGTCCCGGCATCTGACAGGTGCACACCATCTGTCATGAATGAATCTTTTTCCCTAAAAGAAATGTTATCATGCTTGGCTACTAACCCACCCCATGACTGTACCAGCTGTCCAATAGTCTTAGTCCCCTTCCTGCATGTTACCTTCATCTTCCTGAGTGAGTGGGCTCCACTCCACAACCTTCTCTGCAGCAGGTCACACCATATGATTGTCATGTTGGGGAATGACTCATGCATGAATTGCAGAGTTGCTGCTGCCACTATGGATAGGTCCACCCCTTTTCACTTTGGTAGGTCATTACCCCCAGCTGTATGATCATGATATCAGATGGGCCCTTGGATTTGATGTGTGGCCAAACTTTGGGTAGCAGCCTAGCAGGTCATCCCAAAGCATACCCCTTTTGCTCAGCCATGATAAATTTGCCTTATTGCCAAGTCCTAGGTGCGGTCCTGCTGGTGATCCTGAGGCCCAAGTGTTCACTAAGTGAAGTTTGCTGTGCCCAATGATCCAAATCTGTTTCAGTGCACCTAAACTGGGGGCTAAATGGTGTTAGAGATGGTTCCTGTATCTGGCAGATGTATGCCTGGTAGGTTATGGATTTCCACTGCCCAATGTGTTGGATATGCTGGGCTGGAGCCACCATGGCAGCCGCTTGTGACGCCATGCCAATGCGGAAGGAGTGTGTCCCAAACTCTTCCAGGTTGAAACCAGCTTTCCCTAGGCCCTTTTTAAGGATGCCTGCAAATTGGTACCTGGTTAAGGAGTAGCCATTCTCATGGGCCAGCAGTGGGCCATTTTGTGGGGGATGTGAAAGGTAAAATGCTCTCAATGCTTGAACTGGCCAGATTGATGGGATTGGTTGTGCTATGAGGGTGATTTTTGTGTCCCGGCCCTTCTGGTCAGTTTTGTATGAGCAAAGGGTAAGATGTGCGGATTCCCCTTTGAGAGTTACATTGCTTGCTAGGGTGGCCCTGATCCCCTGTTCATGCCAGGAGTTGGTGGCTAGCTCCCCCACTCTGAATGCACAAAAAAAGGCTAGGGTGGATGCTAGCTTGAACAACGTGGCTTCATATCTTGACCAGCATATCTGGTCCAACTGGATGATTAGTGCCTGCAGTATGTCTACTGTTATTGGTCTCCTACTGTTGGATAGCTTGAGCAACTACCTCTCCCAGCCTTTAAGGGAATTCCTTGTATGGAGGGACTTGCATGGGTCCCTGCTGAACTGATTGTAGAAGGACAAGGCTGCCAGGTGAACCCGCAGTGCCCTTGTGGACCTACCATTTTTGTCATAGATGGTGCAAGTACTTCATAATTGTGTGGACTTGGAGGTGTTCTGGGGGATGCCCATTCGTGTGGTGAATTACTGAAATGATCCCCATGCTTTTGAGTAGGCCTTCATCGTGGTGGCTGAAACCGAGATAACAGCCCCCTGCACTATGTTGTGCTCTCAAGTGTCTATAACTCCTCTGGGAAATGGTCTGGGGTGGCATTCTCTCATGGTGCCAGTTGCCAGAATCTGTTAGTCTGGAAATGAGACAGTGTATCTGCAATCCCATTATCCAACCCAGGAACAAATTTGGCTGTAAAGATGATATTAGCTCTAAGGCACAGCCACATGAGCCTACGGACCAGCCTCATAACCTATTCGGACCTTGATGATTGGTGGTTGATAATAGCTACTTTCGCCTGGTTGTCACACCAGAATTTTAGCCATTTGTTTTGGAAGTGAGTTTGCCAAATGGTGACCACCACTACTATTGGTGGTGTGGGGCTGGGATCCCTGCTGTGGCATGTGCCAGCCTTTCATAAAATGCTATGCCCAGATTCACTACCCGACAGGCAAAGTTGAGGTGGCATAAAAACATTTGTATTTCCTTTTGCTTTGCCCAGCAACCTTTCTATGAGGTCCTACAGAGGTGATGGCGAATCTTTTAGGGACCGAGTGCCCAAAGTGTGATTCAAAACCCATTGTTTTTTCACAAAGTGCCAATAGAGCAATTTAACCTGAATTCAGGTGGCTGTGAAGGAGCGATGTCAGGTGCCCTCAGAAAGGGCTCTGAGTGCCACGTTTGGTACCCATGCCATAGGTTCGCCAACACTGCCCCATAGTGTTGCAATCTTGTCTTGGGGAAGGCGGGATACTTCTTTAGCTGTGTCTATCTCGATGCCCACATATGTGATCTTTTTGCTTGTGCCCTCGGTTTTCTCCTGTGCTAGGGGGACCCTCAGCTCCTCTGCCAAGTTTATAAGGCCTGCCAGTAAGCAAGAGCATTCACCTGAATTGCCTTTTATGATAAATAAAAAATATCTAAACCTCTGGCTCAGGGCCCATTCTAGGAAGAAGCCGAATGTCTCAAATGCTGCACACACCACAGAGCATCCAAAGGGCATTGTCTTATCTGCGTACCACTTGCCCTCAAACTTAATGCCCAATAACAGAAAGTCTTCTGGGTTGACTGGGAGGAGGTGGAATGCAGATTGTATATCGCATTTGGCCAACAATGCCCCAGCTTCAAATCCCTTGATCAGGCTTATAGCTTGGTCAAAGGTGGTGTAAAGCACTGAGCATAGATTGTGGGGAATGGCATCATTATCTGACCCCCCCTTTTGGGTATGGCAGGTGGTGTATTAAGTGGTATTCCCAGGTGTCTTCTTGGGAACTGCCCCAATTGGTGACACACGGAAGCATGTGAATGGTGCGTGGTCAAAGGAGCCTGCCATTCTGCCTGCCTTGACCTCTTTCCCTCGTTTCTCCTACAAAACCTGTGGAAGTTGTTCAGCTGACTTTAGATTTGTGTGAGTTGTTTTATTTATCTGAAGACAAACCAATGCTTCTTTAAGAAGTAATTGGACACATTTTGCCACATTCTGTTTTAAATTCTCTCCAACTGTTCCTGCTTGGACACAGACAGTTTCAAACACACATTTGGGACCTCCTGGGGTGACAGGGGTTAAGCCATTTGGAACAGAGAAACACAGTATGAAAAGAGTGTTAAATACCCACTTCTTGCTGCATCCTTTTCCCTAATTGCCCCCTCCCAAAATAGATTTTCCTCCTCAAAAGAGTCATCAGGCTAACATTAACACACATTTGTGTGGAAGAAAAGTAGAATAAATGAGAAAAAAAGTTCCAGTGCATTAAAGTGAGGAAATGAATTCTGCCTTTAAGTCACTAGAGCTAAATATAGGATGTATCAATCTATTTCTTGTTTATGCTCTTTCTGCCTTTTATCCATGATTCAAGTCTGTTTCATTTCTGCATTAATCTTTTAATTTTTAGTTCCCTTTAAAAATATGCATTTAAATAGCCTTTTAATGCATATTTAAAGGTACATTCCCCCTTAAAACATGTATGCAGTTTGATTCAAGTATGTATTTTAAAGCTTATTTTCATCCATTTAAACAGCCAAGACCTATGTTCCACCATTTGCGGAACTGTGAAGATGCTAAATTTTGATATGTATTAATCTGAAAGATGTGGATCAGTTCATTTTTGCACAGGAAATTACAGAGATCACACTCCTAAAGTATCACTGTTTGAAAGGAACATATGAAATGTCAGTATGAAGTTTATAATGAAGCCATATGGTGGATCAACCAAGATTATCTGAGTAGTCAAGTGCGTTGAATGTTTTTTTGCCATTCAGATGGATGGTAAAGTCCCAGGATAGAGGTCTGAAGGATGTTATGACTCTGAAGCAGATATTCACTAAACATGAAGGTGAGAAGAGTTCAAACACAGCCATCCTCTTTCACATATTCACTGAGTCCTCATGGGTACAGTCAAGAGCTCCATGCAATATTGCAGCGAAGGGAACCTCTAGCTGTCTAGTATAACTTTCTCTGAGGCACAATGCTATTGAAATACCACCATGATTTAGTCCAGAGGGATCTTATTAGGATATACAGCAAATCAAACCAAAGCAAAGTGTTCTGCTTATGTACCACCCCATAGCATTTCGAGCACTCTCTGGGCAGTTTAAAATGTAATTATGCAGACTACACATCCTCCTTCCCAGGAAGCTGGGTACTCATTTTAGCAACCCCAAAAGGATGGAAGGCTGAGTCAACCATGAGCCGGCGACCTGGGATTGAAGCCCAGTCATGACTTTAGCAGCACTACAGGCATTTAACCACTGTGCCAATAGTACTACTGTATCCATTGATTTAGCATCCACTGATACAGTTATCTGCAGTTGGCTGCCAAAAAAATAGGTGCCGCAAAGCAAGTTACTGTCATTATTAGCAGCCACAAAGCAAATTACTTTTGCAAACTGTGTGAATTTGACTAGCAATGTTTTTGTTCTTGCTTGACATGCTTCAGATTTGATTTTTGAGGCTGCGGACAGGGCATTTGCTCTGATCTGTGGATTTCAGTATCTGCAGGGAAGCTGGAACCAATCCTCTGTGGATACAGTGGTACTCCTGTGTTTTCTGCTTGGTACAGTAACACGTTTTTTACTAAATGTTACTAATACTATTAATGAAGTATTAATGTAAATACATTGTTCTAACTGAGGCTTTAGTGGCAGTGCTACTGATTGTCTCAATGCAACGAGCAAGAGGCATTACTGGAAAGTTTATTAAAGTCAAGAATTTGAAAGTGGAACCATTCCTTGGCTGTTCAAGGTAAATAGATCAATAGAATGTGTTTTAAGATGCTCTTCAGGAGGTTTATTTTATGTTGTACTACGGCAGAAGATGGAAAGTAATTGATTCCATATTAGGTAGACTATTAAAGGAAATACTGAGATGGTCAAACCATCTTTTTAATATACCCCTCCCGCCAGCCACTATTTCTCTGCTTCAAAATATTGTCAGTTCACTACAATTTGATCTTTCACAAACAAAATCAATCTTTCAGTTGTAGCCTTTTTACAAATTCAATATGCATTTAGAATCGGATATGATTTTTTTCTTTTAAAACTAGAAAATGACAGCATATTTTAAAATTCACACTGGGATACTGAAAGAGAGTTGGTATGGGAGGAGAGCTTGAACAGAAGAAGCATATGCTTTGGGTGTACCTTTTGAACCTTCTTATGAATTAGTAGAACTAGAATTTCTCAGATTGTTTCATTTAGGCAAAATTTAGAGAAGACCTAGTAGCAACCTTTTTCACATTGATCAACAGATTTTGCACAGGTCACAGCCAGTAGTGCTACATACAACTATTCTATACTGTACATATGATAATTAGTCTAAAGGGTTTGTGTTGATGTGTAGTTATACCAAAACTACATAATTTGATAAGAATTCCTCAAAAGAATCATAAATTATGCATTCTAGTTTAGTGGTCCTTGTACCCAAGCCTGGGTCTTTGGGTAATATATGTATTATCTTACTTTGTGCTCTCCATTACTCTGCCAGTTCATGTGAACAAGATGTCTTAGTTTCTCGTCATTTCAAATCACTACTTACACTAGAACTGCTACTGCTACATCTGTGCTCCTCTCCAAAGTATTTGAATTATTAATGCTCATCTGCTAGGGCAGCAAATGTCCATCAACTGCCCCTTGAAAATCTGAATAATTATAAAGCTCCTACCTTCCAGTATACTCTAGATCAGTAAATATCCCTGAATGTAGACTTTATAGACCAATACAAAAGGATTGGTCATCCCCTGGACACTATGAATTTTCACTGTATAGTATGCAAGGCACACTGTGGACTATCTCCTTTCGGCATCACTTGCTCACTTTCTCTGCAGTGTGATAACAGTTATTCAGATACGATAAAAATGGAATGGCTATCAGGAGTTTTACTATGGAGTCACAACAGAATTTCTCAGGATAAACCAAAATTTTGCAACTGAAAAGAACACATGCTGCATTATAATAAATCATTATTTGGTATAGTGAAACAAATGAAATGGAAACTCGAGTGTATTTAGTGAATAGGACACAATAGCCTGCTATCGCATCCAAGATACATCAAGACAGAGACTTCAGTTTCCCACTGTGCTTCCTAGATAAGGATGAACTCCATGATCCATAGTGTCCATTCAAGATCTTCTGTAGTTCTAAGATGATGATAACGATGATGATTTCTCCAATGTTTAGAGTTATTTTTTTGAATGCATCTGCATCCTAGGAGACTAAGAGGAAGGCTGCATTAAGAAATTCTACATTCGTAAGGAATTGCTCACTACTGATTGCTACATATTGAATCAGGCTTGAAGGGACTCCATAAATTTATCAGATGCTTATATTCATTATCAAAAGACATTCAATTCTGTGCCTCTTTCAGGAAAATTCTTTGAGACCTTTGTGGTTCTGCCTAGCTTTAAAGTAGTTTTGCATAAAGTTTCACACTTTATGGACTTGGACAATATTAAGCTATTTTTAAGCCCTTCTAGTGAACTAAATAACTGATTGTTGAATTGTACAGATACAGGTGTAGCTTACAAACTAGACACAGCATCAAAGTAAATTTTGATGTTGATCAAAGGAAAATTCTAAGAGGGCAGTAAATATGACTTCAACAATGAACAGTTTATTCATTATTTAGAGGAGAAGAAAATAAAATATGTCTAGGCATTAATGAAAATTTCATTATAAACCATAAGGCACTTAAATTGTTTTCCATGAACAGGTATGTTGGCCTGATGGCAGTACTGAGAACAGAACTCAGTGCAGAAAGAAAAACTACTGATATTAATAACTGGAAAACATCAGAATGATTTTAATGTAGATAAGCAAAAATTGAACCTGTGGCTTAAATTTGGCCATTGTCATGATGAAACAGAGAGATTCACACGTGGAACCTATCAGTAAATTATTGCACTGGATATTATAATAAAATAATTATAATGCAAGGTGTAAGTGATATATGTAGAATATACTACCAATTCAAAGAAAAGAATTCATCATATTATAGCTGGATGCCCCAAAGTAACTTCAACATACATACAGATGTATCCAAGTTGTCTGTGAAGATTCTCAGTCATCCAGGTGAGTTTATCTCAAAGTTGAGTCACAGCAACTGGACTTCTTTTTCTTGAGAGATTGAAACATTTTGCTGATCATCCAAACAGCTCTGTCAGTCTAAAGAAAGCTAGTTGTGAGTCCTCCATTTTATAGTTCACTGGTCTTGTCACCCTGGTCTGAAACAGGCTCATAAGATGGCCTTTTCAGGCCATTGTTCATCTTATGAGCCTATTTCAGACCTGGGTGACAAGAGGTCAAAATAAACTATAAAATGGAGAACTCACAATTAGCTTTCTTCAGACTGATGAAGCTGTTTGGATGAGTAGCAAAACATTTCAATTTCTCAAGAAAAAGAAGTCCAGTTGCCATAAATCAACTTCCCGATGTAATCAAGTTGTAAATATTATTTTTCAGCAGTTTCCCAAATCTTATGGGTTACTCAGATTCTTTCCAGCATATAAATTCTATCCAACTTTAATTTTTTGGGGGAAAAGACTGTAATACTATACTGGACATTATCACAGATTAAAAAGTTGATTTTAATATATCAGACATACTTCTGGATAAGCAACAAAGAAAAACACACCTTATAGGAATTCTGCCAACAAACAACCTTAAAAGTGCATAAATTACAAAAGATGCAAAATACCAAACATTATGGCCAGAAATTAAAAGGATATGGGGGAAAGATCAGGTTGCGCACCTTCCCATTTCCACTGATATTATTACAATATTTATCCATATTAAAAATCACCAGTGTCTACCACTTTGCTTCCTAAAATTCAAAACTCAGTGATTTTTGCAAACATCACCACATTCATAAATATTTAGGGCTTGACCCATAAAATTTCAGACTTGCTCCTTGGGTCCATCCTCTGCATTATCACCAGCAGGAGGAATAACAACAATCTTAGGTCTACAGAGCTGGAAGGGACCCTACTGATCTTCAAGTCCAGCCCCTTTCAAAGAAGCACAATGAGGGAGTTTAATCTAAAACATTAAAATAATAAATTCTACCAGATTTTTAAACAATGCATAGTTAGTAAAATAAATTATATATGAGCAGTTACCAGAGCAACTGAGCCTAAGGCCAAATAACTTCCCCCAAGAAAAAAATCATTTGTAATTGGAACTGGAAGTTATGTACTCAAAGCAAACCAGAAAACAAACCTCTCCTTAAAAATAAAAAAATAAAAAGCAGTTTTTCCATTACAAATGGATTCCGGGGAGGGGGGACTTTGGAGTTGAATAACTCAGCACCCTGAACCACAAAGCTCTGCAGATTTCATGGGGGTCTTACAGGAAATAGCTTGAGGAAGCTCTGCTGTAATTCCCATGGTGCTAGGTAACTGGGATCACTATTTTCGAGTACATAACTTTCCAATTACAAAATGATTTTTCCTGGGCGACCCACTTTGGAGTCATATAACATAGCTCCCTGAATCCCAAAGCTCTCTAAATTTGGTAAGTAGCTTCCTTGGACTCTTCCATTTAAGGATTTAGAGGGCCAGGTTATTCAACTCCAAAGTGGATTCCCCCAGAAAACAATCATTTGTAATTGGAAGCCTATGTACTTGAAAATAGCAATCCCAGGCATTTAGCAGCATGTAAATTACAGTGGAACATCCTCAAGCTCTTCCCTGTAAGCCCCCCCCCCCAAATTTGGAGAGCTTTGGGGAAGCTACCCCCTAAATTTGGTGGCTCTACGATGAATAATTTCATTTTTAGAGCAAAAATGGTGGTTAATTTTGTTTTGTCATGAAATGCATTGTACTGTTTTGTTTCATAAAGAATCTATTTGTTACATAATGAAATGATGAAATAGTGTTTCATTTTTCATTTGGTGCCCACTTCTAGTTCCTGATATTAGCCTCATAGTGTAGTTAAGCTGGGCACCCACTACTTTTGTATGTACACTGTTTAGCCATGTTTGGCTGCAGTATTCAGCCACTGAATATATACCAAGGCAAGAGTTGATGTCTAAGAACTGCAGCAACTGCTTTACAGTCTGTGTAAAATATTGTTCCTGATATTATTTATTTATTTATTTATTTATTTGGCTCATATACCATTCATCTGACAACAAAGTCACTCTGGGTGGTTCACAACATATAAAATTATACAATTATTAATATTTATTAATACTAAATATTTATATAAAGAAGTAATTTTTCAATACTACTTTAAATAATAACTGCACTAATGATGATATCTGTAAAAGATTTCTTCCCACTTTGCTACAAATATGCATGTTAAATATATCATCAGTTGTCATGTAATGCATTGCTGAGCTAACATGTTGATGTTCCACACATGATTTACTTCTTATTTTGCCATATGTAGCATACCATACCAAATGGAGTTAAAGTAGTATGACATAAGTTACATCACAACATTGTGGACAGGGGAGGGTACCTACTTCTTGAATTGGAGTTTTCCTTGTGAACTAATCCAGTGGGTTATAGAAAACTTTAACTCTACTACAAATGGCTTCAAGACATTTACGTTCCTATTAACCAGTCCTTGAACTCACAAAACACTCATCAAGTCATCCGGATATGATTCACTGTATTTCAAGCAGAAACCATACAGATGGGTTAAGTTTTCTTGAGTTTTTAAAAATCCCCAACACACTAGAATATCAAGCGAACCAAACATTCACAGTGCAAAATACTGATTCATTGGTTATTAAGCAGAAGAAGTAAGACTTACTGCTACATGATCTGTTTCAGATCACTAGCCATCAGTGTTGCTCATTCATCCTTTGACCTCAGTTGGTGAATTTTGTGTGTATGTGATTACAATAAGGACTATTGAATCAGTCAGCTGAAGTGAAATTTAGCCAGAATACAGAGTGTCAAATTACAGGTTTGTCAGAAAATTGTTTCTGTTAAAAAGAAGAAAAAGCATATGAAGCTCCCCATCATCTTTAATAAATCTTGTGGTATTACCATGAAGCTTGAAAACCTATGAGCCAGCTTGTAATGTGAGCTTCTTCATTAAAGCAGAAAATTGCATTAACATGTTTCCACTTGAGTGCAACAGTTTCCAATATGATAGTTTGCTATAAATATGTACAGGTAAAACCTAATGTGGCAAATTTGGTGAATAAAAGAGGGATCTTGATCTTGGAATGAAAATCAAAGTTTAAGTAAAAAATGTCCAACAAATTTCTTGTGTGCTCTTAAGTCACATTAGACTTGGGGTGACCTTAATGTGATTGTAAAGATGTGTAAGATATTTAAGAGGTGGTTTTACCGGTGCTAACAGCACTAATGACTTTCCATGTCCCTGCAGGAATTTGAACCTGTGTCTCCTGAGTCCAGGTCCACCACTTCATTTTCATACCTCTGTGTAACTTCTTATATCTAGAATATTCATCTTCCTTAGCCAACCTCACAATTTCTCATACATCCCAGCGTACAATGTTTAGATTTTCACAAACATTGTACAAATAGTATTGTCCATCATATATAATTGGCACAAATTTTAAAAATGAAGTGCAAAATGTGTTTAAAAATATGCTAATTCATTGATTTGTAGGGTATAACCACACAAAAGTTTGACCTGGGGATGATATGAATATCCCTGAACCAAAGTCAGCTAAATGAAGTATATGAATTCAGATTTGAAAATATTCAGAACTCTCTGATAATCTCATATTTGCATAGTCCTGAATGTACTAAAATCTGAATGGAATAGCTTTGAATATCTGTCATAATGATTTCTAATATTTTTCTCACCACTACCAAACCCATATTTCATTACAAGGCTTTAAAGTAAAAATTGTCAGTAACTTCCATATTCCCTCCTGTCACCTCTACATTCAAAACTCTCCAGTTCTCTCACCCCCTGCCTTTACTCCCCCCCCACCTCCCCTGCTCATCCTCACCCAGAACTGGTGTCTGTTTTCTGTCTCTTGAGGAATTTTTACAACAGAGCCTTAAAACAATACAACACCAGCCAAATCAATGAACACAAATGTACCATACATTCAACAGCCAATGAATATTTGGTATGAAACTTATATTCCATTGTATACTATACACCTCATACTGCTGCTGTATGTCTGAAAAAGTGGATGTGTCCATGAAAGCTTACATTAAAATATAATAGTCTTTAGGGTGCCATTTTTTTGCTTCTGTTTTGTTTTGTTTTGTTTTGTTTTGTTTTAATTTTTGTATGGAATTTGATTATCCCGAGTTCTATAGATTAGAAAGGGAAAGGCTAAGTTTCAGCTTGCTAGGGGAAGAAAGTGAGACCGACTTCTCAGATATCCTGGAGTGAGGATACCAAGGATCCATTTTGGGTACTCAGTGTCTCCTGAGTGGGTTGGGGGAAGGGTAAAACCTGTAAATTATTTATGTTTTCATCAATGAGATGTAGAAATGGGCAAAGACATCAGAAGTCATTTCTTTCACCAACCTCCACTACTAGTTTGCCCTCTTGTTGAAGAACCCATAACCTTCTCACAAACTTCTTGGACTCCCAAAGGGAATGGATACTGACCAGCAGCAAATGAAAGAGGCAGGGGATGCCAGCCAAATTTCCATCACATGCAGAAGCAAGTGAATAAGTTCTGACTAGTACTGAGGTGGCCACACAGAATAGGAAGAAACCAGCAATCTTCATAGAACCAGAAAGAGGAAATATTACAAACTGCATTCTACAGACTGAATGCCTCACCCCTGAAACATGTCAAGCTTTCTCAGACATTGTCTTGGCAAGCATGGCACGGGCCTACCACCTAGAGACACCACTCCAGAGAAAGGACATGGCTGAGGCATGGGCAGAGACATATACACAGGAGCCCAACAAGAGACTGTCCCCTTGTGTTACCGGGTTGAGAAGGAGTCTCGGAAAGTCTGGCCAAGGTGGCAGTGGGACTGTGGTCTTATACACCAACTAGTGTGCCGAGTGAGAGAGTGTTCTGCCAGACAGAAGGCATTGTCAGTCCACATCCTTTGTGTCTGGAACCTGGATCTATTTTCTTTAAGATCAACTTTTTCTGAAATATCATTTACGTATGAGAGAATGGCACATTCTGCTCACAGTACTAGTTATGCCATGCTTCAGTCATCTGCCCCCTCTATCATTACCCTCCTATCCACCCGTTTCATTGGCTTTCAGTTACCTTGTTTTCAATGTGTGGAAAGTGAAATTGTTCTGAGCAGACCAAACAAGGCAAATATTTGGAATACTGCTGTATCCGTTTCATGCTGTACTGATAAATGAGGACAAAAATATTTAAAAATACAATTTGCAAATTTCATTGCAGTTGTACCCCTTGTCAGTGCAAGCGGAAGGTAGGCAAGAGGAGGAGAGTTCACTCCCACGCCATGTCTCGCTCTGTGATGTTATCTGGGCATGCAAGAAAAAAGCAGGGCTAAAGGACAGGTCTAGGCAATCATACAAACAAAAAGCAAGACAAAATAATATGAGTGGAAATGTTACCTAAAAAAACCACAAGGCCAGCCAGCTGAAGAAAACTTACCTCATATCCATGACAAATGATCAAATCTACTTGTGATTAATTATGTAGTAAATGGAATAAATACAGAAAGGAACTATGAGAAACACAGCAGAAGCACAAATACATGATGAGTAACCCCCATAGATGATAATAATAATTGCACCCTGTCATATTGATTCTGATTTATAGTAACCCATTCCATGGTTCTCTACGTACAAAGTATTCAGAAATCATTTCCCATTCCCTTGTCCAGGAGTAGATAGCTTTTCCAAGGCTCTTTTCCCTAGTTGGGAACTGTTCTCCCAGCCTTTGCTTCCACAGCCAAGCCACTATGCCAGTGATGGTGAACCTTTTAGAGACTGAGTGCCCAAACTGCTATTCAAAACCCACTATTTTTTTACAACATTCTAATACAGCAATTTAACCTGAATACGGGTGGCTGTGAATGGACAATGTTGGGTTTCCACAGAAAGGGCTCTGAGTGCCACCTTTGGCACCCGTGCCACAGGTTTGCCGACATGGCATTATGCTATCCTGCCAAATAAGGAACATAGACAAGGCATTCTCTTTTTCTTTTCTTTTCAGGTAGACTCAGGGATGTCAAAGATGTTCTGTGCAAGTTGCATGCAAGCAATAGGCTGTAGGTTGCCAATAACTAAATCATTCAAGCTACAATAATCCTGGAATAATTAAGCTCTAGATGCTGAACTTTGAGCAGACACGAACAGTACCAGAGACCGCATATTAAGAAATAGTTAAATTAAACCCAGTTCAATATTTCCTACAAACACAGGGAAGAATTTTGGTGGATTGTATTTTGAAAGATTCTGTTTCTGATCAACGTTTCCCTCAGAGTATAACACCATATGGTTCTTTGATCCCATCAGGACAGAGTATAGGACAAAGAAGCAGGAAATGAAATACAGTAATTGCAGGATCAGGGGTGAGATACGTAATCATCCCACTTTAGGGCACTTAATAATTCCGTTTTCAAAGAACTACAAACATATTGTTCCTCATGAGGCAGTGATGTAGGGCAGATTAATTATTTTCTTCATTTGTGTGTTTGTTTTTTGTGCTGCCAAATATTCCCTTAGAAATAGTGTATGTGAACCACACCTAAATAATTTTATTTTCCAATCAGTTTTCTGTGCTCTCAGTTGTAGTCCTTCAAATAAAATCCCATTACTTATTTTCCTGAAACCATTTTGGGTACCAGTTCTTCAGTAGCATAAATGTTCACTTTGATCACACTTTTATTTATTTCTCTTTTTTGTAGTATTCAAACAGGAAAAAAAAGAGACTGAGTCACACACTTGCCTTGGTGGCTATCAATCAAACTTTATTACGGTCAGTGACCAGCAATAGGATATGGTATATAAATAGTAGTAAAATAGATAAGATATAAAATATAGAATATAAAATACATTATATATAAAATATATAATATAATATAGAAACTGCCGACAAATCCATCCTGACCATCACAAAGCTATACCTTATTAGTATCTGAGGAATTAGTGATGTCAACGAGCCATAGAGGAAGATCAAGCCAGATATATACAAAAGACATCAGAGTACATACTGTATATACATACTGTTCCATACACATAAGACATCCCACATTTGTTTGTTAATCAAGAATTGTTGATACTTAGGAGCTATGTATCGTAAGTGGTACTTTTAGTTAATTGATGACACTGGTCATTGTCCTGCGGATTTTGATTGCTGCGGCGCAGAACCTGGCCACACTATATGTTATAGAAAAATTCATATCTGATAGAAGTAATTGAGTATAATAATGACCAGATCGTCCTGGATATTTATAGATTATTGGAGATATAAGCTTAGCCCGGGTGTCTTTATAAAAGGAACAGTGAAGAAGTACATGTTCTGTTGACTCAATATCGCCAGAGTCACAGGGACATAGCCTCTCCAAATAGGGAGATCTCTGATGTCGTCCCTCAAGAACAACAGAACAATACTCTTCTAGATACTGTAAGATTATGTTTTGACAACTAAATGGAGAATTATTGTGCTCTAGGTGGATATAATGCATTTGACTGTGGCATAGAAAAGAAGAAAGTCTTTCTGTGCATTTGGAAAATTAGTCAAAGCATGTAAGGAGCATCTTAGTGTACGTTGGAATATGATGCATACTGTTTGCAAAGGAAAAGCGGAGATCCAAAGATTCCCCCACTTTGGAGATTTAGTTACTGATAGCCAATTTCACCTTAAAATTCCACCACTATGGTGCCCTGGACCTTCCTTGCCTCAGGAGAGTGCTTGTGGAGGTGCTCTGAGGCCTCTCAGGGTACTAGACTCCACAGACGTAATTCTGGCTGTGTACTTTGGAAGTTACACCAACCCTGCAAGGAAAGAGATGTAGAAAATAATGTCCCAAAGTTCCAAAGTAACTCCTCCAGCCAAAAACATTGGGTTTTAGCCACACTCACTCTTAGGCAAAAACCACACTCTAGTAAAATATTATTATTTTTATTAAAACATAGAAAAGTAGAAAGTACTGTAAAAGTCAAAATCATTTAAACTCTCAGTAAAAAAAGGAAAATGCAAAGGAGAATGAATATAACATTGTCCAGTAGCATGTTTCAGAAAAGACAGTCCAAGAAAATAAGAAATCTAAGTAATGCTGGCACAAAAGAGGACAACACCCATCTTGGAGTGCTAAAAGCTAAAAATCCTAAATTGAGGCCATATGCAAAATCTAAGACTCTAAGATTATTTATCTAATTTCATGAAGCATCATTTTATTAGCAGCAACTCCTCCCATCTTTCACGATCACTCTGGTGGTTAACTAATCACAGGGTAATGACAAGAATATTCATTAGTTCATTAATTTCCATTCTTTCCTTCTCATTCAGTTCTCTGTAGCCTCTTCTCTCCTTCTCAGAAGATAATGCGGTACCAGTGAGGCCTAGGAAAACATTAGGGAAAAACAACTACACAAACCATTTTCTCACAAACTCTTTCTCATTTTTTTTACATACTGTCATTTCCCCATTTCCCTGACTCTGAAATTTAAAACTTTGGTTGTCATTTGAGATTAATGTACCAATTATAAAAAGAAAACAGACTATTGTTTGTGTATTTTAAAGTATGTACCAACTTAGTGGAAAGTCTGGAGTTGAAATATATAATTTCATGCTGAAAACAGGGAAGTTAGTTCAATGTATTTGATCCAATGTGCTTGTATATATTACAGTACATTTGCTTACACATGGTGGTTAATCTTGGCAAATCCGATTCCATTTCAGAGGGAGAAAGTATGATGTGACTGTTGAAATTCAGATGTTTCTTGCAGAAATAAGATGAAGCTGGCAAAAACAATGTTGGTTTAAAATGAGGATTTCCGCCCAGAGTTCCCTTTGGGGGAAATTGGCTGCGGTATACAAACACAAAAATAAATAAATAAATAAATAAATAAATAAATAAATAAATAAATAAATAAATAAATAAATAAATAAGGATTAAAGTAAGCTGGACAGAAGGCCTGGCTTTCAGACAGCAGCAAAGACAGTTGACCACTAAACACATATAGTAGCAAGGGGCCATGCAACAGTTTAGCACATTGAAAATAATTTCATCTGTGTTGCTTACAGCCTTACAAATACATGGAAAAAAGGTTCTATTCCTAGCTAGCACATTTTCAAGTCAGTTGTTATGTGGTGTCAAGTCACTTCAATACAATGGAGACCATATGGATGACTGCTATTAACTATCCCTTTTTACTTTTGCAAACTCAAGGATGCATTTTCCTTTGTCCATCCAGCTCAGAAATAAAGAGGTGAGATACCGTATTTATCGGCGTATAACACGCACTTCCCCCCTGAAAATAGGGGGCAAATGATGTATGTGTGTTATACGCCAATATAATGTTAAGAAGCCATGTTTATACACCAGGGCTGTCCAAGACGTCGAGAAGCCCGAGCCGCGAAGATGGCACGTCCCCGCGCTGCTGCCCCCACCACAGAAGCTGCTGCTGGAGCCCTTATCAGGGCTCCGATCAGAGCAGCACAGCTGATCGTCGGGAGCTTGAAGAAGGGGAAACCGGCGGGAGCGCTGCTAGGCTGAAGGCTCAGCCTCTGCTGACGCTGGGCCCCAGTGCTCCGGAAACACGATCCCAGGCGGCGCGGACGAAGCCGGCCGCCCTCCCACAGGACCCCCTCAGCCTAACACTACCTCCCCCCACGCCCGGGGAGCGAATCCCCGCCCACCTGGGAGCCTACCTTACCCTACCCCTAACCCACCCCCCACCCACGGAGTCCCTGAAGTAACCGGGCAGCCCGGCTGAAGCTCGGGCTGCCAAACAGCTGGCGCGTCCTCGCGCCAAAAGAAAAAAGGCCACCACCGCCACCACCCCCACTGCCGCCACCGGACGCCTCGCCGCGGCAACGAGAGCAGGATGACCGGCAAGGCGAAGAAAGCCGACAGGTAAGGCCCGCTACCATTGCCCCCCGTCCCGCTACGCCGCCATCACCCCAGCCACCACCCGCTGAACCCATCACACACACACACACCCGACCCCGACACAGTCACAGTTTGGGTACTCGGCGTAAAAAAGGTACAACGCCTGCCGGGTCCCTGCCAGCCTCTTGACGGTGGACAAGCAGGAGGGCAGGCGAAGGAGGGGGGATTAGCGAGTGAGTGAGTGAGTTTATTTATTTTTAAATAAATATATCCAAGTCATTTTTACCTCATTTCAATCAGATAAAATGGCTATGTTAAATGAAGCAGAAAGATTCCAGATAATCTCCCTTTCCTGGTTTTTTAAATTAAGGTTGCAGAGCCCTTAATTTATTTGCAGAGCCCAGGGTGCAAATTTTTCTTAAATTTTCCCTCTTAAAATGAAGGTGCGTGTTATACGCCTGTGTGTGTTATACGCCGATAAATACGGTACATTTCTGGGATTTAAATTGGGCCACAATTTATTGATACAAATTCACTCAATTCAACTATTAAACATCCTTTAAATAAGGAGGACTGAATGTAGTGCAAGCGGATCAGTGAATGATTCCTATTATTAGAAGGGGGCTGCCCACCTGTTCAGCACCCTCCCAAAACCTGTGGTCTGGGCAGCCCTCATTCCTAACCTTTGAACCTATTTATACCTAACACCTAATGTTTCTAATTTCCTTATTCATTTCCTAATTCATATTGAGGGCTACTGGCTCAATAAGGCTATATTATTCATTAACTTTCACCTGTTTTAAATTTCTGTTTGCACTACCCACCAATAGTGACTGGTTATGAGCCTCCCCTTAGCCTTAAAGAGAATGGGATGGGCGAAAACACACTGCCACTCTGGTCCAAATTGAGTGGGAGCCAAACATTCCCATCCGGCCCTTACAAAACCAGCTAATCTCATTCTCTTTTTAGGGAGGGAGGGTGGGGAGATGACTAGATCCCAAAGAGGCATTTCGCCACCTGGTGAGGTTTATCTAAACTACCACCCATACAAGCAACCCCTAGGCTGCAGAAATGTGATGCCAGCCAGGCGGGCAGACAAAGAAGCCCCGCCCTGCATTGCGGCAGATTGAAGATACCATTCATAAATGAATCAATCCTATATTTGGGCCTCCTCTTATCCTGCTACCTTCATATTTTCCCAGCATTGTTATATTTTCTTCTCACTATGGGCCCAAAGTGAGACAACCACAGTTACTTCATTTTGGGGTTTAAAGTGAGTTCAGAGATATGTCAGTCATACTGGCTCATTATTGATGAGCATTTCCCAAAGATATATGAAAAGTTCAATAAAATTACTGTGTTTTAGTTCCTGTTATGTCTATATTATTCTAGGCAATAAAACTAAAGTAGATTTGATGCAGTGCCAATCATCAGAGTTAACTGAGTTATTTGGAAAATTTACTTCAGGAGCTGAATCTGAATTCAAGTAGACTTCCGGTATCAACAATTAATTAAGTTTTTACTACCAAATCCCCATTCATTTAGCCAGTATATTCTAGCTGAGTACTTGCTGAAAAATAATTTTAATAATCAATACAGCAAGGTCGGGTGATCAATAAAGGACCCACGTAGAAGCAATTAAGCGTAATTAATTCCTCCAGATAGTAATTCTGGCTAGACGAGGGGAAAAACCCTGTTTAAGCAAATCCCGTATAGCACCCAAACTTTCCCAGGCAGCATGGCTACCAGTTTTTATTTCAAACTGGTGAAATGTTTCTTTTGTAACCACTGGAAGGTTTATTTTTACCTGTTGCCTCAAATGCATCACATTGATCAATGCTTTGATGCCAGTGGCAATAACAAGACCTACCATAGACTTATTCCTTCTTTTAAGGAGTAATATTTTCCACAAAGCATAAATATATATGAAGTAAAGTGCAGTTTGTATTTCATCACTTTGTATGAAATTTGAACACACTGTCACTGCCTTGACAAGAGGATTTGATTTGAAGAATGTGGGCAGTACAAACACATCATGTGTTGACTCTAAGAGTGTTCATTAAAGTGTCAACATAATAATATATTTTGGGGTATATCCCAATGTACTGGAGTTGTCAGATATAATAGACTGCAAAGCTTCTGAGTTTCAAATGTAAACAGGGACTAGAACATATTTAAAACATATACACTTCCAAATATTAAAACAATCAGGACTAGAGATGGGCACGAAACAGAAAAATGGCATTTTAGTTTTTCATTTGTCGTTGAGAGGTCTGTTTCGGTTCATTTCTGTTTGTTGTGAATTTTTTGAAAAATTTCGTTACCGTTTTTCATTTTTTCGTTTGTTGTTTCTACCCACTTTTTGCACAATTTTTAAAGCATTTCCGTGCGCAGGCATCCCCCAATGCCCCAGACCAGAGGGAAAACACTAAAAAAATGGATGCTGGCAGAGACACAGTATAGACTAGGTATGCAGGGAGGCTGCAAAGGCAGCGGCGGGTGTTGCCCAGGCTGCAAGGCAGCCGCAGAGTGACTGTACTGTGGGGCAAGGGAGGGTACTCACCCAGAGGTATGCAGCACACACACACACACAGGGAGGCTGCAGGACTGAAGCTAGAGTCGCAGCAAAGACAGCAATCCCACCCTAACTCCCACCAGAGACTGCAAGGAGGACGGGGGCTGCCAGAGCTTTTTATGCCCTCTGTGGCTGCCACCCTGCAACCTGAGCATGCTATTGGTTGAACATGATCCCATCACATGGCTTGCCTCCATTTTGTGGCTGGTGGCGACATCCAATTTAAAGGGAAAAGAAAAATACATTGCAATGGGAGAAGACAAAAACAAACATTTTAAGGAACCCCCCCCCCCGGTAGGTATTATCAGACAATATAAATAATTATCGCTGCATTTTTATGGATGTCCAGGGCGTTTTTTAACATTTAAAACAGCTCATTTCATTGCGTGTCGCCATTAACAGAAACAAAACGTAACGACCACAATTTCCGTGGTTCTGTTCGTTTCGTTGCATTTTCAGCACAATTTTCGTTTGTCATTTCGTTATGTAATGAAACGACAAACGGTAAGGGAAACGAAAATTTCGCCAATCCGTGCCCATGTCTAATCAGGACCTTTCGCCAAGGTGCTTGTATAGGAATGTTGTCTGTCCTGATAGAGTAGGATATGACCAGCAGTGGTCAAATGGTCTACTATAAAATCACAAGCACTACAGTTTTCTCTTCAAACTCTATATAAACCTGAAACAGCTGTGGAAGTAATTCAAAATTAAGATGCCTTCCCAGAGGCACATTACTCTTGGGAACATTTCATTACTTTTAAACAGAACATCCTGTGCATATAATCTACTAAAATATAAACTCCTGTTAAGTTATTACTTACTTGGTTCTTGGCAACATACTTCTCTTGTCATGTTCTCTGTATGAACAGTGCTGTATCTGAAGAATGGGACATCCTGGCTGTGTGTAGGCTTTACATGCAGTTAAGAATATGTTATATCGAGGGTTCTTGCTTGCATGTAGAGGTGTATTTTCTTAACCACATGGGTTTTTTTTTTTTTTTTTTTGGCATGGACAAAGAGATGAAGGAGAAATCTTTTCCCCATCTTCTTTCTTGTTTCAAAAATAAAAGATAAAAATAAAAATAAAAAACAGTTCCTTCTTGTAATTCCAAGCTGCTGCTGTTGAAGCTGGTTGCAGTTTGAATATCTCAAATGCTTCCCATCTATTTTCCTTTAAGGATAACCTCCAGCAGATGATTTTTGTTATCATGCATTATGTGACTGAAATATTGCAATTGAGAATTTCTAGCTTTTTCTATTCTATTGATAATTTCTATTTCTGTTGAGAATTTCTAGCTTTTTATTTATATGCTATAATACAGCCACATTAGTGATTCTGATTGTGCAAGGTACATTGTCTTCAGAATTCGTCTGAAATCCACATTTCAAATGCTTCCAGCTTCCTGTATAATGTGTCTGTAAGGGTCCAACTTTCCACTCCATACGGAAGTATACTAAATACGTGAGACAGAAATACTGGGGTACAAAGTCTGATAGATAAGTTTCCCATTTTCCTAATTTTACCATGCTGAACCTCCTTGCTTAGGCTTCTCCTTGAATCAAGACTTCCTGGCACCCTATAAAAAGTGGTTCTAATCTCATTTATCTCTTACTCCACAAAAATCTTTGCCCAACAAGCTCGGAAATAAAGAGATGAGACATGTTTGTGGGTTTAAAATTGGGCCACAATTTATTTAAATCAATTAGATGTTCAGTGATGCTCCTTGATAAGCAAGGAGGCCAAGAAAGTGCAACTGGTGGAGTTCTAATTCAGATTGTTATTCGCCCAGTGCTGCAGCACTGTTCAGTGTTGTGCCACATTTAAGGTGGTCTCAGCAGCCCTCGTCTATTGCTCTGTGGGATACTAAAACCAATGCGTCTGTTTTGCTATTACTAACTTATTCGTAAAACCATAATGACCCCTGAGGGCTGCCAGTCTACTATACCTTTGCTCTGTTACAGCGTATCCCAAGTCCTTTTACCACTTGCACTGCCTGCCAATTGTGACCAGTAAAATAATTCTCCCTGCAGGGAATAGAAAATGGGATGGGCAAAAACTCATCCACACTCAAGGCCAATCAGAGTGTAGGTCAAAAATTCCCATCCGGCCCTTACACGACCAGAAATTCTTATTCTCCATTCTGGGAGGGAGGGTGGGAAGGCAGCCAAAAGAGAAGGGTAACAGATTTTCCCAGGCAACCTTGTATATATCCTAGTCTGCATAGGTCACGTGGTCTGTTCAATCTAGTCCCATCCCCAGGCTGGCAGCAAAGTGACCCCTTCTGGCATTTTAGCTGATAGGAACATCCGTTTTGTCTATAGTTCTGTTGAAAAAAGCCTGCCACAGTCTCCACAGTTTATTGTTCTTTCTGATGAACATTTCCCTCAAGTCCTCTCAAAGGAAAACCAAAAACTCACACAGAGAAATCTTGCTGGGAGGACAATTGATGATCAGTTACTCTCTGCAAGTAAGAGACTGTAAGAGTCACTTTCCTAGTTGGACAACTCTTCAATAGAGGACACCTTTGAACACAGGAGTGTCCTAGCATACTTGTCCACCTTGCACACACCCTTCTCTTTTGAGAACTTTGGATTGAGATGGCACTAGCCAAAGTAAACTACTGAATAATAGGAACACTCTGAAGCTGATTTAATGCAATCTAGAGAAAGCATATTGATTTTACAAAGAACAAACACGGGCAAACATTTGGCAAGAGCTAAACACAAATTATTATGAACTGCCTGCAATCAATGCTGGATGAGTGAATGGACCTGTAAATATTCCCATGGCATGGACCCCAATGATGAACTGAGTACAATCAATGTTGAATGTAGGAGCCAGTCTGAACGTACACTGCCGAGTGCTGAGCTGACACCAAAAGGATATAGAGCTCTCTTAACGAATGACAGAGTTCTGTGGAGAGTCAAAGATAGTAAGGTTAGTCAACCAAAACAAAAAGAGTACTTTTTGATGTGCATGGCTTTAAATTAGATTGAGCAATGCTGGGCAGCAGAAGTGCTTAGTAGAGCCATGTAGCAAACTCTAGATAGTTTGTTTGACCCTGAGGCTGCTCACCATCACTGTCACAGTTTTGGTTGAATGAGTTTGCTTTTTTAGCCTTAAACATCAGTTCAGCCAGTGAATGACAGCTAAAAAGACACCTAGGTGACTGTTTCATGCTGCAGTTCTTCTGACAGGGGTGTACTGACCTGGTGTGCTATTTTCTTTGAGAAAGGAGAGAGTGAACAAAACAGCATTTGCTTTTCCTAACAAGCTTGATTATTATATAACCAAGTTCACTGACAGGACATGTCAGAGTGATCTCTTCCAGGATGAGAATGGGGTTTTGCCTTGATTTTTTTTTTAAGAATGCATTTTGTTCAGTTTTAGAATCTGATCCAGTAGAGCTAGGTTTGCCAAAAGTAGTTCCCAGTCCACCCACACACCCCACACATTGTCACACTGAACTGATGGCTCTTGTAATAACAGGACAATGATCTGGAAGTTGAGTCATGGCTACTGGACTTCTTTTTTGAGAGATAGAAACGTTTTGCTGTTCATCCAAACAGCTTCATCGTTCCAAATACAGCTAGTGCAAGTCCTCCTTCTTATAGTCAGCTTGACCTCTTGTCACCCTGGTCTGAATTAGTCTTATAAGATGAACAATAGCCTGAATAGGCTCGTTAGGGAGACAATAGTGTTCATAGCCTTAAGGTGAACAATGGCCTAAGGTGCTGAAACCCATCAAGAATGGGTCGTTAGCTATGGCCTTGGTGGTGAAGGCTTTTTGATTTGTCTGGGTACTTTGGAAAGCACAGCCTGATAAGTAGCAGATAGACTATGCCAGAGCCCACCACCTCTGTTGAGGGAGGGATTTCCAATGCTCACATCATGAATAGCTTCCCTTACTCCTCTCTCATACCACCTCTCTTCTTTGTCTAATATGTGTACATCCTCATATATGAAATAGTGCCCTTTGTCCTTCAAATGGAGGTGTACTGCTGATTCTGGTCCTGAGCTGTTACCCCTCCTATGTTGGGCCATCCTTCTGTTTAATGGCTGTTGAGTTTCTCCAATATAGAGGCCTGAACACTCCTCACTTCATTGGGCTGCATATATTATATTGCTCCTCCCTCAACAGAGGTGGTGGGGGAAAAAAAACTAAACTAAAATAAAAATAAAAATATTTTTTTTAAACAGCGGGAGTGCCGACTGGACCCCAAGGGTGGTCTGGTCGGCACCCTTAAAAATAATAATTAAAAAAGCCCCAAGACCGACCAGGCCCCAGGGGCCGTGTGGTGGGCACTGGGGAAAAAGGGTAATAACGAATAATGAATTAATGAACCAACAAAATGAATGTTTCTGCAAAAATTCACAAAAAATGAAATGAAATGAACCAGACCTCTCAACAAAACGAAACGAAATGAAATGTCATTTTTTTCAAGTTGTGTCCATCTCTAACCCCCACATCTAGAGATGGGCACGACTTAGCGGAATTTTCGTTTCCGTTTTTGTTTTTCGTTTCCGTTACGTAACGAAACGAAAAACAAAAACGGCTCAAAACTGGAACGAAAACGGAAACGAAACTACTAATTTTGAGCCGTTTTTCATTTTTCATTACTGGAAAAGCACTTAATGGAGCTAAATGGGAAGAAACGAAAAAAATTTCGTTTTCTTTTTCGTTTGTCATTTTCATTACGCAACGAAACGAAAACGAAAAATTTTGAAAATTAGATCACGAAAACAGAAACGAGCCGAAATGGACCCCTAGACGAAAACGAAAATGAAAACGAACAATTTTTCTGAGTTGTGCCCATCTCTACCCACATCTCTTTTAGAGCTTAATAACTCCATTCCCTGAAACCCAAAACTTTCCAAATTTCAAGGAGTTCCCTAAGATCATTTGGGGAAGCTAAGCCTGCCATTAGCATGCCTGGGATCAGTAATTATTCAATGGATTACCAATTATGGGGTTAATTTTCAGCTTTTCCTCTCTATGGGAATCAATGGGAAGTCATCACAGCACTATTGCTAACCTGATCAGCTTCCGATTCCAATTAGAAAGAATTTATCCTAGGGGCACCCTCTTTGGACCTTAATTACTCAGTCCTCTGACTCCCAAACCTTTCCAAATTTCAGGGGCTGAAAGGACCCAGGGGAGCAAGTGTTTCATTTTGTTTCATTTCATTTCATAACAAAAATACTTTAAAAATTGTTTTGTAATAAAACAAAATGAAATGCAGGGGGACGAAATGAAATGAAGTGAAATGAAACACTATTTTTCTGTTTTGTTCCCATCACTAGGCAGAATCAATTATTTATCTGCCTATTTAGATTTTAATTTTAATTTGGGTTGCTTTTGGATTTTAATTGGGTTGCTTTTAGATCCAAGGGTCAACAAATCACAAAGCATAGCCGAGAACAAGATAAAATTATATGAAAGCACATTAGATGGATTATTAGAGAAGAACATAACCATTTGCCCCCCAACATCTGGATACTTCTGCATGGCTACATGGAAAGGCAGCTGCCATAACATTGTGTTGTCCCTCTGCCCAGGATCTCTAAATGGGGCACAAAATAGTGCAACGAGCCTCTGAGACATCTGAGGATTTCAGTAAAGCCATCACTACTACAATGACTCTAAGATCATCAGTTTCATTTGACAGTCCTTCGAGCTGACTTAGATTGTCATCCTATAAGCAGCAGGTTAGCACAAAGCAAAAAGACAGAAAATTGGATTCCACAGAGAAGTGAAAGGCTTAGCTGGACAAATAAGTCCAAAATGCCTAGAGTCTGTTAATATTCCAATTCAATTCCCTTTCAATACCCTTTAATCATAAGATAGAGGCCTTACCTATCCCTTAATATCATTTAAGCACTTAAAATGCAATGTTTTCAATACAGACCATCAACCTTACCTAATGGTTATAATCTATTAGACAGGCAGGATTTTTACCTGCCATGCTTTCTTTGTTAACATGTTTTTCCCTTTAAATTTCACTCCAGGAAGGAAAAATCTGGTGAGATGCCTGCATAATATATTATCCAGAAACTGAAGGAAATCTCCCATGGTTTCTAACATCAAAGGTCATCCATTCTTCTGAGATCCTGGTGACCTTTACATTAATTTTCTATTTTATGGATTTTTATAAATTACTTAGAGGTTTGGGTGAGTACCTACCTCGCAGAGGCTAGAGTTAATTTGAAATATTAACTTCCACTAAACATTAGGTAAACATCATTCTATGAATAAAATTGCTTGCAGCAGCTAGCAAATATAAAACACAGTCGGAAGAAAAAACTATGGTACAGAAAGGTAGAATAATGTCAAATTCTTGCTTGTTTTACATGATTTAATTCATTTCTAATTTGAAATGCTGTATGGTTTTTAGTAGCAACTAGCAATAGTCAAATAAACAATAAAAATAAATAATAAAAAAGTCAGATGTCCCTGACTCCAAAAAATGATGGGAAACATGGGCATTCTTTACATATGTCAGCATTACCACCTTGGAAATAACACTAGGAGGATGACACAAACCTATGTGGACCATTGTCACTCCCACTGCAGCTACAGAACCTCTTCTACCTTTTTGGTGTATACCAGAAAGAAAAGTGTGTGTGTGTGTGTGTAAGACAGACCAGAGAGAGAGAGAGAGAGAGAGAGAGAGAGAGAGAGAGAGAGAGATGCATTAAATTCTGATACATGAAGCGGTTCATATCCACTCATACACAGAATGCCATGTGTTCATGTACTGTACATCAGAGGAATTCACCAATTCATCAAGCATGCAGGTATCAAGGAAAAGGAGGGGTGTGCAGCTGTGAAGAGGATGGGGTTGTGCTTAGAGTGATGAGAAGAAAAAAGAGGACAAGTTTCTGGTACCTTAAATAGTTCTGTGAAAGAGAAAATTTCAGCGAGTGTAGCTTGCACTGGTTGAAATTGTCTCTACTAAGCAACAATGAGACCGTATAGGAACCCTGTTGTCTTTTTCTCCTGGTCAGTAGGGATGGACATGAAATGAGCAATTTTTTTGTTTTTGTTTTTGTTTTTTCATTTCGTTACATAATGAAAACGAAAATGAAAAATTTGCAAAAACCCAACGAAAAATGAAAACGAACCGAAACGGACCCCCTAAACGACAAACGACAAACGAAACACCATTTTTTTGAGTCGTGCCCATCTCTACTGGTCAGCTTACAATGGACTAGGTGAATTGCTTTCAATCTATTTCGTTCCTGGAAAATCCCTGTGGAAAGTGGCGCTGGCAGAATTGTCCAGCCTTACCATTGATGTCAACTGCTTATCCAGTACTTTTTAAAACATTCTTTTATACAAGAAATTGATAAGCCATTGCTTTATGGTGATGGTTTTGAAACACAAACCCCCTAGATGTACTACAGCTTCCATAATCCAAGTCTGTTGATCATGGTGTAGATGAAATCCAACAACATTTGGGAATGAAACTATGGGAGCCTGCACTTTTAAAAAAATGAATGATATCCATATCCATAGTAAATTGTGGTTGTATTTTAATCCACTCTACCAAATATACAGTATGTTCCTTGTAATGTTAAATCATTTTAAACATTGTGATAGATTTCAAATAAACTTCCCCTGCACTTACTTCAAATACACATCTTTAACTTCAGACATGGTCAAAATAAAAGAGTGAATCCTCCCATGCTCTGGCCATCATTAAATTGTTAAGTAATTCACCCCTCAGTTAAACACTCAGATCTTTGATTTCCTTCATTAAAAAGACTTTATTAAATCTGTAATTCCACTCTTGCCTTTTAAGCTGAAGATTGTCTCCCAAAGGCAGCAGGAGAAATTTAGACTCAGGATGCATTCCACCCACCCCTCCAGGGCAGAGAGACAGATGACAGAAAAATATCTGAAAGACTGAACCACACTAATGAGACCTTTCTCTTAAAATAAATTCTAATTACTGTTCAACTTTTCTGACTCCTGATCTGCTTTTTCAAATTTGTCTTTAAAAAAAACACCCCATGCATACAACTAATGTAAGTCCTCCTGTACTTAAAAAACAATGTGTCGTCCCACAATCATATTTCTCTTGTGATAGTGATATATGTTTACCCATATATTTGAAGAACTCAGGAAAAATCTTTGGTTTAAAAAAGAATGAAAAGTTTCAATTTACTCTATAAATATTTCTTGCTAATAGGTCATTACAGTGGTACCTCTGATAATGAATTTAATTGGTTCCCAGAGGCAATTCGCTATCAGAAAAAAATTGTTATCCCAAATGCAGTTTCCCATTGAAATGAATGGGAAACCGATTAATCCATTTCAGATGTCCGAAAAAAAGGCAAAAAAGCTGCCTCTGCTGCCTCCTTCCCCTCCTTGTCTGGCTGCTTCCTTCGTCCTTTTCTGGGGGGGGGGAGAAGGAGGGGGTTGCCTGGATAGGCCTGATTCCCCCAGGGGGGTTGGTGTTTTCCCCCTCTCCTTTTCCTCCTTCTGCTTCAATGCTCAAAGGAGCCTCCATTTTCCCACATCTCCAATGCCCCCCTGCTCCCCACTTCTACCCTCTCTCCATTATACCCCCCCAGAGCATTTCCCATTTTCCTCCTCCTTTGATTGCAGGCATCACCACCTCCTTCTTCTGGGAACTTTTCCTCTCTTTCCAGCAAACATAGCAAGCTTTAGCTTTGCCTTTTGATTGTGGGACTCCCTGATGAAGTAAATTAGGGTGACAATTCTTGCTAAGATTTCAACAGCCTCCCAAACTGCACTGGAACCATAGAATTAGTGATGGGCATGAAACAAAAAAATAGCATTTTGTTTCATTTCATTTCATTCTCCCTTGCATTACATTTTGTTTCATATTTTTTTTAAAAAAATATTATGAAACAAAATGAGAAATGAAATGAACCCCCTGCTGCACCAGCGCTCTAGCTGGTGGGATGGGGGATTCAAAAGCCTCCAGCCCACCACCCCTCCTAGATATTCAGCTCCACTGCCTCCCAGCTGATTTTGACAGCTTGAGCTGTCAAAAAATCCTAGCTGGAAGGTGGGCAGCTAGGGAGAATGGAGCACTGCACCGAGGCAGAAGGAAATTCCTTGCCTGACTGCTCCTTTCTTCCCTGCCACCCCCACTGCCCAGCACTCCCTGTCCAAAACACACCCCTAGGTGGAGAAGAAAGGAGCATGCGTGGTGGGTTGGAGCCTTTTTAAAATGTCCTGCGTGCAACACCAAGAGCACTCTTGCTGTTGCTGGTGGAATTTATTTTTTAAAAGTCTCTCGCTGTGTGTATGTGTGTGTGTGTGTGTGTGTGTGTGTGTGTGTGTGTGTGTGTGTGATTTGACAACATTGACAAATAATGAATCACAATTTTTCTGATTTGTCCCTATCTCTATTATTTTATTTAAAATATTTTACCCCACCTTTCTCCACAGAAGGACCCAAAGTGGCTTACGTTATTAAAATACAACGTTAAAGCTAAAAGCAATAAGTATACAAATACAAAAAGGTTCAACAATATCAAGCTTTCAAAATGATAAGCAAAAGCAACTAAATAAAAAAGCCAGTCAGGGAGCCAATCAACAAGGGAAAGCTTGTCTTAAGAGAGAGGTCTTCACCTGCTTGTGGCAGGATAGCAAAGATGGGGCTAGTCTGGCCTCCTGCAGGAAAGATTTCCAAACTTTAGGAGCAGCAACAAAGAAGGTCCTTTCCCATGCCCCCACAAAATGTTCCTGTGAAAGTGGTGAGACCAATAGAAAGGCATTTCCCAATTATCTTAATAGCTGAACAGGCTTACAAAGGCAGTGATGAGCTAGCTTGGATCCAAGTGATTTAAGGCTTTAGATGGCCACCCAACCTTTGTTTAAAAATGTCCAATGAAGAGTGTCAACCACTTTCTGAGGTAGTTCATTCCATTGCCAATACAATGTTTAACTGAAGTCCCCTTGCCCACCCATTGCAAAATATAGAAGCAAGACACAGGTGATGACTTGAAACTAGGGGGGAAACGTTATTAAACATTAAACATGAACACTCCCATCTCTTACAGGAGAGGGGTCTGCCATAGTGCGAAATCCTGGTTTGGAGTCAGGGACCACATCTGACCTCCATTGCAACCTTGAATGGGAAAGTCCTGAGCCCTGGTGTCATAGTGTCATTAAGACACCTCAACCCTGGATGGTCAATGATTGGATGACCTTCCTGGTCCACAGGATGTTCAGCCCCTTGACCATAAATTGTCCAGATCAAATAAAGAATTCTTTTCCTATTAATGATAGGCAGATGGCATTATCTTGTAGGGCGTGGATGTGATGCAGGTCTTTCAGGTTTCTTCTAGTACCTTAGTTCTGTGATGTAAAGGGAAAGTTATCAGAGTATAATAGATTACTGACATATTCATTATGGCTTAAAACAGCTGGATGATTTGTGTTGTGCATTTGTTGCTATTGTCAACTCATGTACCTTAGTGGATTAAGCATATGGTTATAGATCCAGAGGTTTCTTTAATTCCCCACTGTGCCTCCTTGACAGGGACTGTATTTGATGATCAATAGGGTCCCCTCCACCTTTGTAGTTCTGAGATGATGATGACACTGATGATGCCACCTTTGGTGACAACGGTGGTGGCGATGATGACGACAGTAACGAGAACAATGATGATGATCATGATGATTCTCTTCCCTTCAAAATCAAAAGCTTTCAACATTGTCAGAGTTATCTCTTGGTTCATGAAGGAATGGGTAACCTGGTGTGATTTCCCGGCCCCCTCCCCCAGCCAGAGTTCAAAGATTAATCAGGTGATGTTGAGGAGTAAGTCACTTTTCAAAAATTCATATCACCCAAGCGTGCCTAATCAGCACCATTGTCCCCCCATTCCCCGAAATAAAGAGGCGACACACCAACAATTTGGGTTTTAAAACTGGGCCACAACTGTATTAATAACTTAATCATAACTTTATTTAACTGTAACAGCAACTATTTAATTTCGATGGGCCTCCCGTAGTGCAAGTTAGATTTTACTATTATTTACAATTATGTTTGGGTCTAATTTTATGACGTCATGTGCTAGCCTATGGGAGTGCCCTTTGTACAGCATGGCACTCCCCGTTTAGTACATTTGGACCTGTAGCTCACAGCAGCTATGCCTGTCCTGCCATTTGGCCATACTCTATTTGATGGCCTGGTGAGGCCCTTGTTATTCAGCCTAGTTCTTGCACGGCCGCCCGGTTCCTTGCAATGGGAATCTTGCACATGACGACTCGGGTTATGATTTTCTTGCACTACCTGCGCCCCCATGGCCGAATAGTCATATTTATAGTGACATCCTCATGTAATCCGGTAATAACCTCTGTGCCTATTTAATGTAAAGTCAAAGAGAATGGAATGGGCGAAAAAACGCTGGCACCAAAGGCCAATCAGGTGCCAAACAAAAATTCCCATTCGGCCCCGAAGCGACCAGAGTATCTCATTCTCCAGACCACTAGAGGGTGGGTGGGTAGGGTGCCAGTCGGATCAAAGAGAGGCCAGAGAGACTGTGTGGTGCCCTTATAAGGGCATCTCGCTGCAGCTCTCGCGAGACTTCCCTCGCGCCTCTCTTCGGTCCGACTACGGAGTCCGGCAGGGACAAAGCCTCCCCACTCAGACCTTGGCCTTGTGGAGTGGCCATTATCATGTTTCCAGGGATGAAAAAATCAAATAAGGCATAGTGAGTAGAAGTAATATGATAAAGACCATCCAAAAAGCCAATGTTGCAAATCAGTTTCCCTGATTTCTAGGTTGGATGATCCTTATTAGTTAAATCATGTACCCTTTGGTACCAATAACAATCATAACTTCTCTTGATAATCACAATTCATCTTCATGGTTTCTGGGTCACATTAGCTGTGTAACCATCGTATTGCAAGTCTTTCATTTTAAAGCATCTGCACCTGTTGTTTCAGAGTGCTGTCTATGATAAATTCTGATTCATCTGACATCACATATCGCATTAGTAAAAGGATGGTACTTGAACATTATAACTCAGCATTACACAGTCCTTCTGATTAAAATAACAGCAAACTGCATATAAATGACAGTAGGATAATTCAAGCTTAGTCGACAGGATAGGTGTTATTTACATAATTACACCTAATTTATGTTGTGAGATTATGTGCTATTTTAATGAGGTCTCTCTCTCTCTCTCTCTCTCTCCTAAGAATGATTTATTTCTAGAGATGGGCATGACTCAGTGAAATTTTCATTTTTGTTTTTGTTTTTTTGTTTCGTTTTGTAACAAAAAAAATTCAGAAGCAAAACGACAACGGAAACGAAACGAAAAATTTTGCCGTGTTTTTCGTTTTCGTTATGGCAGACACGTTGCATTGAAAAGAATGCTAACGAAATGAAAAATTTTCGTTTTCATTTTTGTTTTTGTTTCATTTTGTAACGAAAACGAAAACGAAAAATGTGCAAAAAACCCCAAAAAATGAAAACGAACCAAAACGGACCCCTAAATGACAAATGACAAATGAAAAAAATCATTTTTTTGAGTCGTGCCCATCTCTATTTATTTCTAAATAGTTAAGGATGGGTTAAGGAAGAGGCTTCCCAGCAATTACTGATGGAATGTTCTCTGACAAAATATATTTAATAACAAGAAGTTAAAATTAAAGCTAAACATCATATAACTTGAATGGTGTACAATCAAGCCATATGGCTCTTTGCTTCGAAATAGCTGTGGGGTGGTGATTATTGATGGGATTTCAGCTGGCACTGGGCCAGGAACAAGAGGCTTGGCCAAAGTGAGGCCCAGCTAAACCTCAGAGCCTTTGAATTTAGTGACTTTCTCCCAGGTGCATCACACATGGGTGTTTGAAAGCTGTCTTCAAGTTAGATAGAACCTGAAGACACCTCTCATAGAATGGAGAAGTATAATATTTGTGTCCCCCCCCAAAAAAAAAAAACCCCAAACCAAAATCCCTTGTGATGATAGCTGGATCCTAACTTTAGCATTGCAGGGCTAACACACACACCCATCTATTTTCAGAACTGTGTTTTCAAGCTGTTATTGCCTTCAGAGGATAAAGCCGGTCAGGCAAGCAGAATGGCCAGGATCATGTTGCAAAAATGGCCAGCTGGCCCTTGTAGGAGTAGGCCTGCAATCAATCAAATGTGACTGATTCCACAATCAAGGGATGATCAGGAATGTAGTGGACACTCTGGAAAATGATGCATTCTGTTTGCATGATTGCTCATTTATGTTCCTCAAATGCAGCAGAATTCTGATTACTCTTTTTGCCCTCGGTAGGGCAACATGTAACACATGTTGTGTGAGCAAGTGGTGGGGGAGAAGAGAGAGGCAGATTGATTTTGATGGCAGAGTGGGCATAGGGAAAGGGTTAACTCCCCCTGTCCTCCAGCACACTGGCCCTAATTCTATTCAAAATATTTCCTAATCCAAATGAGAAAGCAGCAACACAGAGTGGTGTGAAATGCCGGGAAAATGTACCTCTGGGTACAAATAAACAAGTTTATTGAGCCTAACATATTTCAAATAATTTTTATTGCATTTCTGTCTTGCCTTCAGCCCCCCAAAGGACCCTGAAGGCAGCTTCCAGCCTGAAGCAGAAAAACACTGCAAAGTAAATAATGAAATAAAAAGAAATGCAAGTTCATGTACAATCTGGATCAGAAGGAAACATTAAAAAATAACACAAATGCAAAAGTAGCTTTTGCAAGAAAATCAAGTGAATCTTAATAAAGCAAAAGCAAACAAATGAAATATGTCATATTATGAAAGCAACAATACAACTAAGGTAGAAATACAGTTTTCATTTAAACATACATTGCCATGGCAAGAGCCATCTGTTATTCCATTTAAAATCACAGCAGCAACAACAACAAAAAAGTACTTGCCACACTTCTAAAACTCAAGGGAGAGAAGGCCAAGGGAACAGAAGTATCACTGTGGAATTGAGGATGGTTCCCGGTATGACACATCTTGGATATGCACCCTGCTTTGAAACTCTGAGTTTTTACAGTTTGATTTCATTGCAAAAATATCTTGTTTGTGGTAGAACTGTAAATTAATAGTTCTTATGTATGGTAGCTGTATCAGTGTATGGGTCAGATCACACATGAAGACAATGCTGTCTTTTCACGAGTAGACAAAAGACCTTTCATTCATGCAGGCCTTTGGCAAATGACAGGCTACTGGTAAAGGGGTTTGGAGCAAATGGGTGTTGTGTAGGGATGGGCTGTTCTTTTCGAAGCAGCATGTTGCAAAATGACCCCTGCAAACCCAGGTGCTATTTGGAAGCCTCCGAATTGGAAGCAGCCAATCACTTACCTTCCTGCACAGTTGTATCGGGCTAAAGTTCAACCAGGAAGAAGTCTCCTGATGCCATCTGTCCTTCTCCCTGATGGTGGCTAATCAGGCAGTGAAGAGGGATGATGCACAGCTCCTGATTGGCCAGCACCACAGAAAGGACAGATGATGTCAGGAGACTTCTTCCTGGTTGAACTTTAGCCCAATGCAACCATGCTGGAAGGTAAGTTATTGGCTGCTTGCATTTCAGAGACTTCCAAACAGTACCTGGGCTCATGTGGGACATTTTGGAACATGCTGCTTCCAAAACAAACAGGCAATCTCTAGTGTTGTGCTGCTGTGCTTTAAATTCCTTTCAATTCAGGAGTGCTTTAATATATTCTATTATTGTTATGAATCACCATGCTCTTGAGCTTTAATACTAATGTTGTGCCATCAAATCAGTTTTGACTTTTGGCAACTGTTTTGAGTTTTTGTTTTTAAGGTAAAAATACTCAAAAGTGGTTTACTATTTGCATCATGTGGGGTTGCACTGGTACTATGCAACCTGACCAAGGGCACACAGGCTCATATTTCTTCCATCAGGCAGAGCTGGGAATAAAGATGGGTATGAATCAGAAAAATGGTAATTCATTTTGCGATTCAACAAGGATGACAAATGATTTTTTTCTGAAGAATTGATTGTTGGTTCATTTTTGCCTTCAAAACCCAATAATCTTTAGGAATTTAGATATGCCATAACTGCAGAGACGCTGTTCCTGATTCTTATCTACAAGCCCTGCAGGTTTGTGCTTCAGATATTTATTTTATACACCCACAAAGAGTCCCTCCAGAAAAGTTCCCTCCAGACAGCTAAAGAATCACAAGGAAGAATTCTGTGACTCTCCTCTATAATCTCCCCAGACTTGGTGAAGACTAAGTTTTGGACATCCAAGTCATGCACACACAAATTTGATCCCTCAGGAAAGTTCAAATCACTGGCTTGGGGAAAACCCCAATCTTTAACAAACCTGAAGGAATTGTAGAGGAGAATCGGGGAAGCATTTCTGCACTTTTGCTGTCTCTAGGTGTCTAGGAGGGCATTTTATAACCCAATGAATTAACAAATCAAAAATCACTGAAATTCATTGATAGGTATTCATCAAGGGTCATTGATGCATTTGTGATTTTTGACAAATTTTGCAATTCATTTTTCATTTGTTCCCATCTATAGTTGGGAATAAAATTTCCAACCTCTTTCTCCACTGCCAGATACCTAAGTCAATGAATTATCTATTCAGCATTATATTTTATTTTTAGAGTATTTATTTAATAATCATCAACCACCTAGAGTAGCCATCAGGCTAGATAGGATTGCAAATCTAATAAGTAAACAAACTTGCTATTAAGTCAATTTGACTTATCTCAACCAATTTCAGGTTTTTCTAGTTAGTACTCAGAAGTGGCTAAGGATATTAAATGATATAGAGGAGATATGGATAAGAAAATGTGGGGTGGTACTTAAACAACAGAACTACAAATCAGACCTCTGCTCATCACCTAAATTTTATTCCAGCAGGTTCAAGTAGCTGGCATAAAGTTGACCCATCCTTCCTCCTTCTGTGGTCAGTAAAATGCTCACTGTGGGACAAACCAATGTGTAATTATGTTGTAAACAACCCAGAGGGTTGAAACAATAACAGCAATATTTCATCTATAGTGTTTGATAGATTTAATCAATATATATATATGAATTTCAGAAGTGTGCCGGAAAAGTACAAGTCTCAAAATGATAATTCCATAATTCCATTCCTTTTAGTATATTTATTCAGGAAATATAAATTGGCTGACTTGTGTTGAAAATATTAGGTTAAAGTAAAAAAAAAAAAGTCAAAACATAAGTAAGATAAAATCAACCACAATCTCTGTATTTTGATATCATATACAAATATTTGCCATGTTATTGCTCTCTCTCTAATGTCTAATGTCTTAGAAAGTTCACATTAAGAACATAAGAACATAAGAACATAAGACCAGCCTTGCTGGAACAGGCCACAGCCCATCCAATCCAGCATTCTGTCTCACACAGTGGCTCACCATTTGCTTCAGGGTAGAGATGGGCACGAATTGAAAATTTGACATTTCAGTTTTTCATTTTTCGTTGCGGGTCCGTTTCAATTCGTTTTTGTTTTTTGTGAATGTTTTGAAAAAAATTGTTTTTGCATTTTTCATTTTTCATTTTTACCTGCATTTTGCACGACTTAAAGCATTTCCACGCACAGATGTCCCCCAACACCCCAGACCAGAGAGAAAACACTTAAAAAATGATGCTGGCAGAGACACAGTATAGATTAGGTACGCAGGGAGGCTGCAAAGGCAGTGGTGGGCATTGCCCAGGGCGTAAGGCAGCCACAGAGTGACTGCACTGCGGGGCAGGGGAGGGTACTCACTGAGAGGTATGAATGCACACAGGGAGTCTGCAAGAGAAATCTCTTCTTTCTCTCCCCTAAGAGCCAGGCTGATGTCATCTCTCTCCCTTTAAGAGCCAGGCTGCAGCCAGCAGGAACACAGAGACACACACATGCCTGGCTGGCCTAAAGTAAGGAGTCATGATCCCATCACATGGATTGCATCCGTCTTGTTGCTGGAATCCATTTTGTGTCATCCTTAAAGGGAAAAGAAAAAATACATTGCAATGGGAGAAAGACAAAAACAAATGTTTTAAGGACCGCAACCCCCTGGTAGGTAATAATTTCAAATAATTATCACTTTATTTTTACAGATGTCCAGGGCATTTTAATACTCAAGAAATCAATATTAGGCATCTGGGAGCCATTTTGGGTCGATGTTCCCTAACTCCCCTTAAAGGAAAAAAAATACAGCAATCTGAGAAAAGACATAAATGCATGTTTTAAGGACCCCAACCCCCCTGGTAGGTATTATTAGGCAGAATAAATAATTATTGCTGGGTTTTTACAGATATTCAGAAATTTTTTTAACATTTAAAAACAGTTCATTTCATTGCGCATCGGCATTAACAAAAACGAAACGTAACAAACCTAATTTTTGTGGTTCTGTTCGGTTCGTTCCAATTTCATCAAAATTTTCGGTATTCATTTTGTTACATAATGAAATGAATAATGAATAACAGAACAATTTTTTTTCATTTTGTGCCCATCTCTACTTTAGGGTATTCCCAAGCAGAGGTCTTCACCTGCTTAAGATTCCCTGCAAACAATGTTTCAGTCCAACAATGCTATTTGTGAAGAAACTGAAGATCCATTATAGAATTGAGGCAAGACATTTACCTATAACAGAGCAATCAAAAAGCTCAGTATCATATCTTGGCTGTTGTTTGATTGATGGTATAATACTGTTATCACTTATTTGGGTTCTAATACCAGTGGGACGTCTGACTAGCTGCTGCATAGGATTGGTTTGTGAGTCTCAAATCCTTAAGAGTAAGTGCTTCAAGCAATTATCCTATTGTACTGTATATGAGGGCATAGTGATGACATCAAAGACAAACACACAACACACGTACAACACAGAGAGAGGGGGGAGAGGGAGAGAGAGGGGGAGAGAGAGAGAGAGATTAGATTCAGAAATGGCTGGTACTGATGGCAAAGAGTGGTCCTGGGATTGTTATGATTAGTCTCTTGGCCCTGTACAAGAATCAGTTTTAATGCCAGACTGAGCTGTCTTGACTGCCTCTTTCTTTTCCTTTCCTTTTAAATGTAATTTTTTTGAATAGACATTGGAATGTAAAATACATGCATACATGCATACATGCATACATGCATACATACATAGATACATACATACATACATACATATTGTATTTGTTATTAAGATATCCATTTTTATTCTGCTAGACTAAATAAGCTGTAGGTGATGTACTATGTTTGTTCATAATATTTTACATAAAACTAAAATTGTCTCTAGTTTTAACATGACAATTTTAAAATAATTTTCATAAAAAGAAGTGCCGCACAATCAGCGAAAATCCCAAAGTCTCATCAGCTCAACTCACAAACTCAAATCAATTTTGGATCTTTAAAATGAAGAGGATGATGATGACAATGACAGTGATGATAACAATGACATCATCATCATCATCATCAACAACAACAACAACAACAACGATGATGATGACGATGACGATGTTGATTGTTAAGGAACCTTTTTAGTTTTTGTATGCTTATTGTTTTTAGGTTTAATCTTTAAATGATATAAGTCCCCTTTTTGTTCTTTTTAAAAACTGTTTTAAATAAACACATAAAATATATTGAAAGTCCACAGCAATAGTGTGTGTGTGTTTTTGTGTTCATGTTACTATATGTGCAATACTTGTTCTCCGGATATTTTGTGAAGTTTTACATCTTAATCCAGAGAAGTGCTTGCACAAATGGGGTGGTATATAAATCAAATGAATACATAACTATCTGTTTGAAACTATCCTGCTATGGACAGGTGGAGACTTGAAAAGGCCCCCTCCTATGTAACCAAAGTTGCAAGTTAATTCAATTATTTAATGCAACCTTCTGAAATGATCATAATATTAATGGAAGAGAATAGAACAAGTGTAATCATCTATGCGTCAGTTCACATCATTGCCCCACTAATTTGCTATATAAATATATTAGCTGTTTAAGTTATACCTAGTTGGTCTACCATGTGCTTCACAAATTTAATAGTGTGTTCATAGCTTAAACTATTCACCCTTCTTTTTCATTCAGTATTGTTGTCTATATTGCAGTGGGTTAACGTAAACCAGTATTGCCCAAGAAAGTTTTACTTTTAAAAGAGTTGAACGTTACAAGACCTTGGTGCAGAATTCACATATAACTGAACCTACAAGGTATGCATTGCTCAAAATCATTGCCAAATTTCAGTCAGATGACATTTCCAAGTCATTTTTAACAAATCAAATGATTGTGACAAAAATGTTTATTTATTTATTTATTTTTGCATTTCTAGACCACACCAACTTTCCCTCATGAACTCTGGGAAGTTAACAATGCCAAACAAATAAGTAAACAACAATTAAAAACAGGAAACAGAATATAGGGAAAATGGTAAAACACCACATCAATAACAATGCAAAAAGAACAAAAACAAAACCCCAGCAAGAGGCACGGTTTACAAATGACAACAATAACAACAAAACAGGGGAACAACAATAATAAGCAACTACAAATCACTGAATGCATCTTTGAATAGCAAGGTTTTCAAGGCTTTTAAAAATGATGGTAGGGGGTGTGCTGTATTCTCTAAAGCCAGACCAACCACCAAGAAAGCCCGATTATGAGTGGAAACCTTGTGGGCTTCCCTAGGGCTGGCCACCCATAAATAGAATGTCAGTGATGCTCTGGTGAGCCAGGTCAGCTGTGGCCTTTGGGAGATCTGCTTTGCCAGTTACTGAGGGCCCAAACCATGGAGAGTTTTTGTAAACCGAAACCAGTACCCTGAATCGAATTCAGGAGGCAACAGGCAACCAGTGCAGTTGTGCCAGAATTGGGGTTGATGTGTGCCAGGACCCTGCCTGCCACAGAACCTGACTCTGCGGGGTTAAATGGTGAAGAGCTGCTGGAGGAGCCTTGCAGCTCAAATCAGCAAGCAGCTGGGTCTGATGACTCAGCTGAAAACATATCTTCACCTCCTAGAAGGGCCATGAGCAGGATTCTGCAACAACATGCTACCAGAAGAGCTAGGGAAAGAGTCTTTGATGCTAGGCGGAGAATCATGTTGGCAAACCCCGAGTACTAGCAGAAGCCTTTCCAGAAGTAAGGGTGTGTTCCCTGTTTTGGGATAAAGCTGGCAAGCTCACCTTTAGCTCTCTGTGGGAGCAACGCGCCATTTGAACTTGCAACCACGTTCCTGTCTGTTTCTCCAATCTCTTGGCTCTCCAATCACAACTGACTAAAGAAAATTTAATATCCCTGCCATTGTTTTTTTTTTTAGCCATTATCTCACCTAGGCAAGCTCCATAGAAGTGCAACTCCAAGGATGCAGAAGAGAACGTGCCAGAACCAGGCTCAATATTTACACAGCAATCCTTCCATGCCTGCCTAATGTAACAGGATATTGGTCATTTTTAATACTCAATTATGATTTTTTTTAAAAAAATCATTTTAATTAAGCCTGGATTTTGACCAGGTCTTCATTAAGGATGCACATCCTTGCTTTTCTTCTGGAAGAAAAGGAAATGTCATGTTTCTGTCTTCACAGGTTAGGACCACAAGAAACTTTCTGGCGAATTGATAATTTTGCATAAATTGCACAAAATTTTACAATGGTAGTTGTGTAGTTGTGGAAGGCTAAAAGAGTTGAAGCTTTGCTTCATGTCATTTTTAGAACTTGAAAATTGAGCTGAGTTTTGTGGCACATTGAATAATCCCCTGCTCTTTTGGTGACTGTTGTGTATGAGTGCTTTCCTTCTCAAAAGGAAAGGACACTTGTTTGGAACAAAGAGTCTTCTCACGAACATTCAACCTCAACTCAGGTTTTAAAAGAGGTCCTTGTTGTTTTTTTCTCCAGCGCTGGAGAGAAAGAACCTTGTGGTGCTTGAAAGTTTCTCATTGAGGAGCAGCTTCATATTGAGATACAGTAGCTTGAACCAAAGGTAAGGAGGATTTATATGATTGTCTCACATACTGTATGTACTGGTATCATTGCTTCACAAGTTATAACCTCATACTCCATGCCCAGGAGACAAGGGCATGACTTAGCAAGGCATAACCTAACCTTGGAAGTTGGAACTTTTGTCTCCAGTTTCTCTAAGGTGACTCTTCCTACTCCCAGAGATTATTAAAACATTCACTCTAGCACTGGGTTATATGATGAAACCCTTCAGACAGAGAATCACTTCCCACAGCATTTTTTTTTCCTGGTGATGGACCACAGATTTAGAAATATACCTAAGGCTGTCATATGGGAGCAGAACAGCTCATGTGGTTAAATATGGAGCAGCTATTTGAATAATAATATTCTGTGGCATGCCCCAAAGTGGGGTCAACACATAACACAACTGATATGAAAAATACTAGTGGAGAACCCTCAGCTCCTAATTCATATGTGTCACCTACCACTACTCTGTGTTTCATAGTTTTTTTATCAGGAAAATGAGGTCAGTATTTTAAAAATGTGAAAAGAGATCAGCAAAATGGGGACCTTCATTCATATAACAAAGAAGATGATTAAGTTTCTTTGTTATTAAATAATGCAGATATTTTAGAGCCATGTATATTCATCTGACTAGTAAAACTCTTCCACATAAGTGAGTGTGAAAAGTGGCAGACTATATATTATGATATGGCTGTTATGCAACTAAATTACAAAAGTCAATGAAATATTAATTACTGCTTAAATCATTTAATAGAGTTTTGAAAAGTAAGCCAAAATACTGCTGGGTGTATTTCTGAGGAAAGACTCCAAGGGCTTCAAGCTCATCCTATGGGAGATGCGAGTTCTCATTGCAGCTGAAGATCAAAGATTTACAGATCATTAGCACTGAATGAACAACAGAATTGTTTCATGTGAGGTCAGATGAATAAAACAGGAATAGAGGAAACAGTTATGCTGTCATTTCACTTAATATTCTTTTAATGTCAATGTTTCATTCCCTTTTCTTGATATTCCAATAGTATTATATGTGTATGCCCTATATACCCACTTGGCTTCGTTATCAAAGTTCTCCTGTCCTTTACAAATTTCATAGTTTAGCTTTGCCCCTGCTTGTGAGATCACCTGCAGGACAGGCATAGCACAAAATACCTGTCATTCAAGATAGTGTTGTATTAGCTAAATCAACACCAGCAATAGTATCTTCTATATAATTCCCACCCCATTTTTAAAGTTGTTGGTGAGTTTATTTCACAAAGAATCTGATGCATCACATGGTTTTCTATTAAACTGATAGCTGCCTGGCTACCTATTTCACATGTCCAACAATCTATCATTTATTCCGTTCTATTGGTCCTCCTATATAGACAAGGGTCACAAACTGAGTTTCAAAGTGGTTTGGTGGTTCAGCTGCAGAGTTGATCCATGGGCACTCTTGGCTTCTCTTCTCCTGCCTTCTCTGCTGGGTGCCCACTCAGAAGAAGTGGAGTGTTTTCTCAGTCCTGTCTCCTTCAATGGTCCAGAGGCAATGTCTGGAACAGCTGTATCACCAAACTAGAGGTGTGCACGAATCAGAAAACCCATGGTTCGGCTTCGTCTGGTTCAGGCCCACCCTTGGTTCGAATCAGGTTGGGGTTCCTATGAATTTAAAAAAAATTGTATGAACCTGAACCGATCTGAACCGGTTCAGGTTCTTACCAGTGGCAGTGGCAGCTGCCACAGGTTCTTACCAGTGGCAGTGCAGTAGCAGCAGTGGATCCTAGCTCCTGCGGCAGGGGCTTTTTGAGGCGCTGGCATGGGGCCAGTGCCTCTTTTTTGTTTTGTTTTCAGGCACCCACCACGCGGCTCCTGGGGCCAGATGGGCACCTTATTATTATTATTATTATTATTATTATTATTATTATTATT
>JAHTLZ010000330.1:29879054-29941367 GCA_023846285.1 Phrynocephalus versicolor
AAGTAGTTTCACCAAAATGACTCTAAGGAAGGTGGTAAGTGAGGAAACAACCCTCTGATGTATTAGGTATTGAAACTGAAGGTGGAGAAAGCCTCTCTATGTTCAGCTTTGATTTTTAACGGTTTCCTCAGTGACACAGTGAAATTCCAAAATCATGGCATGTTGATACATTGCCATTGCGATATGCCCATTACTCTTCTAACAAACAAACAAAAAAGGAAGTCACCCTAGTTGCCTCAATGGGGTCTCAGAGAAAAAGTTGGGAAGAGGACTATATTGACATCTTGAGATCCACCCCACAAGGCTACAGAACCTTGGCTAAGGAGAATGGCTGGAGGAAAAGGGGTTGATTACCTCCCTTCTGTCTTCCTAACCCTTCACCACAACCCCCTCCCCTCCAGCTGCTGTTCCTGCTACCTCTTCACTCACAAGTAAGCCTTGCTTTGTATGGATCTGTAGCATTAGAGAAGAAGATGTGTAGACTCTCCAGTGTGGGCAGAAGGATAGCTGACGTGGGCATTAAAATAGGCCTCATATAAGTGTGGAGTAGACTGCAGCACATTGGATTCAAGTCCTTAATAGCCATTGAATACTTCTGATAGCGCATCATCACTTTGTTAGTTCTTTTGAAAATACAAAGATATACTGAAGTCAATGAAATTTGATATTTTTTTTCCTGTTTGAGATGTTTGGCGTCCTATTGCAAGGTAGCTAAGCTGGACCCACATCACATGGACTACACATTGCTCTCACTACTGATTTTGTTCCATTGTAAACTTTTATGGTTTCATTAGAATTCTTTGGAATCAGAAATATCTGAAATACTGACCTCTTAAGAAATACACATATATTTATATTTAGCCAATAGATTGGGAAATTAACTTAACTTATGCCAGTTTATTTCACATGGCAAAAACAAACAAGGAGAAGCAGAAAGCAAGTGTGTGAAGTCAATTTACCCTCAACTGAAAATGTGCTTAATATAAAAATATAAGATTTGGCCCATTGGCTACAATGCAAGTTATTCATTTGTTCTCAGGGAAGCAGACTTCAGTTGTCTTAATGCAAATATTAATCTGGAGCCAATTTCTTTTGTCTTCTGCTTGATTTCTCCCAAAGAAATGCAGTTCATAAATTTTATAACCTTTCCTCAAATATCTGCAAATACAATACAAACTGTAGCAAAAGCAGTTTGAAAACTCATCCTCTGTTAAAACACAAAGAGTATAATTAGCTTTTAAAAATTATTTGTATGCATATGGAGAATAGCTTGCAATAAATGATCCTTTCATTTTAAGACAGGTTCACAAATAAATTGATCTCTTAAGCACTCGCATGTCCTGGTTTGCATCTACATAGTATCTCTGGCATTGAGAAAAATATTGAATGTACTTCATTACCAGCACCAGTGTTCTCAACTTCTGCACAACTTCCCTGTCAGCTATATTTTAAAGAAACCATTATATCTTCTTCACAAAAATTTCCAACCATATTAACTCATATGAATTATTATTCCCCATACAGGAAGTACCTGCCTCTTTCTTAAATGTGTTCCTAAATTTTGTTTCACCAGTGGCCCTTCCCTAAATGGCTGGAAAAATTAGGAAAGAAAGATCTCCCACTCACCTGTTGTAGCTTTCATTGTAAAGCAGGGATCAGACTATCAAAACAGCTAAATATTCAATTTAAAATTATTAATAATTCTTTTCACTAGGCTAAATTGATTCAGTTACTGTGTCTAATTGAACAAAGAATACTGGATTTCAGATTCCTTATCTTATTTGGCTCCCAGGATTTCTTTTTAAACAAAACAGAAGATGCAGAAGTAGAGGGTCAAAGATAGTGGTAGAAGAGCATGTGAAAAGCAGAATGAAGTTTTTAGTGTTCTTAGTAAACCACAAACAGTACATGCATCATTACAGTGCAACAATAAATAAATAAACGAATAAATAAATAATGCAGCATTTGGCAGCATCAGCAGAAATATAGTCTAGACAATGGAGTAAGCTTATATACAACTAGAGGACAAAAATGGGTGATACCTTGATTAGACTACTAAAAACCACAAATGTGAGCTCCTTTAGACTCCACAGAGGACTTCATTGAACTGGTGCCAGCTTTCTGTGATGGGCCAGGAAAAAAAACCCCATAAAAGTTCCCAAAGACTTAAAAAAGCAGGTTAAAGAAAACTTTTGACCCTTACATGACTATTTTGAGCACTTCAAACTGCTATAAAATAGGAATTTTTTCACATTTTCTACCATAAAATTAGATGCTAATCACCTTAATTAGATGTACAATGGCCATTGTCCACTTAATGAGCCTTTTCAGGCCATTGTCCACTTAACAAGCCTATTCAGACCAGGGTGATGTGAAATCAAGGTGAACTAGAAATTGGAGGCCTCAGACTGATGAAGCTGCTTGAATGAATAGTGAAACTTTTCAATCTCACAAGAAAAGAAGTCCAGTTGCCATGACTCAACTTCGAGATCTCCTCTTCAAGGACGTTCAGGATAATCTATGCTTGATTGTTAGATCTCCTTTAAGGGCTTGCCAACTGGAATGTTGGGTATTAAAATGGGGAGAATATTGAATTAGTTTAGCTAAGTTATCTCTTAGCAGAACACTGTGATTATTTGCTGTCTGATTTGCACTGATTTGTACTATAATTGTAAGTTATATGCCAGCCATTTATTGAGTAAACTAACAAACTGGCTGCAAGTAGAGAACCTGTTGGCAGAGGAGCAAGATGGATTTGGATTGGGAAGATCTACCTTGGACCAGGGACTTATTCTCCACCACCTTTCCCATAAATATTCTTTTCCTAAAGGTGGCGCCCTGTACGCGGCCTTTGTCGACTTTAAACAGGCTTTTGATCGCATCCCAAGGCACAAACTTTGGGCAAAGTTTGAAGAGACAAACATAGACAGGAGACTTCTCCTATTAATGTGACGTCGCTATGAAAACTCAAGTCTACGAGTTCTTTGTAATCCAGCAGGAGTGTTGTCCAACTTAATTCCAGCTCATAATGGGGTAAAACAGGGTTGTGTGCTAGCTCCAACCTTGTTTAACTTCGACATAAATGGCAGTGTGAACAATCTCTCGAAACCTGAATTTCATCCCCCCCAAAGCTATTTTCACAACCCCTTTCCATGTTACTGTTCCCGGATGATGTAGTTTTATTGTCTTTAACTTGTGTTGGCCTGAGAAGGTTTCTGAGGGCCTTCTCCACCTATTGCAATCAAGAGCAACTAGTAATAAACTACTCAAAAACCAAAGTACTTATTACTAGTAGAAGAAGAAACAAACACAAATGGGTTATAAATAACCACCCCATAGAGCAGGTTTCATGCTTCAAATACCTGGGCATAATTTTTAGTTCTACAGGGTCCTGGGTCGCTCAACTAAAACATGCATCATTGAATGCCCAGAAGAGTGCTGCAGCAATAACCAGATTCTTTTATTCTAAAGGAGGGCAACAAGTATCCAGGTTTTCAAGGGCAAGGTTATTTCCCAAATGTTGTATGGTTCCCCAATTTTTGCAGGTACAAACTTACATTCCTTGGAAGTAGTACAGACTAAATTTCTGAGATCAATTCTGGCTGTACCTCCATATACATCAAATGTAGCCCTTTGTTTGGAGGCCGGTCTAGTGTCCATAAGAGCATGGGTCAAAGCCCTTATGATTAACTATTGGCTAAAACATATTTTTTACAGAAGGGTTGGCCCCCTTGGTTCTAATTGATTCTTTCCAGTCCAAATGGAAACAGTTCGTAGCCAAAGAAATACAGCAAATTGGCTTCTCTAACTGTATCTAAAAAGCGATGGGCTATGCTAATGCCAAAGTTGCAGTTAGGCAAAGGATTTGGGATATAGAATTCCAAGATCATGTGAGCCTTCTGGGTAATCACAGCCTAGTCTCTTACAACAAATTTACTATATCCCCATACCTGACTGGTTTAATGCCTCCAAAGATTACAAGAGCTTTTACTTTAGCCAGATTGAACGCTCTCCCTTCCAAGCTTTTGGATGGGAAATTTCAAAATATTCCCCTCTCAAATTGCTTGTGCCCATGCGAAATGAACCAAGTAGAAACAGTCACCCATGTCCTTCTTTATTGTTCCTTCTACCGTGACTTATGTAAGGAACTTATTCAACCTGTTATCGACAAATTTCCTGGGAGAGCTGCCAAATTCTATGCAAAGTTACTTCTCTCTGACAGGTCCCAGCAGATTTCAAATTGTGTTGTCAGATTTTGCACTGCTGCAGTAGTTGTACGTAGGCTTATGACTGCCAGCAATTCTAGCTCCTGATCACCATATGGAGTGTGGTCTCCACTTTGGGGTTTGATGTTGGCTTGATCTTCGATATATTATATTATCTACCCTTCTGATATTAACTATTTTTATAACAGTCCTGTTTGTATTTAGTGGCTTTTATCAAAAGTTTTACAATGTTTTTAAAATGTTTTTAAAGTGTTTTATTCTGGCAAATTTAATGTTTTATTCTGGCAAATCGTTTTAATGTGGCAAATTGATATTTGGTATTTTTTGACTTGGTTAACAACCGTAAATAAAGATTCATTCATACTATAATTAGAACTTTGTGGAATCTACAGAATATGAGAATTAGCTTAGGATAGCTAACTTTCTTGTTTTCTTGTGGCATTGTTCTGGGACTTTCCCCACCCCCACCAAAACCTTTTGAACCACTAACTTCCTCTACAACTTTTTGATTGTTTTTGTAACTTTTGAAACTCTTTGGAAGCTTTGTTCTTTTAGACAATTATCCACCAGCTTTAATAAAATGCATTTTATAGCTCTTTGGTTGTTGTGGAGCAAGTGGTTTGTTGGTATTTAAAACCAGGCCTTGCCTTCCTCATCTACGAGGACCCAGTGTAATTGGTGACTACCTTTGCTATTTCTACCTTGGTGTGAGAGTCAAAGTGTTTAACCTTGTGGATTTCTTTTGTAATTCCTAAGATTTTAGAAGGGTACTAGTTAGGAGGATTCCTTCCAGTCATGAGCACATTTGGCCTTCCTGGATTTTACCCATACCAGTTAAATCCAAGCAGTGTGGCTAAGTTGTTAGTGCAGGCCTCTCGGACCTTTCATATTCTTGACAGAGGGTATTTTGAGTAGACAGTTTTGCCTGCTGCCATGGATATTTTCAACATTCAGACTGCCCTTTGCTATATAATGGTTGGCATATTTTTTTCTGCTGACAACACATTTTCCTGGAGTTTTGAATCATGGATACAGTAGCACAATATCCCACATTCTTATAACGGAGGGTGTTTTTTTTTTTTAAAGAATTGAATAAGTCATGCACTTTATAGTACATTGATGCAACATGGGTCAAATATAAACAAGAGAGGTTATTAAAAGAACATGGAAATATTTTTCTGTATGATATTCTATTTTGATAATAAACAATCACTACTTTTCCCGTATAAAAGGTCATACCTAATACTTAATCATTATTTATAACTCTAGTTGTACTTGGGAGCCCAGAAGGAGGAGGAGGAGGAGGAGGAGAGTAAAGTAATGAATCATTTTGTGACTGTTTCATTTCATATGATTTTTTTTTTCAAAAATTTGTATGAAATGGAACAAAATGAAATGCAGGTGGGATGAACTGGAAAGAAACGAAATACCATTTTTCTGTTTCGTGTCATTCCTAATAAATACAGATATCCATGAATATGTTTTTCTGTGGTTTTTAACTAATAGAAACATTGGCAATATATAATTTAATTTCTGTTTACCTTGTTTCTATCTACCCTATTTCACTCCTCCTAAATTGATTGAAGATTGAAAGTACAATCCTATAGACTCTAGTGGTTCCTAACCTTGCGTAACAGACTATAACTTGGAAGCCTTCAGCACTAGCTGTGCTGGCTGAGATTTTTGGAAGTTGCAGTCCAAAAATACCAGAGTTCCCCCAGGTGGGGATACAGTGCTATAGTCCCTGTGAAAAAAGAGGACCATCTTTGGAGGAGAATATCAGATCTTGGGGCTTCCTCTCAAACCCAATCAAAACTCACATTCATCATTGCCCTGATGTAGGAGCTCTCACCAACGGGGCAAAAAGGAGAGGGTCATCACACATAGAGTGGGGCTATATCAATGTCAGGAGCTACTTTAAATTATTTCCAATTGTTTGCAAATCAGTGAAATAGTTCCTTCAAAGCAAAAAGCAAAAAAAAAAATCAGACATATACTGAAAGTTAAAGAAAAAAGGGAATCTTGTTTCTCTCTCCTTTCTTTTTTGCTGTTCAGTTCATCTGTCCTCAGAAATGATGTTCACACTTTGATTGCTTTGTGCAGTCATGGGCATATAGGTAGTAACTAGGGAGGGAATCTCTTTCAGCTTAGTGAAGCTTGTGTCTTTTCCCACTTACCAGTTTGATATACTGATTATAGCACTGATTCCTAACCTTGGGTAATCCAGGTGTTCTAGAACTGTAACTCCCCAAAGTCATCACCACTAGCTGTGGTGGCTGGGGATCTTGGGAGTTGCAGTCCATGAACACTGGGGTTACTCAAGGTTGGGAATCACTGTAGTATTGACTTTGGAGACATATTCGAATTCCCATTCAGCCATGACACTCATTGGATAACTAGGGGGATTGTTCTGAATATGAAGTTGGAGTAAAGATGCACGGTGTTCACTGACTTCAGCTCAATGGAGGAAAGGAGGATAGAAATGTACTCCATTTTTAATTAATAAAAAACAATACATAACTATTGATGGAGTTCAGCTGGCATAACTAAGGTATGGGCCTCTTTAAGGGAAGTATAGCAGAGATTCTGCAGGTTGCTGAAGGTTACTGGAATAACACCAGTGTTCATTTGCATCCTCAAACTTTTCCCCAAATATTTGGAATTCCATCAGAATGAAATTACTGGCTCTTTATTGGAAGGGCTTAACACCTTGATGCATTGAATTTTTGTGTGATTTCTTCTATGTAATTCAGAAGAAACTGGATGATGGAAGGGCAGTGGTGAACTGCAATACTTATTAAATAATTTTCCTTCCAATCTACTATCGGATAATAAATAAAATAAAATAAAATAAAATGGATTACTCCTGACTTTTCTTTAATCCAAGTGTAAATTAGCAGTCTAATGACACTATTCAGATGGGCAAAAAAAGTATAAGCTCCCTTTGATGGAAAATAATATAAGGAAGTGCTTTCCCACTGTGCACCATCTCAACTTGTGAAATGGCACTGCAGTACAAATGATCTCTGCAAAGCTTGCTGCCTGCTGGTACACGTGGCAACAAAAGGCAGAATTATTTCCACAGCTCTGCCCAGCATCCTCCTGTCTTTTCAGTGTTCAGAGCTCACACCATGACATTCAGAGGCATTAGCTTAACATCAAGTTAGTTCAAGGACAAGGATATTTTCTCTCTCTCCTTCTCTCCCTCCCTCCCTCCGCCACTATGGGTGTATATCTACACAGGGACAGGGGGATATTTCAAATGGGTAGGGTACTGAGACTTTCATTAAGCTGTAGAAAAACTATTTTTTTTCATATTAAGAGGAGACTTTTTAAAACAAAAACAAAAGATGGAGCTTTGGCAAGGTGATAGGGCACAATTCTTTCCACCATTCAGGCAATTAAAAACAATCCTTATTACAATATAGTAAATGGGATATTACATCATTTCAAATTTGGGATGGGACCCGAAAACAAAGCGTTTACAGTCCTGCTTGGAGAAACGAGGAATGAAGAATGTCTCTATCTCTATGCTTGGATCAAAGAGTTGCCTTCCATGTATGGAAGGGCTCAATTCCATGAAGGATCTTCATTCTATTTTGAGAGGTATAGTTGGTCTATCCCACTGTCCTTAAAGCATAATGGAAAGTAGAATAACTATTAATATTGGCAAGTTCTTATTGTATCATGTGATTGGGTGACTTAAGTTATTTGTGCTCTATCCCAAAACAGAGAGGCATGTCTTAGTATCAACCAAGTTGGGAATTCATATTTCAACTTTCTTCCTTACTGTGGAAATAAATATTAACAATAGGAAGCACTCTTCATCTGGACTTCCCAAGCAGGCTCACATCACCTCTGGTCTGTTACCAAGGAATAATTTAAGGAGACTCTATTCCACCTTAGTCTAAATAAAATGATAGCCTCTAGATCTTACTTCTCTTCAGCATTCAGAAGCAAATCAAGTATACTACTCTAATGCAAGAGGTATCCTACTGATTATTCCAGTAAAACTCTTTGGGAAAATATGAAAAAGGAGTAGATAAACAGCATTACAATTTCTACTCTGCCTTCTTTTTTGTCATAAAGATAGTGTTGATGCTGTTGTTTGTTTGTGCTATATAGTTAGTTGAAAATCTAACACAATCTAAAACGCAATCTAAATGCAGACATATGACACATTTGAATTCCGATGGAAAAAGTGATTAGTATTAGCAAATTGGTATTTCTCTCTGTAAAGGGGTTTATAAAAGTAAGCAGTCGCAGGCAGGCTTTATAAAACAGAAAGAGAATACTGAAATGTTTTAAAGATGAGAGTAGCGAGGGGTGTACTGCAAAGCAAATTTTAGGCATACATTGTGGCCATGGGAATGACTGAAGAATCTGGAAACATAAGAACTGCTATGAAAACAATTAGAGAAAATTGTTAGATGTAATGCCAATAGAATTTTGAAGCAGCAGAAACTGAATCTGTCAATATCATAACAAGAATATGACAAGAAAGTCAATATCATAACAAGAATATGACAAGAAATATGGAAAAGAAAAAGTGGCCAATGGAAGTATTTATTTATTTATTTATTTATTTATTTATTTATTTATTTGTTTGTTTGTTTATTTATTTATACAAATTATATGCTGCCCAATACCCAAAGGTCTCTGGGTATCTTACAATTAAAAAGAACAGTAAAAAGAGTTAAAGCGTTAAAAAGTAAATGGACAATTAAAACAATAAAAACGTTTAAACACAAAACACTAAAATTGCCACCAGGACCCACAATCTATGTTATGTCAGTTAAAAAACTTATTTTACCTCACCTTTCTCCTTGGAAAAAGACCCAAGGCAGCTTACAGTAAGAAGGGACAATATATAATCCAGTACAATGAAAACATATTCATATCCCTCAAAACAGAGATGCTAGGAGGTGCAGTAGAGATGGGCACAAATTGAAAAAATGATGTTTCATTTTTTGTTTTTTGTTGCAGGTCCGTTTTGGTTCGTTTTCATTTTTTGTGATTTTTTGGAAAAAAATTGTTTCTTTTTTTGTTTTACCCTCTTTGTGCGCGACTTAAAGCATTTCCGCGCACTGGCAGAGACACAGTATAGACTAGGTATGCAGGGAGGCTGCAAAGGAAGCAGCGGGCGTTGCCCAGGGCATAGGGCAGCCACAGAGTGACTGTACTGCAGGGCAGAGGAGGGTACTCACTGAGAGGTATGCACGCACACAGGGAGGCTACAAGAGAAATCTCTTATTTCTCTCCCCTAAGAGCCAGGCTGCAGCCAGCAGGAACACAGAGACACACACCTGCCTGCCTGGCCTAAAGTAATGACTTACAGAGACAGCAATCCCACCCTAACTCCCACCGCAGACTGCAAGGAGGATGGGGAATGCCAAAGCTTTTTATGCCCTCTGTGGCTGCCACACCTACCCAGTCTGCAACCTGGGCATGCAATTGGTTGAAATTGTCCAAGAATTTACATGATCCCATCACATAGCTTGCATCCAACATGTGGCTGGGATCCATTTTGTGTCATCCTTAAAGGGAAAAGAAAAAATACATTGCGATGGGAGAAAGACAAAAACAAATGTTTTAAGGACTGCAACCCCCTGGTAGGTAATAATTTCAAATAATTATCACTGCATTTTTATGGATGTCCAGGGCGTTTTAATACCCAAGAAATCAATATTAGGCATCCAGGAGCCATTTTGGGTTGATGTCCCCTAACTCCCCTTAAAGGAAAAAAATACAGCGATCTGAGAAAAGACATAAATGCATGTTTTAAGGACCCCACCCCCCCGGTAGGTATTATCAGGCATAATAAATAATTATCACTGGGTTTTTACAGATATTCAGGACGTTTTTTAACATTTAAAAACAGCTCATTTCATTGTGTCTCACCATTAACAAAAACGAAATGTAACAAACGTAATTTCCGTGGTTCTGTTCGGTTTGTTCCAGTTTCATCACAATTTTCATTATTCATTTCGTTACATAACAAAACGAATAATGAATAACAGAATAATGTTTTTTTCGTTTCGTGCCCATCTCTACTAGAGAGCAAATTGCAAATTGAGTGAACCAAACAATTTAAGAAAATAGCCAAAGTGTTTGGGTGAAATCTAAGAAGCAGTGGGTGGTTCATAAAGAAATTTGTGGCTCAGCACTTGATTACCCTGACTCACAGCCTGTATTGGAGGCAAGGAACAATTGTTAGTACATAATATGGAGAGACATATTGGTAATAGTTTCTTGTAGACAAAGTTATTAAACTAGGGCAGTGTTGGCGAACCTATGGCATGGGTGCCAAAGGTGACACTCGGAGCACTTTCTGTGGGCACCCAACATCACCCCTTAACAGCCACCTGTATTCAGGTTAAATTGCTGTATTGGCACTTTGAGTAAAAATTAGTGGGTTTTGAATCCCAGTTTGGGCACTCGGTCTCTAAAAGGTTAGCCATCACTGGACTAGGGTGTATTTCATCTCTTTATCTTTTCAAAGTTTATCCAGAATATGTCATACAGAAAGGCAGACTGCATTCAGATAAAGAAGGAGTAACAATTAGTGGAAGAAACACCATCCTATTGACAGAAATCTGCAATGATTTGAAATCACATTTGATGAAAGTGAAAGAAGAAAATGCCAAAGCATGACCACAGCTGAATGTTAAGAGGGCAAAATTGTGACTACAGAAGAACAAAGTAACTTCTACATTGACAGTGCACTGAGATTGTTGTTTAAAGCAAGTTTACCTTTATTGGGGTTATTTGTCTAACTGATAAAATAGTAAAGGTAAAGGTCCCCCCCACCTGCACATGTGTGGTAATCATATTTTACCAAATATCTTTTCACCATGCTGAGTCCCAAATACCTTTGATAGTGTATGATACACTACATGCACTATTGCTTGATGGTTATATGGCCTAAAGATGTTAAGTTCTAAAGGAAATGTGATCACTGTATAAGTAAGTGGCTTCTTAAATGTTCTCCTAGAGGTGTAACATGTTTTGATATATGGGGTTGTTGTGTGAAAGTCCCGTTTAGCTGCATATTCAAGGAAAAGCAGCCATTTAACAACAAAAACAATTGAGACTGTTAAATATTTTATATACCCTGGTTCAGTCATCAGATGAAGTAGAGACTGCCAAAGAAACAAGCAAGTGTATCTTAGGTAAACGTAAAGTTTTCCCCTGCACATGTGAGGTAGTCATGTCTGACTGTAGGGGTGGTGCTCATCTCCATTTTCAAGCCAAAGAGCCAGTGTTGTGCAAGTCTATGGCCATGTGGCTGACAGAACATGGGTTACCTTCCTGCTTTTTGCTGTGGTACATGTAACTTGCATTTACATGGTTTCGAATTGCTAGGTTGACAGGAGCTGGAGTTAAGAGCAGGAACTCATTCCGCTGCATGGCACCGGGGATTTGAACTGCCAAGCTACTGACTTTGCAGCCAGCAGTTTTAGTACTCTAGTCCTCTGAGCCACCAGTAAGTGGATCTTAGGGCAAAGCAAATGTGAACCAGCTTTGAACGGGAAAGTGATGAAACTAAGGCCATCCTTATCTGGGCTCCTCATGAGAGGACAGGATTCTTTGGAAAAGATGATAATAGTGGTAAAGGTTGAACACAGCAGGAAAAAGGAAAACAATATTTTGATGAATATTGAGATGAATTGATTCCATAAAGGAAAAAAGAGTCTTGAATTTACCGGAGCAGAGTAGGTATTTCAAGGACAGGTATTTCAATATCCAAGGTATTTCAAGGACCAGATGCAGGGGAGTGGTATCAGGAGACAGATATCTAGTCTCGTGCGCTCCCAGACACATCTGGTGGGGCCACTGTGAGATACAGGAAGCTGGACTAGATGGGCCCTTGGCCTGATCCAGCATGGCTCTTCTTATGTTCTTATGACATTTTGGAGATTGTTCATTCATACTATCTCTGTGTCAGAGGCAACTTGACATCATGCATCATCAACAGGAACACCTTGAAAAACCATGAAATATGTGACTGATTCTCTGCTATTAAAGGCAGAAACTTCAGAAGACTGGCAGGAGCTTGGAATTAATTTTTTTTAACTTATAATTCAGAGTAATTTTTACAAGTGATTTTTAAAAAATAATTATTCATATCATTTAAATGTCAAGAGTTACACACAGAATAATAATTAATACTTCACATTACTGTGATCCATGATTTCTGGGGAGCTGATTTTAGACAGTTGGGCCCTGGTTTGGCAGTTGGAGATCGTAATAACTACTTGAATTTGATGTTTCAAAAGTTCTTTTAACCAAAAACTTTACTGCTATTAATTCTCCAGTTATATCAGTGGTAGAGTGGAAAACAATGAGCAGGAAATCTGAAGGCATGAAGAGAGGTCCATCCCCTGTGAAAGCCTCGAAATCAGAGGCTTATTCCATTCAATACTTAGCATTAAATTGTGGAACTGGATTTTGTGAATGCTCGCATACGTCTTACTGGACCAGAAAGGCATTCAGCTGATCCTTTGTTTACAAGGCAGCTTGAATTGGCATATCCAAAATCATTTCTTGAAGAATTACTCTAACAGGAGCAGAAGTCATCCCAGAGCATAGTAAATGCAATAGGAAATTTGCAGTTTGAAAGAAGCTTCTGGCCTAAAGGCTCCCCCTACTGTTTCCCCATATCTGAGTTCATGTTTTCTCATTTCATCCCCATTTTCTATGTGCTGCTTTGTTCAACTGCCTTAACATCTTATTCTTGAGTGGATAAAATATATATGGATATATATCAGACCTGTGTTGTATACTAGACATTTCTGTATATTCCATTTCATTGCAGCACCTCAGCCAGTAACTGAGAGGAAACAAGTAGAAATATATGAAAACAAGTATATACATGAACTTACTGTAGGTGGATTGTCAGATTTCCTATTAGATAGCAGTAAAAGTGTGTTAATTTTTTTTGGACCATAATTCTTAGAATTCCAACCAATGTTTTAAAGAGTACCTGTTTCAGGAATTCTAGGCGTTCAAAGCCAAACATGGACATACCTCTAGATATTAGCAATTGAAGCAACTTATTTTTCAATGTTATAGTAAATCTGGAAATGTGGGAAAGATTTTGGAGGATGTACATGTATTGCAAGAATTCAGTGGCAGTAAAGGTTGTAATGAAAGCCTAGATGCCCTAAGCACATCCGATCTCACCCAATTTCGGAAGCTAAGCAGGGTCAGCCCTGGTTAGTACTTGGATGGGAGACCACCAGGGAATACCAGGTGCTGTAGGCACCTGGAGTAGGAACTGGCAAACCACTCCATTATTCCTGCCAAGAAAACTCCATGGTCATGGGGTCATGAAGAGTCGGTCACGACTGTAACGACACAACACACACACAAAGGTTGTAATGAATCTACAGTAGAGACAGATGTTTCCCAGTCAGACAAGGAGGCAGGATAATGCATGTCCTTGCACAGCTCCTGATTGGTCAGCGCCAGGGAGAGGGAAAGATGACAAATTGGAGGCTGCTTCCTAGTTGAAATTAAGACAGTGGTTGATTTTGTTCTGGAAGGTGGGACTGGGTTCTAAGCACCAGCTGTGCCAGCATGTGGCATTTGGGAACAAGTCCCCTTCCAAAATGAAATGTCCATCTCTACTCTACAGTGATGGTATAAAAGAACTCTGCACATGCCTCCTGGTTAATGCCAGGTCGGTTCATAATAAAACACCTCTCATCCATGACGTGATCGTGAATGAGCGAGCCGACCTGTCAGGCTTCAGTTGTACCTGGAGGTAAATCGTATCCTGGATCCCTTCCAGTCTGGTTTCAGACCTCTTCATGAGACTGAGACTGCCCTGGTCGCTCTGCAGGATGACCTCCTCAGGGAGGCTGACAGGGGGTGCTCCTCCCTGTTGGTTCTCCTTGATCTGTCAGCTGCCTTTGATACCGTCGACCATGGTAACCTGCTGGTTTGGCTGGCCAAGGCGGGAATTGGGGGTCTTGCCTTGGCCTGGCTCCGTTCCTTCCTCAGCGGCCAGACTCAGCGGGTTCAGCTGGGTGATGACTTGTTGGCTTCTTGGACTCTCCCTTGTGGGGTGCCCCAGGGGTCGGCAATCTCACCCATGCTGTTCAACGTTTACATGAGGCCGCTGGCAGAGGTCATCAGGAGATTTAGAGTTCGCTGTCATCAGTATGCTGATGACACGCAGCTCTATCTCTCCTTTTTGTCATCTGCAGTGGAGGCAGTTCACTTCCTTGATCTGTGCCTGAAGGCAGTTCTGGAATAGACCAGAGATAACTGGCTCAAGCTGAATCCGGAGAAGATGGAAGTGCTGTTCTTCGGGGCGCCCTCGTCTGGGTACAATGGTCCCCGCCCTAAGCTGGGGGATGTTTTCCTCCAGCCTACGGACAGGGCCAGGAATCTGGGTGTGGTCCTGGACTCATCCCTCTCCCTGGAAACCCAGGTGATGGCTGCTTCCAGGGCCGCTTTTATCCATCTCCGCAGGATCGCCCAGATCCACCAGTACCTCAACGAGTCCTCTCTGCGGACAGTAATGCAGGCCCTGGTGATCTCGAGGATCGACTACTGCAATGCCCTCTACGTGGGGTTGCCCTTGAGCCTGGTCCGGAGGCTACAACAGGTGCAGAATGCGGCAGCCAGGCTGGTGGTGGGTGCCCAGAGATTCGAGCACATCACCCCAGTCCTGGCTCACTTGCATTGGGTCCCCGTTGTCCTCCGGATTAAGTTCAAGGTCTTGGTTTTGACTTTCAAAGCCCTCCACGGCTTGGGACCAGAATACCTGGCGGAGCGTATCTCTCAAAGCTCATCTGGGACCAGACACACAGAGAGGCACGGAAATCGTGTGCGCGTGACCGTGCCTTCTCTGTGGTGGGGCCCATGCTTTGGAACCATCTACCTAGTGAGCTGCACCTGATTGAGTCCCTGCCTGTCTTTAAAAAAGCCCTGAAGACTCACTTCTTCAGGGAGGCATTTGGTGACCTTTCCAGTTAGTTAGGTTTTTTTTTTTGGCCTGCCATCCGGCTCCTTTCCTTGTGTTTTGTCTTTGCTTGTTCTCTGTTTTTTGTATTATTATTTTAATTGTAAGCCACCCAGAGTTCCCATTGGGAAGATGGGAGGGGTATAAGACTAATAAATAAATAAATAAATAAATAAATAAATAAAGACATTCCTTCCTGATTAACATTTAGGTGTCCCACATCTTTTTGGCCCAGCAATAGGGCATGTCGTCTTTTTGGCACACTCAGCTGGAAGCTAGTAGCCCCCATAAGCTGCACATTCTGAGGAAGAATTTGAGAGAGAAAGTGGGGTGAAAACAAGGGAATGGAAAGAGGAAGGGGAGCAGGGATTAAACTGAATGACACTGACAGAGGGAGAGAGAAACAATGTAAAAATAAAACCCAGATCACTTTCCCTGATTCCCTGCAAATAATCAGGGTAAGTATCTAACTGACAGCTGATTGGACTACAAGGGGTTGTTTATTGTTTGGACAAAAGGAATGGCACATTGCATACTGTTTTTTGCATTTGGTTTCCTAAAGTGGCAACCATAGAATGGGACAGCTTTTGTGTCCATGGGAACGACATTGGGGAAAAAGTACCTTCTTGGAATATAGGCATCTTCAAACTTTATTATTCTATTATTTTATGATTCTTTTCTTCCTCATCTAGAGCTCAATTGGAAACCCATTTTCTTATCGTTAATGAATATATATATTTTCAATTCCAAGCTTAGCCCTAGAGGGTGAATAGGGAAGTTTACAGCATCTGGGAAGATGCCCCTTTATGTCTGTGCATTTGCAAGTGTCTGGGTGAACTCTTTCTTTTTTAGAGGAAAGGGTCCCCCCCCCACCTGAGTTGAGCACTGGACCCCGAGGAATATGCTACAATATTAGAAGTGCCAAACTCTAAGCTTTGCAGAGCCCTGTACCTGGACACTACCAATGGGAAATCTCATGTTCTGAAACGATTCATTTGAGTGCATTAGAATGTCAGTTTCAAGCAAATAACACATTTTTTTGGGGGGGGGGGTCACTGTTAATGCTTTCCCCAGCCCCCAGGAACCATTTAACGAAGTGTGAAACAGAAATACTGGGACTCATTCTGTGAGTAATGGTTGCATTTGTAGGTCTCAAACTATAGCTTTCTCCTTGCATATCTTCAGTTTTATATTCATTGCTGGTTTAAAAACACATTCTTTAAAATTTCTTTAAGAAATGTAGAAACCCCCCCCCCTCTTTCTTAAGAATGCAGCCATGGAAATGATCAGTCCCATTTTCTGTCAAATATGCTGAACACAAACATCACACATGGAAGAAATGTTGTGCCAACCCTTATTTTCTCATGCTACTCCAAGCATGGGCTAAGTGGGCTGTCAATCTTGGCTAAGAATGGGATGTCACATTTCAGTTAGCAAATGTGTTGTTAAATAACAGCACCTGAAAGAAAAGACCTGTGCCCCTGAACCATATACATGCCTAGTAGCATTAATCCATATGCTATGAAATAACACACTAAGATGTGGCAAAGCCAATGTGACTTATGAGTCCATTTTGTTTAAACAAACTGCCTCACGCCCTCCCCCACAAACACACACTATATATTCATGATACACCAGTACGAAAACAGCACTGATGCTAGCTTTTACATGACTGAAATGGAAGCTGCATTTGTTGCAAAGCCAATATTTGTATAGTAGATTAACCACCATTATTTTGTCAGGAAAAACAGCATGGAAACTCACTAGCCCCCTGGAGTTTTAAAAAGTTATGACCCTGAATTTGCTAAAAATACCATAGAGGAATAAAGGCACTCTGAATATGTTTATTTTATAACCTTCCTGTGGCTCAGACACGCAAGGCTGACTGGATTGAACATTCTAAGGAGACGTGAAAGAGCTTTGAAGCCACTATGAAAGAGCAATTACAATAATAAAAATAGTGGTGATTTGGTGCTGCTGGAAACAACACAGGCATCATTTGAAGCAGCTGTGGACGAGGTGCAAGGCTGTTGCTGAGAAGTAAAGAAAACATGCTGGGCAATCTGAAGGTCCAGAGTACAATCCCTGGCATTTTCAGTGGTAGCAGTAGCAGTAATAACAACAACATATCCCCCCCCCATGGATTGGAATGTGTACAAGTTCATTTTTCAAATTTGCACATATTTAGTATGCATATTTTTAAATATACACATGGTTTCATATACATATTCCCCTTCTCTGAAACAGTTCAAACAATGGAAATGTAGAGCTTTCCAAGGCAGAATCTGTCCCGTTTCTAGTCTGGAGAGGTACACATCCCTACAGAGACATGAATGGACTCTCCATATAGCCACATATATTATCGAATGTCTTTTTCATCCATATGTTCATGGGTGATATCTATTTCTCACCAATACTTCATGCAGCTTTGAGAAATATCCGTATTTGTCATGAATCATCATCCCCATTTTAGAACTGCAGAACTGCAAGGAACCCTACGAATCATCGAGTTCAGCCCCTGTCAAGGAGGCACAACAGGGAATCAAACAGCGAACCTTTGACTCCCCAGCTAGATAGCACTGAGCTATCCAACAGTTTAAAATTGTGTAGTTCATAAAAGATCAAGTGAGTGACTTGAATCCAGACAAATTGATTTTTAAAACATGAACCAAGCTATTTCTCCTCCATTTTAGGGGTATTGGTTCAGCTTATTTCTGAGGTGAGCTTATTCAGTTTGAGCTATAGCTAGGCTTGAACACCTCTAGAACTGGCCTAATGAAAAATAGATAATAACTAATAAAACTCAGTGGGGACGTCTGATAGCATTAGGAAATGCTAAGAAAGAAAGAAAGAAAGAAAGAAAGAAAGAAAGAAAGAAAGAAAGTTGTTGGGTGGTTTTAGCTCAGCTACATATTTAGAAGCAAAGTTGCTACTTCAGTAATCCTATAGCATCTGCAACTCATTGTCCACATCAACATTTTTGAGTCATGAAATGTCAAAGACAATGATGTTTCATGTAGTTCTGTGTAATTTAGCAAGCTGATGAGGCTACAACTAAAAATACCAGCCAATAGCAAAGTTGTCCATTTAATGCAAGATCTGCAAGTTGCTACACAAAAGGAGAAAGTGTGCACTGGGGGGACAACTGAGAAATAGGATTTAAAACTCAATTGTAAAGAATTCAGTTCAGAAATAGTTTCAGATTATTCAGAGACACATCTGGCTCACCCTTGAAATATTACAAGCACTCTTATTCCTCCTTTAAAGCAGCTTCTTATGCAAAATTACCACTTCAGACTTCATTAGTAATTTTTCCTTTCCTTTTAAAAAAGCACCGCACCAAATATGCAATCCAAATTTCTCCAGATTAGGAAACGTTTTTTATGAGAAAGGACACCTCTTCAGCTTTGCAGATGGCAATTTTCATCACGCAAGGTGATGAAATGCTGGTCACACAGTAATAAGCCGCCAAATCACCTTTTCTGTGGTACAAGATGGCAGGGCAAAGTCCAGAAAGTTACCTCCTGTTCCAAAACCCATTGCTGCTGCAGTTCATTGGGCATTATGCTAATCAGATCATCTGTCTAAATAGGGTCCATATGGTAATGTTTCTATAAATGTTTTCTTTATTTTAACGCTATGCATTAATCTATTTACAGCTCCACATTGAAATTAACCTTGGAGACAGAGCAATTACAAGCCAAGCCAAGAGGCAGGCTGATTGTATTTGTTATCAAAAGAAAGATACCATTTAGGTAGTCAACAGGACCCTGGGCTGTAGGTTACAGATGCTTAGAAAAATTAAAATAAAAGAGACTAATATGAGTTTAGGAAAAGTTTAATTAGTTTGATTTCATTGACAGTAACGGAAGCTAACCATTCCTTTTAAATCTGATTTTTTAAATACTTGGTCCCAATTCTTGGGTGAAGAGACAATGATTTGAATAATAAACATAGCAGGTAACTGCTGCTGTATATTTAAAAGGGGGGCTGGCAGAGTGAGGCAGCTGTCTTGTGCAGAAGATGATAGAGTGGTAGCAGAGTATAGAGGACAGAGCTCTCTGTCTATGCCAGGTGGTCTGCCTTATACTCCTTCAGCTGCCCTTCTGTCCTGAGGATCAGTGAGAGGCATTCTCCCATCACCAAGGTCAACGATTCTTCTGTCCATAGAATGGACAATGTCACCCTGTGTTTCAGCGCACAAAGTAAATTCCTTGGGAGGACCATGGAAGAGGATGAAGAATGATTTGCTTTAATGTTTCAAGTCTGATATAAACATAATTGGATTACATTTTGAAATTTGTAACTTTTCACAAAGATTGAGTAAATCCCACAAGCACAGATTTTCCTAGATGGACACTTGACCCTTCCTGTGTTTAAAACCTGAATTGGAATTCTAATTTAGGGCATTTATACACAACCCCTAAACTCCACAGCAAATGGCTGCAAGCTCCGGAGCTTAAAAATGTTTCCCCACCAGCTCCGGAGCTTACAGAAAATGAAGTGCGACCATGCCCCCATAAGCACGTCCCAGCGCACTTTTCTTGTACCTACTCTTCCCCGGTGAAAATTGCTTGATGCGGTGTAAGGATAGTGAGTGTGGGGCTCTCCTCGCTTCTGTTTGTTGCTTTTTTTGGCTCCCGCCCCTTTAAGAGCTACTTTACGGAGACAGGAATGTTGCTGCGGCAGGAACGGAGGCAGAACAAGGTGAGCCACGCTCTTTTCTTCCTTTTTTTTCCTTCCTCCCCTCATGCAGCCAGCAGCCAGGGTGGGGACACAGGAAGAGCGACAAGCCCCTAAGATATCTGGTCGGAATTTAAGGGACCAGCGGATCTTAGGGGTCATGTAAAAGCGCCCTTAGTCACAGACTGGTCCTATATGCTTCACAATATTTGATGCTATACACTTTATAAAACCATACCAGAGTTTTGAACAAACTTTTGTTCTATTTTACTAGATTTGCATTCTGCTTTCCTCCCAAAAGGAACCAAAAGTGTTTATTCTGATCAATTCTTACTATCACCACCAGCACTACTGCTGCTACTGATCCCAAATGGCATAAAATTGACTTTCTGGATAACTTCTAACCCAATTTTCAAATTTCTGCTTATATTCTATAAAACCATTTTCCCCACAAGACTAAAACTAATTTCTCTCTTTTCTACTGTGATTATAAGGGTTTCCGTTAATTTACAGATCGCTTTTAATGATTGAGAAGCTATGGTTTAAAACAAAGATGGGTTTGTTGTCCCTCATGGTTCAAAACAAGGGGAGGGGATGAGTTACGATGAATAAAAGGGGAAAATATGGACCCCTTTGTTTTCTTTGGGGGCTCCAGACCCAATGAATGTGAAGGGATAACTATTAAATGATTCAGCAATATTAGTCAAATATAACAATGCATTTTTATTTGTTCCTATCTCTAGCTTAAATCCAACTGTTAGTGTTAAGTTTCTGGTTTTGCAGTTAGGGCTTTTATAACTTTCAGTGGCTAAGATCCAATGGCTTGACATAGAAAGCGAAAAGTAGGGTTGGTCTAGTGAAACAATGGAATTGATGAAAGATCTCACTCACCAAATTTCCACTGATTCAGTAACCCTACTCTGTTTGTGACATACTATGCTAAGCAACAGGATTTCAGCCACTAATTCAAAGGGCTCTGCCACAGTTGGGATGAACCACTGGATTTAACACTAGACACATAGGAACTAGGAAACTGTGGACTTCATTGTTTTCCTCTGATTAATACTAAACCCCTCACTGATCAAATTGTACTGCTTTTACTATTTGCATTTAACTTCAGCAGACTGATATGATCTTATAAAAATACTGTATGTCCATTGATTCTGTCACACACACATTTCTACAGTAACTGAACAAATTGACAATGTGTGATAAGAAACTCACTAACATCTTGGTATTATACATAAGAACATAAGAACAAAACATAAGAAGAGCCATGCTGGATCAGGCCAAAGGCCCATCTAGTCCAGCTTCCTGTATCTCACAGTGGCCCCACCAGATGCGTTTGGGAGCGCAGGAGACTAGATATCTGGTTCCTGATACCACTCCCCTGCATCTGGCCCTTGAAGTACCCTGGTTTTAAGCCTGGAGATTATACATCTCCATCATGGTTTGTAACCTGTGATGGACTTTTCCTCCAGGAATCTGTCCAATCCCCTTTTGAAGGCATCCAGGCCAGATGCCATCACCACATCCTGTGGCAGGGAGTTCCATAGACTAACAACGCGCTGGGTGAAAAAAATATTTTCTTTTGTCTGTTCCTACTCTCCCAGCCCTCAATTTGAGTGTATGTCCCCTAGTTCTGGTATTTTGTGAGAGGGAGAAGAGCTTCCCTCTATCCACTTGACTCATGCCCTGCATTATTTTGTACGTCTCAATCATGTCCCCCCTCAGGTGCCTTTTCTCCAGACTAAAGAGCCCCAAATGTTTTAGCCTTTCCTCATAACGGAGGTGCCCCAGCCCAGTAATCATTTTAGTCACTCTCTTCTGCACGTTTTCCAGTTCCACTATGTCTTTCTTGAGATGCGGTGACCAGAATTGTACACAATACTCCAGGTGCAGCCTTACTATTGTTTTGTATAATGGCATTATAATGTTGGCTGTTTTATTTTCAATTCCCTTTTTGATAATCATAATATGTGTTTGTTTTTACCTCTATGTTCTAGTGATCAACAAAACTCATACCAGCCCCAATTTCCCATTTGTCAGATGATATTTTAAGAAACCTTTTGAAGTGATAGAAACAGTGTAAGAATCTACCATATCCAGTCATAAAAGTCATCCTGTGAATAAAGTGAAATTCTCACGAATCTAAAAAAGTCCATTGTTCATGTCATCAATCTGATTGATTGAATGTTGTTAAGAAACCTGGAAGGCTTAATACCTGTAATTACTGTTTGTTTCTTCTGGTTGAACTGATGAATAAATGAATTAACACCATAGCTGAAATCCTGATGTTATAACCTATGCCATATGAGGCTGTTTATGTCATGAATAGAGATGGGCATGAATCAAAAAAATGGCATTTCGTTTGTCGTTTGTCGTTTGGAGGGTCCTTTTCTGTTCGTTTCCGTTTTTTGCAAATTTTTGCAAAAAATTCATTTTCGTTTTCATTCATTTCATTACCATTTTGTTACCATTTATTTCAATTTTTTGTGATTTTTTAAAGGAGTTTAAGCAATTCACTCATATTGCAGTAACGGAAACGAAACGCACAACAAAATTTCCGGTGTTTCTGTTCATTTCGTTTCATTTTAGAGACAAAATTCGTTTGTCGTTTCATTACATAATGAAACGAAAAAATGAAAACGGAAACAAAAAATTGTTCGTTTCGTGCCCATCTCTAGTCATGAACAGTTGTGAGTTTTTTTCAGAATTCAAACATTTCTGATTTCTTCCTGAAGGCTCAAGGTTTCAGGAAGAAAAGGGGAAAGTCTTTAATTACTTAAAATATTTGCCAGCAGTAAAGCCACCCCAGTGTGGCTACAATGTTCAGTAAATAAAAATATCCTCCTTCTGTTATGTGGTCCCCATGGCTTCTTGATGATGATGAAAGGAAATCCATGAGAGACTCATGCCTTCAGGAGATCAGACATGTTCATGAAAAATTGCCTCTTGTGCTGTTGTCATCATGGTATAACCTATGGCAACAAGATTTTAAGCCTTTTTAAAAGTATTTTAACCTGGCCTTTCTCCTTGGAAAAGGGCCCAAGGTGGCTTACTTCAAAAGTCCTGGGTGTTGGGCTGAGCAGTGCAGCACCCAATCCATTAGTCTGCTCAGCCACACCATACCCTGTGGCTGGGCAGAGCCATGGATTGGGCCTGCTGCCTGAGAAGGTTTGAACTTCCTGCTCTGCCTGCTGGCAATTTGAACTCAGGAAGGTTTGAACTTCCCTGGCAGCTGACAGAGTGGCAAGTTCAAACCTTCCCAAGTGGTGGACCGGGTGGTGCAGCACCTGATCTGCCGGTCTACCCAGCCACACCACCTCCTGTGCCTGGGCAGAGCTGCAGATCAGGTCTGCCACTCAGGAAGGCTTGAACTTCACTGGCAACAGATAAAGTGGGAAGTTCAAATCTTCCCAAGTTCAAATATTCCCTGTCTGCTGCTTGGGAAGTTCAAACCTTCCTGGGTGGCAGCTCTCCCAGCCACAGGGGGTGTTGCGGCTGGGCACACTGGTGGATTGGTTGCTGTACTGCTTGGCCCTCTGCCCAGGAAGTTTGAATGGCTCTACCCAGCCATTTGAACTTCCTGGATGTCACCGCTCCCTCCCGCCCCTGCTTGTTTTCACCCCCCCGGGCTTGTAGTGAGCAGTGGTGGGCAGGTCTTACCCACTCCTGAAAAGAAGGCACCCCCAAAATGGGTGCCTTCTTTTCAGGAGTGGGTAAGGATAAGTGCCCTCGCTCATCAGCCAGTGGCTTTATTCCCACTAGCCAGTTTCCAACGGGATGTGCCCAAAAGTTGTAAACCAAGGAACCCCATTGGATTTTTTTTTTTTTGTTAATGGAAACAGGGCTGAGAGAGAGAAAATATTTTTTTCACCCAGCGTGTTGTTAGTCTGTAGAACTCCCTGCCACAATATGTGGTGATGGCATCTAGCCTGGATGCCTTCAAAAGGGGATTGGACAGATTCCTGGAGGAAAAGTCCATCACAGGTTACAAACCATGACGGAGATGTGTAATCTCCAGGTTTAAAAACCAGGGTACTTCAAGGGCCAGATGCAGGGGAGTGGTAGCAGGAGACAGATATCTAGTCTCATGCACTCCCATAGGCATTTGGTGGGGCCACTGTGAGATACAGGAAGCTGGACTAGATGGGCCTTTGGCCTGATCCAGCATGGCTCTTCTTATATTCTTATGTTATCATGTTCTATTCCAGGAAATTTCATTTCATTTTCCAATATTTTCATTATTTAATAGAGATGGACACAAAACAATTTTTGTTCCATTATTCATTATTCATTTTGTTACATAATGAAACGAATAACGAACCTGGTGATGAAATTGGAACAGAACCATGAAAATTAGGTTGGTTACGTTTCGTTTTCATTAATGGCGACACGTGATAAAAGAGCTGTTTTAAATGTTAAAAAACATCCTGAATATCCGTAAAAACCCAGCAATAATTATTTATTCTGCCTGATAATACCTACCAGGGGTGTTTGGGGTCTTAAAATGTGCATTTATGTCTTTTCTCATATCGCTAGCACTTGAAACTTCACATGCCACCTCAAATATGACTTGAATGCCATTTTTTTCTTTAGATGCATCACCATCAAAAACAGCAATGCACTGACAGATTGGCACTGCCACCAAATCAGTAGCAGTTTAAGTTCATTTCAACTGCATGCTGAAATAAATCCAATAAATAATTCACTTCCACAAAATTTGAAATGTTGGTTATTTAAAAAAATATTTTGCTTTGGCTTTGACTGGTTGTAATACAAAATACATTGCACCCCCAGTAGAGATGGGCACGAAATGAAAAAAAATCATTCTGTTATTCATTATTCGTTTTGTTACGTAACAAAATGAATAACGAAAATTGTGATGAAATTGGAATGAACCGAACAGAACCACGAAAATTAGGTTCGTTACATTTTGTTTTCATTAATGGTGACACACAATGAAATGAGCTGTTTTTAAATGTTAAAAAACATCCTGAATATCCGTAAAAACCCAGCAATAATTATTTATTCTGCCTGATAATACCTACCAGGTGGATTTGGGGTCCTTAAAACGTGCATTTATGTCTTTTCTCATATTGCTGTATTTTTTCCCTTTAAGGGGAGTTAGGGGACATCGAACCAAAATGGCTTCCAGATGTTGATTTTGTGGGTATAAAACACCCTGGACATCTGTAAAAACGCAGTGACAATTATTTATTCTGCCAGATAATACCTACCGGGGGGGGGTGTTGGGGTCCAGCCAATTCTTGTAGTGTAAATTTAATGGAAGGCAAACTAACCTGTCTTCTCTCTCTCTGCAATACAGCTATACTGTGAGATGACTTGGTGGGGGTATTCTTTTTTCTTGGTATGCATTTTTGATAGGAGCTGTTGTGCCCTCCTTGGCTCTCAGCCAGACCCCCCCCCCCCCCCCCCGATACCTGGATGTCATAGATCTGTTTGGTGGCATGGAGTTCTTCCAGGGTTAGGCATCTTCTCTCATATGCCTTCTACTTTAGGGCATTTATGTTTCTTCTCTCTCTCACACCCCATATCTTAGATGTTTTAAGCCACCTCTTCTTCAACTCAGCCTTGAACTAGGTTTAGATTCTGTGGTAGTCAGAGTGACATGAATGTGGTATTCCCTGTTAGGTTTCTTTTCAGTATGGCTCGCTTTATTTCCTGAAGTTTGACAGTGCTGTATAATATGCCAGCCTAGGCTTTCTGGTCATATGGTGAAAAGGGCTCCATTGCCACCATCTTCCTCAGTGCACCATTCTCATAGTAAAGAAAGTTCACTCACCCCAGCTAGCAACGAACTACATTATTCAAATTTTAGCATGAAGACATTACCTCTCTCAGTAATACACAAAAATCCATTTCCTTCCTTGATATTATTTCGTTGAAGATATTTATACAGCTTTAAATCCCTTTAATCTCTTTTTCTGTAAGCTGTATAAATTAAGTTCCTGGCTCTCCCATCCTTTGCCATATCAGCTAATCTTCATATCACTCAGTTGTCCAATGCACTACAAACCCAATCATATATATTGTATATAGCCATATCCATGTGTAACTTTATAGAGCATCCTGTAAAGCAGTGCTTTTGGTTCTGTTTGGTCAACTTTGTCTTTGTCTTTGGCAAAGCTCTGATAATAGATTTTGTTTTTTAAAAAATCTGATCTATGTATAACTGGGTGGTTCCCTGAAGATCAGTAACCTTCTTTGAAAGGTTCATAGATATGAACCCAAAGAGCCCAGGTTACAACAGTGAAAACGGAAATATTTAACAATCGGACATACTATGTTTACTAGCCTCATATGTAGAAGATTAAATTTGTGTATTTTGTAATAATCTGAAAACACTTAATTCACCCTGCTTCCTCAGTCACAACCAGTGGGTTATCTGGAAGTTGAGTCATGGCAATTGGGCTTTTTTTCTTGAGTGACTGAAACTTGTCGCTGTTCATCCAAACAGCTTTGTCAGTCTGAAGAAAGCTTGTTGTGAGTCCTCCATTTTGTAGTTCACTTTGACCTCATGTCACCCTGTTCTGAAACAGGCTCATAAGACGAACAATGGCCTGAATAGGCTTGTTAGGTAGACAACACAACTGTTGTCTACCTAACAAGCCTATTCAGGCCATTGTTCATCTTATGTATGTGCCTATTTCAGACCAGGGTGACAAAAGATCAAAGTGAACTATAAAATGGAGGATCACAACTAGCTTTCTTCAGATTGACAAAGCTGTTTGGATGAGCAGCAAAACATTTCAATCTTTCAAGAAAAAGAAGTCCAGTTGCCATGACTCAACTTTCAGATAAACTCACCTGGAGGACTGAAAATCTTCACAGACAACCAGTGCATTAGAGATTCTATCATTTAGGACAGGCCTGCCCAAAGTCTGGCCCGGGGGCCAAATCCAGCCCATCAGGCTGTTCTGAGTGGCCTGCGGCTGGCTGGCCCACTCCTCCCCCCTCCTTCACCCCATGTTTTTTAAAAGAAAGTGGGTGGGGCTTGCAGTGGGGTGGCAGGGTTGGGGAGCAACTGGCCCCTGACACATTCTCAGCCACCAAATCTGGCCCTCCTTACAAAAAGGTTGGGCACCCCTGATTTAGGAAATGGGGAAAGAGGTAAATCCAAGAAAATAAAATGGTAATGCTTGTATTTTGCTTAGAGCTGAGTAAATATGGTTTTGGCTTCTGAGCAATTTGCAAATTTTAGTAAATGATTAATGAATACTTATTTTTGAATATACATACCAGTCTATGGAGGGATATCCTAATTTGTGTTTTCTTCAAGGATGGAAACTGATAGTCTTTGCCTTGATTGACCCTTTGGCAAGAATGTGTCCTCATATCAAACCAGTCAAAATCATCAAGATTTTTGAACTTAAGTCAGTTTTATTTTCATCTTGCACTGCTCTCACACTCTTCTATATACATAATAAAGCTTGACATTTGGAAAGTTTTCTGAAGGTACAACTTGCAGGTACTAAGGGTGACCAGGATGGGTGAAGGTCTGGAAGAAATGTCTTATGGGGAATGGCTTAGGGAACTGGGAACATTTAGCCTTTCAAAAAGAAGGCTGAGGAGGGGTATGATAGCTATGTTTAAATATTTGAAAGGATGTCATATTGAACAGGGAACAGGTTTGTTTTCCATGGCTTCAGAGACTAGGACTTGGGGCAATGGTTTCAAACTACAGGAAAAGAGATTCCATTTGAACATTAGAAAGAACTTCATGACAGTTAGAGCTGTTCGGCAGTAGAATATGCTGCCACAAAGGGTGGTGGAGTCTCCTTCTTTGGAGGTTTTTAAGCAAAGGCTGGATGGCCATCTGTCAGAAATATTGTTATGGGGTTCCTGCATGGCAGGGGGTTGGACTGGATGTCCCTTGAGGTGTCTTCCAACTCTATGATTCTATGATTACACAGTCTGCTTTCTTGTCAGGCATTTTAATCCTTGTCCTTAACATCTAAGTAGATTGTAAATGGGTTATCACATTTTGATCCCATCTACTCTGATTTTGGTCTGCCATCAAATGGACTTGAGTCCCCATGATCTTTACTGAATTTGCATTCAGGCCTTCAGAAAAAAAAATTAAAAGCTTCTAACCGCTGATTTAGATGTTAATAAAATGATGTGTGTGAATTGAGTGGTACCTCAGCTGCTGATAAGATTTTTGTAACCTGAGAACTCCATACCACTTTCTGTTCCTAGAATACTCTGAATAAAAACATGAAAATCCTATGGTGCAAGAAAGAGATATTCAAATACTCTCTGGGGCAAGCAAAATATTGCAGGGGTTGTTGGGAAGGTGTAATTAAGCTGAATTATTAGTGTATGCCATTACACTACAACCATTGGTCACATTTAAAGAGTAACAATCAGTCTCCTCTTAGTTCTCCTCTGCTGAATTGGTTATGCAGTATTTGTGTGTGACAGAACAATGTAAGACTGTAGCTTTAGATAACCAATGCTACTTACAGTGTATACAGTTAAAAGAAAATCACACAATGTGGCTTGTCATAAGTAAACCACCTATAAAAACAACCCTCATGCCTTTCCTCATAACCACACGTGTTTAACTCACTACAGATATAAAAATAGGCATTGTTATGCAAGTCTCCTGTTTTCAATGAAGGTAAGGGGTGCACTATGGCTAGCCCTTAGCTGTACATTGTCCTCTCTCTCTTCAGCTGGAGAAGAAATTTCTAAAGAGACAATAAACATGATGAGAAGAAGAGCATAGTAGCAAACTACAATCCTCTCCACACTTGTTTGCAATTTTCTCTTCACTTGGATAGCATATTTTTATAAAAGAACAATTTCCTTCATGTTCATGTTTATATTTATGTTTAGATGTTCTTTGTGCAATTCAGAACATTGTTTTCCTTTTCCAGCACCCTGGATCACATGGAGATCAAACACACGATCCAGAATTCTAAATATCCCAAACTAGTATTCTAAATGGCGTGAATAATTTCCACATATCAAGGAAGTTGTGCTCTTCACAAAATTGTGTTCCCCCCCCCACACACACACAAAAATACATGTTGGGATGAACTGCCCTTACTATGTTGCTGTGTTTGAGAAAGAAATAGATTTAGAATTTGAGACACATTCTCTGTCTTTCATTACCCCAGTTTGTTTTTATATGAAATGTTGTCATCATCATCAGTGATATTTGTGAATGGCACTCCCCCACATCACCTTATTTTATGATCATGATATTGACATGTCATTTAAGTTTCAACCGTGTCTGCTGATCCTCTCAAAAGTTGGAAAACTGGGGATACCATCTTCAACACTATGACAAAACATTGTATGTGGTTCAAAGTGGAACAATTATTTCTACATTCTCACATCTCTACACATACAATATAGGGGTGTTTTATGCTAACAGACAAGGTGAATGTATTGTTCTGAACATGTCATGAAAGAAACAGTCCATTGGTTCTATGTGTAAGACATAAAAATATCTGATCAGCAATTCTCAGGCGAAAATAAAGACTCCAATAGAACTGAACACCTAGTGCCTTACAAACCCTTACAGGAGTGATAACGTTTTCACTTGCATTTTCCTCCCCTCATTAGTGTTTCACCCAGGAACAGCTTTTTCGTAAACGCAAGTGAAATCAAGTATGAAATTATGCTGCTGCTCCCTTATTTTACACAGCATAGTTTTATGTTAGGCACAATTCAGAAAGACAAATGGCTTCAGATGCTTCAAGGGGCTGTCACGTCAAACAGCCTCTTTGTGTTTATACAATACCTGCGAAGATGCTACAGTGCCATTTTTCATTTTTACGGAGATCTGCAGCAATCACTTTCCCTCAAGGGAAAGTACAATGGAACAAACTACCTTTTGTAGGAACCAGTCGTCTCACTGTTGTTAGATTATCCACTAAACTGAAGTTTCAATTTCTTCTTTTTCTAAAGTGCCAGTCCATGCAGATATGGACTCTTTCATAAACCAAAGGAAAAGCCCATTTCATCTCAAAGATGCTAATTTTTTCATTGGTATAAATACAACTATATAATTTTTTCGGTATATCCAAAACTTTAATACATGGCTTTTCAGATTAATAACAAAAGAAAGTAGAAACACCCCTCTTGGCCCTGGTGAAAAAATTGTCTTGTTTAGGATATCTACACAGTGATCAACCAAATGTTCTCAATATTATCTTTCCTCATAAGAGAGTCACTCAAGCTTTCTGATTGTAACTGGTTGCCTTTTGTGGCCTAAAGCTAAGCATGTCTGGTCCTAGAAATAACACCCGCAAAGATAATTTTGATTTTGGAAAATAAAAAGGCCACGACTTTATTGATTACAACAAGCAATACTTGGGCTAGGCATTGTTTAGGATGCAAAACAGTGGGTGACCGAACTGCCCCCAGATGTACCGCGTCTCTCCCTCTTCATGTGCAGGCTGCTTTGGGGCTCCCTGCCAGTCTGGGGTAAAGGGCCATCCACTGTTCCCCCCAACCTAGTCCAGTTCATGGCCCCCATCCATTGATGGGGTGAGGTTGAATCTTCTACGGGCGAGCAGGTCCCCAGCTGCCGACACCTCTGCTTGAATCTGTCTCAATGCCTCCCAACCACCCTAAAGTTGTGACAGGAAAAAAACCCTGGATAATGCACCTGACTGCCACTCCAGCCACAACAATGCCCCCCGGTAAGTTGGGTTCCTGCCTTTTCTGCAGTTTTTTTCCAGTGCACTTTTTATGGTGTAAAACCTTTGTAGGAGACCAAATACCAAGTTCAGTGACATTGCCAATGTGTATGAAGCCATTACCTTATTGACCTAACAATGACCTTTCCTTGAGTGGGAACACAAATCCTTGTACTCATGGTTGGGTAGGATCATCGGTCCTGTTACACCCTTCTCCCTTTGCTTTGCTTCTTACCTCAGTTTCTGAAAGAGTTTGGCCCTATATGTAGATGTAGTTCCTTCAAACAACTGACGGCTCTAATGTTTAACCTCGGCAACCAGTCAATATCTAGTACAGTATAATCCAGCTGCCTAGCCCACCAATTCTCAGACAGCTACATCTCTCAATAGCTGACATTTCCAAACCTTCCATGTGAGAGGTATGAATTCTTTTTCAACATTGACAAGAGAAATCCTCTCACTGAACTGAATGGCAGTCCTCTCAAGAGACAAGCAACGCTAAGTTGCTAAATGCAAAGAGCAAGTAATTGGCTAACCAGCTCCCTGTTGTTGTATTTAAAAGAAACGGGTTATTATTGACTGACAAACCAGCATGGTAAGGCTTTGTTGCTAAGATGTATGTGACATTCATCCTGTGCTTTTTTACCCAATTGTACTACCTGGAAAACCTTGAGAGGCAGTCAGAGTGAATGAAACCTATTGGTGTATGCCTGCTGCAGTATAAATATTTCATATAATAAAACATTTCCTTAGAATGTGTGCATCAATGTAGTGTTTTTGTAAAAAAAACTGTTACCCAGCAGTATTTTTAAAAGGCATTTAAATTACTGTTTTTCAGCATTTTATTGATTAAGAAAATAAGTCAGTATTCTCTCCTTGAACCACTGTAGAATTACTAACATCTGAATTCAAAGGTGGGCTCTTTAATTCTCCCCCCCACTAAAATTATTTTAAACATTTCTGTCTGCTTTCAAAAATGTGTTGTGCTTGTGTGAAATGAAAAAGAAGACTGTGTCTTTTGAGTAATGTTGTTATGCCCAAGGACCGTGTTGTAACTCAACCATACATTCAATTTATGTTGATACTTGAAGAGAGGTGGTATGTTTGATTCATTTCTTCAAGAGATCATAGGCATTTTTGGACATTCTTCTTGCAAATTATTCTGTTTTAATTCTCTGAATATCCAGTTGGAAAATCTTGCCTCCAAAACATGAGCTGGGCTATGAAAGCTTGCCCCCCCCCAAGCCCCGGAAATAAAGAGGCGAGACAACTTCATTTTTGGGATAAATTGGGCCATAACTTTATTTATAACATATTTACTTAAATCTACCAACATGCCTGTAACCTGTTAAGGGGACCTGAGACCGTAGTGCAAGCAGGTAATGGGTGGAAATAATCCTCTATCGGCCCATTGTGTATGCAGGGAGATTCACCCCTGGCAAGATGCTGCCCACCTGTTCAGCATCGTGCCAACATGAGTGAATCTGCTATCCTGCCACAGCCCTTGCTTTGGCCTAATATTAACTTGCTGACTTTATTTTACTCCTAAACATACCAATGATTATTAACTTTAATCGAGAGCTCTCTAGCACCTTAAGGGCGACTTACTTGGGCCTACCTGAATATCATTACCTCTTGCACTACCCGCCTACCCGGTTGTGACCAGTGAGAAGGATGATACACATCCCACATAAAAAAGAGAATGGGATGGGCAAAAAAGCGTGGCTACTCAAAGCCAATCCGAGTAGCCACCAAAAATTCCCATTCATTCCCGTAGCAACCAGCTAATATCATTGTCCTTTTGATAGGGTGGGAGGGTGGGGCTGACGATCTCACTGAGAAGAGGCTGAGGCAGGGAGGGATCTACTTTATGTAGGCTCCCACCCCCAGGCAAAATACTCGGATCAGCACAAAGTCTTCACGCCAAATGTCCAGGGCGAGAGGGCAAATGTGCCCTGCCCCCAAACTACGTCGGGCTCGGAGCTGCCCACTGATATGCACTGCTTGGTATTAACAGCAAATGGGTCAGAGATGGGTACAGTGTGTTGTTAGGTTCCTTTTGATGACAGAACCCTTCAGGTGGCATTGCAGAAAACAAACAACAAACACACCTTTTCCCCCCAGCTCTGCCATAAGCCAAAATCAGCCACTAAATAGAGGAAGGTACTTTAGAAACTGATGCTCACCAGTGAAATAGGAAATGGTGACAGGAACTGCCATTACACTTTTGCATCAGAAACACATCAGCCAAGTGCAGAACTCAGCCTTGCTTTCTTTTAAAAAAAATTCCTCACAAACCTTCAAGGCATCATTTAGAACGTATAAGTACAAACACCATGCACACACACAATACCTCACTTTCCTCTCAGAGGCCAGTATGTCACATCAGAAAGATAATTTCCCAGGTGGTGTTAATCTTTGTGGTGTTTAACCCAGGAGGCAAAACAACAGGGTTGAACCATTTTCAGGTCTTGTTGTGTAGTGATATATTGCAGTCTGGATTTAATTAGAGATTTAGCAACATAGGCGCTCCTCACTCATCATTATAAAGGCTCTTGGCTAGTCCTTACTAAGAATTCTTTTTGAAAGCACTAATTGCTCTTGATGACAAATCAATCTCTTACCTTCCATATATTGCAGCTTAGGCTAGTCTGAAAAACTAGGTTTAGCACTTCAAAACAACACAAAATGTATTTCTGCTTGGAATGGCAGCCAAACAATGCTTGCCCCTCCCTGTTGCTACAGCCAGATGTTGAAGAGCACCAGACCCAGAACAGAACAGAACAAAACAATATTTGATTTATATGATCTCTAGACCACTCATCTGGCAGCCAAGGCCACTTTGGATAATTTACAGCAAACCCCAAACAATACAACAGTCAGCTATATCAATAATACATATACAGAAAGTCAATTAAACAATATGGCTTAAATTTAAAAAAGCAAGACTAATAATCAAAAAGGAAGGGAGAAATCAATTTCCCCAACCTCAAATGGTATGTCAGATGGGAGTGCACTGTAAGCTGTGATGAGAGCTCACTCTTTGTGGTCAGGAGGGGCAGTCTGGGAAGATCCCTAGTTGTGTCCTAGGATTTGCAATGCTAGAAGGCCCCACTATTGGTTAGGGGACTTCAAATTATTATAATGGACTTGCTATATTCTATTCACATACTACATAGTCTAGCCTTCTTTCCTCTTAAGCAGGCAATGAACATTACTTTCAGATAAATAAATATATCTATGAAACTAGCCATGCAGTTTCCAATCCAGATTGGGGCCATAGCAGTGGTAAATGGACAATGCCCCTTTACCACTACTGGGTCCCAAAGTGGACTATTGGCATCCTTCAGTCTCGAAAGACTGTGGTATCGTGCCTGGAGTAGAGATCCTAAAAACAGCACCTAGTGTGACTAAATAGACCAATTCGGGAATGGCAGTCTCTACCGCACTGGAGGCAGATGTATTCTGTTTCTTGCCTGATCCTCGAGTTTCGTTCTTTCCGTGCCTGCCTCTTTTCCTCTGCCTGTTGGACAAATGCCTCTCAAATTTATGTAGACCATGCTGTATCTCTTGCCTCCAGACGGTGCAATCGGAGGTCAGGGTTTCCCAGCTGTTGAGGTCCATTCCCAAGGCCTTCAGGTCCCTCTTACAGATATCCTTATACTGCAGCTCTGGTCTCCCTCTGGGGCGCTTTCCCTGCACTAGTTCTCCGTATAGAAGATCTTTTGGGATCCAACCATCATCCATTCTCACAACGTGTCCAAGCCAGAGTAGGCGTCGCTGTTTCAATAAAGTGTACATGCTAGGGATTCCAGCTCGATTCAGGACTATGCTATTTGGAACTTTGTCGTGCCACGTAATGTTGAATATTTGCCTAAGACGGCGCATATGGAAGGTATTAAGCTTTCTTTCCTGTCGGGCATGGATGGTCCAAGACTCACTGCAATACAAAAGTGTGCTCAGTATGCAAGCTTTATAGACCTGTATCTTTGTATGTTCTGTCAGCTTCTTATTGAACCATACTCTCTTTGTTAGTCTGGAAAACATAGTTGCTGCTTTACCTATATGTTTATTCAGCTGAGACTCTAGTGAGAGTGTAACTGAGATAGTTGAGCCAAGATACACAAAGTCATGGACAACTTCCAGTTCTTTTTCAGAAATTGTAATGCGAGGAGGAGAGTCCACATTTTGGCCCATTATTTGTGTTTTCTTCAGGCTGATTTCTAGCCCAAAATCTTTGCAAACTTTACTAAAATGGTCCATGAGTTGTTGGAGATCTTCGGCAGAGTGAGCAGTAATGGCGGCATCATCAGCGAAGAGGAGCTCCCGCAAACACTTCACCTGTACCTTAGACTTTGCTCTCAATCTAGAGAGGTTGAAGAGTTTTCCATCTGACCTGGTCCAGAGATAGATACCCTCTGTTGAAGTTCCAAAAGCATACTTCAGCATGGTAGCAAAGAAGATCCCAAACAAGGTTGGCGCAAGGACACAGCCCTGCTTCACTCCGCTTCGGATGTTGAAGGGATCTGACACCAGGCCATCAAAAACTACATTGCCCTTCATATCCTCATGAAAAGACCTAATGATGTTAAGGAGCTTGGGTGGGCATCCAACCGGGAGGAGTATTTTAAAGAGTCCATCCCTACTAACCATATCAAATGCCTTCGTAAGATCTATGAGGGCTACAAAAAGTGGCTGTCCTTGTTCCCTGCATTTCTCCTGCAACTGCCTGAGGGAAAATACCATATCAGTAGTGGACCTGTTGGTTCAAAAGTCTCCAAGAGACTCTGTGCTGGGGCTTTGTGTTAAAGAATGTATTGCTGACACAGAGACCATAATAGCAGCAAAACTCCAGCAGGTGTTGGCCATTTTCACTCATCTTTCCAATGCCGAACCGACCTAGGCAGGTGGGCCAGGAGTTATAATCAGCTCCAACCCTGGCATTAAAATCACCGAGGATAGCTATTGGTCTTTTCTCAGGGATTTTCTTGATAGTGGCAGCTAGATCATCATAGAATTTGTCTTTAAGTTCTGCTGGAGATGATAATATTGGTGCATATGCACTAAGTGTAACCAACCCTGCTGTAGAGTGTAGTTGCATGGGCAGGATTCTCTCACTTCCTACAGCAGGTGGGATAATGAGACCTAGTAAAGTATTTCTAACAGCAAAGCCAACCCCACATTCCCTGGTCTCGTTTGATGGTTTTCCCTGCCAGAAGAACGTAAAGTTCCTCTCCTTGACAGATCCAGAGTCAGGTAGCCTTGTCTCTTGGAGAGCAACAATGTTCATCCGCAGTCTGCACAGTTCCCTGTCGATGACAGATGTCTTTCGTACAGGGTCCATTTCTTGGAGATAGTCTGAACAGCCAGGATTCATTGTCCTAACATTCCATGTGCCCAACTTTAGGCTCAATATTTTTTTATGTTTATTGCATGGTGCGGAGTCAGCAATTTGTTTGCTGGTTTCCATCCTGATCCGCCTACACCCAGGTAGCTGCCGCTTCCTGTGTTGTTCCCCCACTATTTGCTGCAAATGGTCCTCTCCAGGGCACAAGGCCTGGGTAATTCAATATGGAGATTAGGCTGTTACCCAGGCAGCAAAACCCCCCTCTCCACATAGCTGGAGTGGTCCAATGGAACAGCAAAGCCAATATGATTAGTTCCAGCTGCGTCGCAGGAGTTGCCAGAACATGATTGTATACAGTCATGAACTGTCTCCGGGACTTCGGCTCTGGTTTTTTCCTCGAGGTTGACTCCTGAAGCCTTTTCTAATGATGGAAGGACTAGGTCCTTCTTAAACATGCTGTATACAGTATATTAAAAAGATTGGGTGCTGAAGTTCACACCAAGGACACCATTAGAGGGTCCAAGGATAAAATAAGGTTTTGACTCCAAACCATAAAAGTAATTATCCTAATACTAACCCCAACTAAGAGTAGAGTTATTTAATAGACTGCTAAAAAGTAAGACAATATTTCACAAATCCTCAATGAGCCAATGAGTCTGTTCTAGTTAAAATTAACAAGATGCTGGCCCTAGTAATTTGCTCCTGTCCTTCTGTAAGAGATCACTTTTGTAGGTGTCCATTGGTTCTTTTGTCTCCCAAGGAGAGTGACAATATAGCTAGCAAAAGACCCCATAAGACACAATACTAGGTGCACCTGTATATATTTTATTATCCATTGGTTATAGAGTTAACAATTGGGGTTTTATTCACAGAATCTATTCAGCATTTATAGGTCCAATTCACATGTCCCATTCATACTCACCATGAGAGAGAAGAGGAGAGCTCTTGAACGGCATTGTCCAGGTTCCAAAGAAGGGGGCAACTTTTCCCAATGCTTTGGTCTCAAAGTACAATGTACCAACTGCCTGGGTTCACTTTTTATATTCTTTCTGGGCAGCTTGTCAGGTGAACATGCACACTGGTGATTTTTCTTTCCTTTTCTGGGTTGATGGTCCCAATACCCATGGACTGCTCTCAATTACAATTTTTCTTGTCTTTATCACTGACAAACAAGTATGGAATCATCCTATCATTTGGAAGACTCCCTTCCTTCTTTGAACACCCTTTGACTGCCAACACTAGAAAAAGGCTGCCAAGTGCTATTCAAGTTGTCATGGCTCAAGGGTTGAGCTCACCTCTGTGAAGAGTTAGAGTTTTATAGTCAGGTTCCCAAAGTCCCATCATGCCTTTGTTCTGTCTGTTCAACTTCGGCTCTATCTCTCACACACACACCTCATTCCAGGCCAAGCATGCACATACCTTACATACCAACACAAATCCATCTTATATTCCTTACATTTCTTCCTCTTTTCTAAACAACAAAAACATTGTTCTATTTAAAATCAAGCAGAATGAAAACAAACATTTCCATTCATGCACACATGCACTTCTTTGCACACATGTGCACACACATAAGCACATTGATTAGGGTTATATCTATTGTGTCATGGATGCAAATAATTACTTTTGCATCAGAATTTCAATTAATTGTGTGGTCCAATGAACCACCCTATCCTATTATGTTATGATGCATACAGAGGCAGAGATGGCATTTACCTGTCCATATTCTATCTTATTTTGTTCATTTTATAAATAATCATTTACCCAATTTTGTGATCTCATTAAAACTAAAATTAATATTCTCATGGGATGTCCAAGATGTTCCACACTTCATTTATTTGTTTTACTATGATTAATGATTAGCTCAATCTTGCATTTCTCTATTTTAATAATTGTGATAAATTGCAGGCTGCCATGCCAATTTTAGTGTGCTTATAATGTCAGATCCCAAATGAAATAGTGTGACTTATATCATAATTAAGAAATACAGTTTTAACGCTGAATTGTAAGCATCAGACCCTTATGCTCAGCACTGGGAAAACATAACTCCCGTGATAGTCCAGTGATCTTCACATCTTCATTGGTGTCTTCTGGGAGAGATGAAGAGTCTTACCACTAGTGAATTTTCAGGTGAGCCTGGACACCTTGGCCTACTGAGACAACACCTCAAGGATTCTCGAATCCCCTCAAGAGATCTCACCTCCAGTGTAAGCTTCAAAACACAATCTGCTTTCTACCTCATAGTTTGTTTTCACAAGCTGAATTAAATATGCTTTATACAGACATCCTGTCTCAGCATGAAATCAATGACTACTTGTGAAGCTGAGAATGCAAATTTTCCAGTGTGGGGATGAGGCAGAAGGCATTTTAAATGTTTTCTTCCAACTAGGTCGGATTAGGAGAATTTTTGCAGTTTTCGCATATTTGTCAAAATTTAAGAAAAAGGTTGCACAAAAAACCCTTGTGGTGTGATCAGAAAACATAAGATTTTGTGGGAAAGACAGGGATTTCTGTGTAAACTAAAATGTTTTCTATGCAAAACATATCTTTTTGGCTAACATTTCTGCTACTTGGGAGAGCAGTACTGGTCTTTTTTCTTTCATGGTGAGGAGCAAAATCTTGGAATGGTTGACTTTTTTTGTCAGAGAATATTCATTATCCCAAAGCACAAAAGGAGAAAATGACTTATAACAAAGGAAAAGGGCTACTACTTTCACTAATCCATGCAACAAAACTAATGTTAACACATCTTCCATTGTGCATACTTCCCAGAAATAGAAGAAAATTGTTGCAAAAAGTATTTTTGAAGATTTTTGAATTAAATCAAATTTAACTTTTCAATGGTGATGTACCAGACTGTGCTGTTCATAACCTAAGGCTTCAGTACTAGAGTACCCCTAGGAGTGACCTGCAGTTAGTAGAATTAATTGCATTTAATGGGGCTTACCACCAAGTGGCATATATAAAACTGCACTAAAGTGTTCCTTAAAGTCAATAGGGCTCATATTTTAGATGGATGTGCAGGACAGGAAGTGCCATGAGCCAGTTGCAACAGTGTGTCATGCACAAAATAGTTTGAAATAAACGCACGCCTGGGAGATCCACTTTACAGCATTGCAAGGAAACACCACCATCCACACATGCAAATGTTGCATACGTTCATTCTTTTTAAAACACACTCCTACCCTGCCTTTCCAAAGTGCAGCAGCATGGGAGCTAGAAAAAGAGGATATTGCACAGTAAAACCAGAATGAACATCTGACTGATGATGCTTCCCATAAGGTCCAAAGCCAACTTCTGAGGTGCTAAGCCAGAGGCATGAAAGTCTCTGCCAATGGCAGCAGCTCTTGCATGCAATTTCATGCAGTACTTTTCAGAGGCTAGTACATGTCATAAACACATCAACTATAAGAAGCTAAATACAAAACAATTTTAAAAGGCTTTTAGGTTTCAGGAACAGAATAGCAATGGCACTTTTCTATTTAGGCACCCAGTGTGTAAAACACAGAAAAGATATCTATTCTTCATTTTTGAAAAGAAACATTAGCTTATAAGGTCATTCTAAAAATATGCAATTTTAATGTCATCAGTGTTGTTTTAATGTTTTGTAATCATGGTGTTTAATTTGTGCTGCTCTTGGAACTTTAATTACACAGCCAAATTGTACTAATATCCATTAGGTACTTCTTAATTAAAGGCACATCATATGTCTGATGTGGCAATACTAATTGGTGTAATTAAATTCTAATACGTATCAGTAACCTATTTTAAAAAGTTTTTCCAAAGAGAGAGAGAGGGAAGAAAGATGGGGAAGCTTCATAGGCCTCAAATGGCATCTCCCAGGGGCTAACAGTCCATGCCTGGGGATGTTTTGCAGTCCCGGACCGAGCCCAGCAGTGCAAAAATTGTACTCATGTGGTCCGGATGTGTGGGCTCTTGCAGCCTTAAAAAGGCATGTGAACAGACTGTCCTCCTTCACCACTCGCCAGCACAGAGGGAGCCCCACAGCCTCGCTGATCTCTAACTTTCACTTTTGACCATGAGGCAGCTTCACTGATTGCATCACAGATCGCAATGGTGATAGCCATGCATATGCGGCTTGTCTTTCTGGCTTCTCTTTATTTAATATATTAATGTTTATTGGGCTTCTGTTTAGTAGGGGGAAAAGGGGGATTTTTAGGTGGGTTGGAGCAGTAGCACACCAGTGCCTTTATATATGTACAGAGGGAGGGTGGGGGGGGGAAATTGTCTACTCTATGCAGGGTTACCTGTTGGCATTGTTCAGCTTGGTTTTCAACATATATGTTGGTGGGGCGATTAAGCAAATTTTATTTTACCTTTTTCTTTCAGTGCTCTCTTTGGGGATGAACTGGGGGATTATTCAGTTAATGTTCTGTGTAGCTTCAACTGATTTCTTTATATAATAGTGCATTAATTCATTAATCTTATAATTTTAGCTGGGAATTATTTTATTTAGCATTCAATTGATCACTTTATTTAAATAATTTATAAATAAATAAATGAATAAATTTGATACAGCAATTTGAGTCTAATTCTGTAATATAAACTAAATATTGTAAATAATTTTTGGATTGCTTTTATAGAATCATAGAATCATAGAGCTGGAAGAGACCTCAAGGGCCATCTAGTCCAACCCCTGCCACCTAGGAACCCCCATCACAGTGCTCCTGACATATGGCCATCCAGCCTCTGCTTAAAAACCTCCAAAGAAGGAGACTCCACCACCCTATGTGGCAGCATATTCCACTGCCGAACAATTCTAACTGTCATAAAGTACTCCCTAGTTTTTAAATTGAATCTCTTTTCCTGTAGTTTGAGACCATTGCCCCACGTCCTAGACTTTGAAACCAAGGAAAATAAACCAGTCCCTTCTTCAATGTGACATCCTTTCAAATATTTAAACATAGCTATCATATCCCCTCTCAGCCTTATTTTTGTAAGGCTAAACATTCCCAGTTCCCTAAGCTGTTCCTCATAAGACATTTGTTCCAGTCCCTCAATCATCTTGGTCACCCTCCTCTGGACCTGTTCAATATTGTCAACATCCTTTTTAAATTGATGTGCACAGTACTGGACATAGTACTCCAGGTGGGGTCTGACCAGAGCAGAATAGAGTGGTACTATCACTTCCCTTGATCTAGACACTATGCTTCAGTTGAGGCAACGAAGAACCATGTTGGCTTTCTTGGCTGCCACATCACACTGCTGACTCATGTTCAATTTGTGGTCCACCAAGACTCCCTCATCCCTTTCACAGGTACTATTTTCCAGCCAGGTGTTTCCCATCCTACATTTGTGCAATTCATTCTTTTTTCCTAGCTGCATCACCCTACATTTCCCTCTGTTGAACCCCATTCCATTAGCTTTGGCCCAGCATTCTAATCTGTCAAGGTCCTTTTGGATTTTCATCCTATCATCTAGGGAATTAGCAACTCCATCCAATTTGGTCTCATCTGCAAATTTGATCAGCCTACTATCTATTCCTTCCTCCAAGTCATTAATAAAGATATTGAACAGCATCAGACCCAGAATAGAACCCTGGGACACCCCACTGGTCACATCTCTCCAAGCTGAAGAGAAGCCATTAATGATCACCCTTTGGGTGCAATCAGTCAACCAGTTACAAATCCATCTAACCGTTGCACTATCTATCCCATATTCTTTTAACTTTTTTGCAAATATACCATGGGGAACCCTATTGAAGGCCTTACTGAAATCCAGATAAGCAATATCCACAGTGTTCCCCTTATCCACCAGGCCTATATCAAAGAAAGACATCAAATTGGTCTGGCATGGCTTGTTTTTAAGAAATCTCTGTTAACTTCTCATAATGACAGCATTACTGGTTTAAAAAGTACTTAATAAAATGTTCTAGGATCTTGCTGGGAATTGAAGTCAAGCTTACTGGGTGGTAATTATTTGGGTTCTCTTTTTTCTCCTATTGGTTTGTTTTGTATTGTCTGGTTAATTAAGTAAAGGGGGCAGTCCTCTGAATAACTCAGAGCTGCTTGGCGGTCTTGAAATTGCAGCTGCAAGTACATACTAAGCAGTTGGAGGCTAAAAAAGCATACAGTGGGGGTGTTGTTTACATTCATGGGGAATTTAATTTCTAAGTGGGTGAGACAGTTTGAAATCACAATTATGCCTCCAAAGAAGGGAAGGGGGACCCAGAAACAAAACGTAAGGACCTGTTAGCCAGGTGCCAGGCTTATCATCTCATTTGGAGCCTGAATGGACAGAATTTGACCTAATCATGAGTAAATTAAGCAACTTAGAGAGGGAGACAGCACAGGCTGCAGGAATGCAAGAATTATTTGATACCCATAGATTGCAGAGGGTACCCAGGCTGCAGACCCAGGAACAAATAACAAGAATGAGTGATGTGATTTTGTTTCAATTTTCTGTTCTTAATAAGACACCATAAGATCAAATGAGAAAGAAAGACACTCCAGAGAGGAAGCAAAAGCATCCACAATGAATGATTGCTCAAGTTTAGCTGCGTAATACATTTCAATTAAGGAAATCTGCCCAGTCATTGCCTTGTCAGAATACTTAACCTTGAGAGGCTCAGATAAATGGTGTTTGTTGTGCCATTTTAATGGGAAACCTTTGACACATTACTAGTTTTGGAAGGTCATATCCCTGGTGTTAGGCAAATAGAGTTTATCAGTGGGGCAATTTGGTAGCCATTCATTCAAAATTGGAGCAGCTTCTATGGCAGCGGCCATGGGATATCACACTAGTTAAAGGGAAAAAAAATACAGCGAATTGAGAAAAGACATAAATGCACATTTTAAGGACCCCAACCCACCTGGTAGGTATTATCAGGCAGAATAAATAATTATCGCTGGGTTTTTATGGATATTCAGGACGTTTTTTAACATTTAAAAACAGCTCATTTCATTTTGCGTCGCCATTAACGAAAATGAAACGCAACAAACCTAATTTTCGTGGTTCTGTTTGGTTCATTCCAATTTCATCACAATTTTCGTTACTCATTTTGTTACGCAACAAAACGAATAATGAATAACAGAATGAATTTTTTTTTCATTTCGTGTCCATCTCTACTGGGGTTGCAATGTATTTTGCATTACAACCAGTCAAAGCCAAAGCAAAATATTTTTTAAATAACCAACATTTCAAATTTTGTGGAAGTGAATTATTTATTGCATTTATTTCAGCATGCAATTGAAATGAACTTAAACTGCTACTGATTTGGTCAGTGCATTGTTGTTTTTGATGGTGATGCATCTAAAGAAAAAAATGGCATTCAAGACATATTTGGGGTGGCATGGGGAGTCTCAAGTGTTAGTGCCGAAGAGGCAGAGAAGAAGTCTTCGTATTGCTCTAGACTAAAATTCTACAGGGCAAAACAAAATTTGGTCCCTATTTCTATGGGTGAGGAATAAAGGAAGACTGTTTAATTCACAACCAATGGGAAAGAGTAAGAATAAGAAACCAGGTTTTATCACAGCTTTCCAGATTATTTGCATTTTTTGAGAGAGGTATACATAGTTATCTCGGTAACTGATTCTGCTGAAACAGTTGAACTCTTAAAGAGTGAGCAGCTATATTTCAGTAGTCAGTGGATGTTCTGGGCATAGAACACCCCAGTTTCTCTTTATCATCTCATATTGTATTGTATATGACTTTAAACTGTAGCCAGCAATAAGGATGGAGCAGGATATACCATCTTCCTACCATCTCCATTTTCCAATGGTAGAATTGGAAAGAATGTGCTTTAATTGAATCTGGTACCTTCCCTCCAACCAAGCACAGTTAACATGAAAACTGACTGTGATGTAGTTTCATTGGCAGTGTGTCCCAAGTTCAAAGCATTGTTGTGTCCCATTTCCACAAGCAGGAGTTAGCTATGGCCCTAACAGACCAGCAAATTAAAGCTGCAGTTCAATTTAGTGTTGATAAACAACCTATTCCATGGTAATACTCAGAAATGAACATTGAAATAGCCACAACAGGGAAGAGATTATGTATATATGCATTAACCTACTTCTGACTAGGCAACACATTTATTTGACGAGGAGATGCCTAGTCACATTTGGAGATATATAAAAGAAATATTTTGCAGAAAACACTGAACACTGGGGGGGGGGGAGGGCGACTTCTCATTGTTACCTCTATTCAAAAGAGCATTTATTTAATCCTGTCAGTGCTCATTTTTAAAAGAGCATTTGAAAAGAAGCAAGATTTAAACCCTTCCCCACTTAGCACAAATCACCAGATAAATTCCTTTTCAATAATAGTTTTTCATTTTGAGTTTCAGCAGTCCATTTAGTTTTGAGATTACAAGACTATTAGTTTTTTATTCTTGCACTGAAAATGTGGATGGTTTCTGACAGCTGTCACTGAAAAAATGAAAGTGACAAAGCTTTCAAGTTGAATAAAATATGATCATGTTGAGTAAAGATCAAAATTTATTTTGCTCCGTAAAAAGTATGCAAGGGAATTCAGAGTGGAAATGGGCACCTGAGCACTCCATGCTGCGATCCTAAGCGTATTTGCAAAAACAGGCTTCTCTGAACTTGCAAGCAGGTCATCGTCTTCTTATATCTCAGAAGTCAGATAAACTTCCAGATACATGTCCAACTCATTGGCAATTGATACCTTATTCTAAAGAATCCAATGACCCTTATGTTCTATTTCAAGCACCTTGCATACTGCATCTTTCTTATGGTAGATATGTCCTAAAAGAGGCCCCTCCCAATTAAATCTGATTTTTTTTAAAAAAAGTAGACATCTTGCTTAAAATTAGAACACCCTTATGGTAATTAGGTTTAATATTTTTTTCTCATTTCACACAACTATGAGGTCATTCTGTTCAACTTCATGGTTCACACACATAATTCTATCTTTCTAATACTTCATTCTTTTAACAGTTCATACTTTTAGCACTTAAGAGAGGAATGTGGATCCAATGACTTTTAAAGTTTCTTGCACGTAGGCCTGAAGGAGCTGAATGCTGAATCTCTGGATGAAAAATACTTAATAGCATTCAGTAGCCCCTTAAGCCCCTGTGAAAAATTTCCCTCACCCACTGCTATATTCTGAGTGAATACCAAAAATGGAAATTAGATTTAAACGAGACATAACTTTATTACAGAAATGCAAAAAGGAGTATTAACTTTGATTCATTATCCTACTTTCCCACTCATCCAGAGAAAGAGTATGCTTCTGCAGGCTATCCCACTCATTTGAATGCATTTCTCAGACCAAGGAAGAGAGAATATTGCCCCTTAACCATGTCATCTCAAGCCTAGTAGTTCAAATAGTAAATTTGTACTGGGACTGAACCACTTAAGACTCAATGCTATGAGTCTGTATCCAGTAGTCTGGGATGGTAACAGAGATGTGCACAATTAAGTTTCTGTATTTTATATTTCTTTTATTTGGGATTCTTTCAAAGGAGAGATGTGCACAATTAAGTTTCTGTATTTTATATTTCTTTTATTTGGGATTCTTTCAAAGGATGTCACCCTTGATTTCCTATTTTACAGACACAATGACATGAGAAAACAACACTATGGCATGACCTAACCAGCAAAATGGACTCTCTAGGCCTAGCTAGAACAATAGAAAAAAAGACAAGCTGGCAGCTAGCCAACAAGTCTCTGGCTGCTCGCCACACATGCACTCATTCAACAAAGCAGCCAACAACAAAACTCCAAAAACAAGAAAAAAGAACAGGAGCAAGAAGAAATAAATGTCAAGATTTGTCTCCAACCAATAAAAATAACCCCCCACACAGCCTAGTGTTGGCACAATTCAAGTCCAGTCCAGATCCACATACCTCCAAAGAAGCAAGCAAAACATTCTTTATCCCAGACCCTCCCCCATCAAAATACACACCTCTAACAGAATAATTATATTGTAATTAACTTTTTTTTTAAAAAAAATCAAACATGGGAAGTAATCACACCCTACCCCCACGCAGAGCTCCCTCTCCTGAAAAATAAGCGAAAAAAGCAAGCCATGAAAGACAAATACACACCAGCATCAGTTCACTTCAGTCAAATGTGTCTTAAAAGCACCTGATAAAATGCACAAAAGATATATTTGAAATTTAATGGATATATTTTCAAATCTGATCTGTTAAAAAAAATCCTGCTTTCCTTCATCTGAATAAAGGTCTCAGCTGAGAGGGGGAAATGGTGTCTAGAGGGATTATCAAATTTTCAGAGTAGTAAATGGCACTTATATGCTTTGCAGAACAACATGAAAACATCCCGCAAACCAAGTATAATGGAAAAAAACTTGGTAAACCAGTATTTTCAATACACTCTTCTTTAAGTAGTAGCAATTAGAGATGGGCACGACTAGGGAAAATGATGTTTTCGAGTTGTTGTGTGTCGGAGGCAGCCCGTGTCGGCTCGTTTCCGTTTTTCGTGAAACTTCAAAAAAATAGTTGTTTCGTTTTTTGTTTTTTCATCTGTTGTTAAACTGGTTTGGGTGGGTAGCGGGCTCCTGGAAGCAACTCTTTTTTTGGGGAGTGGGTGCCTCCAATCCTCACCCGCTAGGAAGGGAAAGCAGGCTCCTGGAGGCCCCTCATGGCATGGGGGTCTCCTCTCCTCACCTGCTGCTGCAAAAGGGCATGCATAGCCATATGGATATGCATACCAGTTGCAGACTATGAGACCAGTGGACTGGCAGAAGCCAAAGCCATAAGGTGATGCCTAAGGCTCTCGCACCCGCTGTGTCTCACAAAGAAGGGAATCGTACTTGCGTAGTGCAATGCAAGTAGATCTGGCTTAGGGTTAAGACGGGTTAGCGCAAGGGCTAGGGTTAGGCTAGTTACTGGTGAGGTTAGGGTGGGGTAGTGGGGTGCACCTCTGGGTGCCTCTCTGACCCACTAAGAGGACAGTGTACTGTGGCGTATGGGTAAGGAATCAAGGATTAGGGTTAGGGTTAGGGGGCTAGGGCAGGGTTTAGTGGCCTTTTTGGCACATCCCAGAAGTCTCAGTGGCCAAGTGGCCATGCGATTGGTGGGATCGCTCCAAAAATTTGCATGGTCCACTCCCACATGGCCACTTGGCCAGCCCATCATTGTGCAGGTGTAAATAAAATAAAATAAAATAAAATCAATGGAGAGAGGACAGAGGAGGAGACATTTTGTTGCAAGAAAAACCCACTGCTACTGTAAAAATTCTGGCAGTTTTAGCAATAGCATTAGCAATTTTCGCATGTTTCTGTGGTGCTTGTGTGTTTTTGGACCACGATTTTCAAAAAAAATATTGTGGTCGCCGCCCCATTTTGGATCCCCCGCCCGCACCGCATGGCATGGCGACTCGAGTCCGGCTGCCCAGGACAGGACAGGAGGAGAAGGGGGAGGCCGGGGACCCCCCTCCAGAAACCACCCCTCTGGTAGGTGCCCTGAGCCCTCACTCAGGCAGGCATATTTTCGCCTGCTTTTTGGCCGGGAATGGGGGGGAGTTTAAAACTTTTTTTCTGTGCCGCTTCCGCTTGAATTGCGGCAGCCGGCGGCGAGTCCGGTGCTGTTGCGAACTTGCGGCGAGCGACTACGACGAGGATTCCCCCCCCCACCACCACCAGAGCAGCCCAGGAGGACAGGAGAGGGGAGAGGCCGGGGACCCCACCCCCAGAAACCACCCCTCTGGTAGATGCCCTCACTCAGGCAGGCATATTTCCGCCTGCTTTTTGGCCGGGAATCGTTTTTTTTAACTTTTAAAAACTTTTTTTCGGTGCCGCTTGGATCGCCGCGATGCCAGGAATGACCACGACAAATCAGACCCAATTATTCTTTAGTCGGTTCGAGTTCGAGTTCTGGCGGTGTAATTCCCGTTTCCTTTTCCGTTCCGTAACGGAAACGGGAATTCTGCTAAGTCGTGCCCATCTCTAGTAGAAATCTAGGGCCTTGTTTCACTGAATTCCACATCAACATTTTCACAAGGGAATGTGTGCCATTTGCAGTAGGCTAGCCCACACTTAAGAATATTGATTATCCATTCTTAAATTGCAACATGCAGTTCATTCATTTGCATATCATTTTGATTTGAGCATTGTCCAAATTTCCATACAAAATGGACACTCTTAAGACTTTAGGTCTAAAATTGGGCCCATTCAGCTGCATTCAAGTTTGAAAGCATTCATATTCCCTTCAGTCCACTGTTTAGCAGCATCTTGTTTTGTTTCTTTTGTTTTCATAGCCAGGAAATGGAAATATGAGGTCAATATTTCTAGCTTCTTGCCTTTTCAGAATACATCAAAAAGTACAAGAAAATTACATTTGGATTTCCAGTTGTCTGATATCTGCATATGGGGAACACTTCAAATTGTCTCTTGGGAAACTTGGACATGATAAATTTAACAATTCAGCAAAGAAATGGTTTGCTGATTCAGCCCAGGCTTCAGGAGGGTTAGGAATAGGGAGAAGTCTATTCTGCTTGCATAAATGTCATTGTAAGTACAAAACCTCATTTCATTGACTGATCTCAGAGGGATCTGCCAGCAGAACTGATCTGCCAGCTAAAATTCACCAGCAGGGGAAAAAAAGATACAGAGGTCCAAACTGTCTCCAGCCTAGGATCATTGCTACTATACTGATAGAAAAGTGGATGAAGGTATGGGTGTTTTGTGTTCTATGCCATCAAGTCAGAACTGACATTGTCACACTAATAGGGCTTTTAAGGTACGTGAGATATTTAAAGAGCAGTTTTACCAGTTCCACTCCCCCTGTGAGCTTCCATGGCTAAAGGGGGATTTGAACCCTGTTCTCCCGAGTCCTAGCCCATCACTTGAACCACTTTATCACACTGGAAATCAAGGTATAGGGAGTCATAAGTGATTCCCAAATGCTTAGATTCAACATAACTTCAGCTGACCTAGGGTCAGCTTCATTGGCTCTCAGAGAGCTTGGTTAGTTAGGAGTTTTTAAATGAGGGGCTACCTACATGGTCCCTTTGGAGCAGGCTGGTGCAGCAGTATAAATAGGAAGCTCTTGAGGTGTGACATGGCACACAAATTTCAAGTAATCCTAGCTCGTCTGGCTTCTTGCACTACCAATTTCCAGTATAATGAAATGCCTTAATAAGGGAGGAACAATTGCCAGTATCCTAAAGTGGCTGACAGACAAGCCACTTCATGATACCAAAAACTGATAATAGAAAGAGCTTTGCTAGCTTTTTTCTTGGCCCATTCCCAGAGATAACATATGCGGGATATAGAGAAAACTAGAGTGAACCTGCCCTCATCAAAAAAGTAAAAGCCTTTGTCCAGAAGGTGTTGGTAGGCTCACCCTTAGGACAGGTTCTGTCTAGCAACTTCATTGTCTAATTACTAGAAAAAAGAGTAAGCTATCCCCTCACCATGGTGCACCAAACAACAGGACAAATACCCATCTGACTGAGCCCTGATCTAATGCTAAATCCATACCCTTTTATGAATAGGAATGTTAGAAGATGCTTAAGGCTTTGTTTTTTTTAATCAACATTGTGGCTATGGGTCTAGCTGTAGGGGGGCTTGCATTTGACATAACACAGTTCTTTCCCTTGTGGCCTTTTTAGTTGTTATCTGTCGGCCAATCTTAGCAATCATATCCATTCACATCTGAAATCGGGTAATGTGTATGTGAGTGCACTGGCAGCAATAGTAACTTGCAAACAGATGTTTGGGTTGCGACCAAGATAGATAATAATACCTCTATTACATAAACCTGGCCATGGCTTTATCTTATTTTAAGGATATACTGTAGACAGCTTAGTAGTGTATGTAATTTATGAATATTATTAATATTAATATTTTAATGGAAGACTGTATAATTTTGTACTTATTTCAAAATTTGAATTGTATGTGATTATTCCGGATTGTTTGGTGCTTTTGGTCTTTGACCGTAATAGAGCTATTATTATTATGTGAGTGCACACATGCAGGACTGAGTAAAGATGTGCTGAGTACATATGTGTTGATATAAGAAGCTTCTGCCCATTTAAAACCTACCACAACCTGTGTATCTCTGAATTTGAAGTGCAATCTGAACATTTCAGTATGACAGAACACATGGTGATACATATCCTTCAGACTTGTCACAGAAGACATGGTGATAATATCCTTCAAAATTTCTATGCTCTAGTTTGAAATGATGACTAGTAGATGCATTTCCACATTTCTTTTCCAGAAACCAATTCGAGACAAGCTAAGGTTTATATTTGCATGGGTTTACATAAAAGAACAATAGATGTCCAAGATGGGGACTATTGATAATCTGTTTTGCAGAATGTATCATTGTCATGTGGAACAAACTTGATTTAGAAACATGGCTGCTATTGTTTAGGAATATAAAAACTGAGCACCACCTTGTGTCTTCCAACAAGATGTGAATATCTTTGTGACAGGAGGAGAAAAGACATATTGTCTATAAATTATCTCATGGCAAAATACTCACATTTAGCTGGGATTTAAATCTGTTGCACATTTACCACTGTGGTTAATCCTTCCAAGTTTTACTGAGCACTGCTTGCAGTTTAATTTACCATGAACTGGAGACCAGGGAAGTGCAGCTATTGTGAACATTTCCCAATAGTTTTCTACATTAATACTTTTTGAAATACCACAAATTCTGTACATCATCCTACCACATATGGAAAACAACTAAACTTTATGAAAATGTGAACGTGAGAAGGGGCGTAATGGACTTGAACATCCATTTGCATGTATTGACTTCTGGTTCTGCTCATGATTTTGCTTTCCTAGTGATAAATCTCAGATAACACATTGCAATTTAATTTGGATTATCTAGCTATAAAACCTAGTAGTAGTTATACATACCACTTATTAGAGATTGGAACAGATGTTATCTGTTGCACATCCAGTTACACAACTTTGTGTACAACACATGATGCCTTGGGACATTCCGTAACTAGTGGCAATTTAATTCTAAAAGTTAACACACTTTGGATAACCACAACAGGATTTTAGCCAATCATTTTTTGTACTCAACAGTCCTGAAACATTAATTTATTTATTATATATTTTGTATATTCCCCCCTCGTTTGTCATTAGAAAAGAACCCAAGGCAGCGTGCAGTATTGAGAAACTGCTCATATAATTTCATATTCATCTTCTGACCGTCTAAGGAAAGAAGGGGAGAACTGATAAAGTCCAATATGCTCCCAGTTTACAAAAAGATAAGACGAGGCAGTCATTTTTTTTAGGATAATATGTATTTGACATAAAGCAAGTAGAGAATTCAAAAACAGCAAACATGTGATTGGAAGTTATGTCTTAATGCTCTCTCCAAAAATGATTGCAGACTTCTAATTGCCCGTAGGTTTAGAATGTCACTCCAAAAGGAGACTGGTTGACCACACCTGAGTGTTCTAGAATGAGAAAATCCCATGAGGGTTGCCATAAATGAGAAATGATTTGTTGTTAATTTTAAATGTTGTTAATTTCTTATATTTTAGTATTAATTATTTATATTCATATCCACGATATGAGAAAACATGGCTCCAAATGTCAGTTACTGGGAGGCAACAGTTGGAAGAGGGCTTTTGCCCTTGTGTTCTGCTTCTCAGTTTCCCAGAAGATCTGGTTGATTCTTGTATTGGAAAGAATACCAAGGATCTTGGCATGTCTTTGGCTCTGAGTCCAAAGTCCATCTCTGAGTCCTTGGTACCAAGCCTCAAGTCCAAGTCTCTTTTAAAAATGTGCTTTTTCCCCTAGAAGAAAAGGAGGTGTGGGTGGGTTCCCAGTTACAAGTTGAATCCAAGTTGTTGGGGGAAAATAAAAACAAATCAAGTTGAGTCTGATGAGTCACCATTCTGACTTAAGTGGGACTTGACAATGAGTCTTCAACTCAAGACCCTTTCTCTGGAGAATACTGGACTATGGGATTTTGCTTAAATCCTGCACAGTTATTCTTATGGTCTTATAGTCTTTCCTCATCTCTGCAAACTCACAGGTGCGACTGAAAACAAACTTAAGGGCACTATATATTGCCTTTAAATGGTAACCTTTTTGCTTTCCTTACTGGTTTATCTACAAACAAGGTGAGACCTCTAGCATGACTGGATTAAAGTTAGTGATGTATAAATCTTCAGCATTTGGGCATTTAATTGTTGTAATGGATAATTAGAGGGATCCGCTGAACTTCTTGGGTCTCTAATTGTTATTCCTTCTGTTCTTCTGCACAATATGCAAGTTCCTGTCACTGCTTTTCTCTTCATACTTTTACACCTCTCTGTCTTGGCTGTCTACTTCCCCCACCTTTCATTGCTGCAGCTGCTTCCACTTTTTCATAATGCAGACCCCTGCCATTTTCTTCTGCACCCTTTGGCTTCATCTAGGTCTGTGAGCATTTTCCTTCTGATTGCTGTGGGAGTAATCATGCAAATAAGTAAGGGGAGTAAAAGGACTTGTCCCCAAAGAACAGATGAAGCATTATTCAACCAGCAGAATCATGTTCTATCCATATTCCATCTGCCTTCTTTTGATGACAGTGGACTTGCACCTCTTGTGCATCTAAGTCTCAAATAATGATTAGGCATTATGGTTTGATTGTAGCAACATTTAATATAATTTATACTGTATACTGAGTGTTGCCCTGGTTGAATTCATTAGGTAAGCTGAAAGCATTTTAAATAGGGAGGAATCCTATAGCTGGATAAACTAACTGCCTCTAACAATGAAAGTGTGCTTTCTAGTTGGATTATGCATGATTTATCCCCCTTACATCCCTTTAAGCTGATGTGTTTGAAGGAATATTCCATTCCTCCAGGGTTGCTCTGAAAAGTCTATCTGTATTTAGTATGGTACATTTAATTAAGCTATCATCTTTCCCCCCAGTAAAGTTAATCAACAGATATATTGCTTTCATGAGGCGAAAGCAGCAGGTAAATAGGTTACTGCCCAGTAGAATTGTAATAACCCAAATATTCCTGGCCTCATTGAATTTGGGAACCAAGTTTTGTTTACTCTTAATTATGCCCCGTGCTATTTACATCCAGCAGGCCATACATGTAATTATGCCTAATTAATTAATGCAGTTAGAGGAATATTTCATTTTAATAGCATCGTGTTTCATTACTTTAGGTTGAACTGGCTGTTCCATGGCCAGAGGGAATATATTATGTTAGAGGAAACATCAATTAATAGCTTTTTATTTAACTATTTTTTATGCTGCAAACCTCACAACATGACAACTGTGAACACTGGAATAAAGATTTAACCTGTTTTTCTTTTTCTTTTTTCTTTGTGGAGGGTGTACCATAGAATGTCCAGAAGTTTATTTATAGAGACATTGATCCTGTGCCACTGTCTTTATAATTGTGTTAATGAAAAGCTAAGCAGTGTTATGCAAAGCAGATTATGCCATCAGAATAGTTCCATTTGCACCCAGCCTGGCATAAATTAATTCAGCTAGCTTAACTACTAAAATGAATGTGTTTTGAAAAACATAATTTTTGATTGCATGAAACAGAAAAATAGTGTTTATTTTTTTGTTTTGTTTCTGTTGTGGTTTTGTTTCATTTCATTTGTAACAAATTTTTAAAGTACTTTTGTTATGAAATGAAACAAAATGAAACAAAATTCTATGCTCCCCTGGGTCCTAAAGGAACAAAATGGCAGGGGAGCTTCCTCAAGTGATTCTACATAACCCCTTGAAATTTGGGAAGCTTTGGGGAGTCAGGGAGCTGAGTTATGAAGCTCCAAAAAAGGTGCCTCTAGGGAAAAAAATTCTAATTGGAATTGGAATGTGAGCCAAGCCATAGGCGAGTCACATGGCTTGGCTTCCAATTCCGATAGAAATATTTTTTCCTAGGGGCACCCCCTTTGGAGCCTCATAACTCAGTTCCCTGACCCCCCAAACCTTTCCAATTTTCAAGGGATTACCTAGAATATCTTGAATAAGGGGCTCCTGCCTCTTTGGTCCCAAAACATGGCTGGGATCAGTATTTTCAAAAATACTGGTCCTCCGAAAATACTGATCCCAGACATGTTTTGGCACCAAAGTGGCAGGGGTACCATCCTCAAGTGATTCTAGGTAACCCCCTGAAATTTGGAAAGATTTCAGGGGGCTGAATTATCAGCTCCAAAGTGGGTCAAGGTAGTTAATTGAAAGAGTGTGTGGCATACATACCAGCAGTTTAGAAGTTAATTTAACCACCAGCTTAACTCATATTAATTCTGAAATTGCTGGTGCACACACCACACACTCTCTCAAGTAACTATCTGAACACCTTGGAGCTCATAATTCAATGCCCTGAACCCCAAACCTTTCCAAATTTTGGGGGTTTACAGGAAAAAATCCAAACTTGAACGCCAGCGATTTTGGTCCTGAAACATGCTTGTGAATTACTATTTTGGAATGCATTAAAAATCTTTCTATTGAAAATTGAAAGCCAAGCCATGGCTCCAATTCCAATTAGAATTTTTTTCCCTAGGTGCACCCCCCTTTGGAGTTTCATAGCTCAGCTCCCTGATCCCCAAACCTTTCCAAATGTTGGGCACTTTTAGGGAAGCTTGAGCTCCCTAGCCATTGATTTCCCCTAGGATGAATCATTTCATTCTAGAAGGGGAAAAATGGTGTTTCATGACAAAACGAAATGAAACACGTCCTACCATTTCATTAGATAACAAAGTTGTTCATTATCTAATGAAACAATGAAACAGTGTTTCATTTTTCCTTTCATGCCCATCTCTACTTTACACCTTAGACTCTCACTTAGGTCACTCAGGACTGTTTCATGACTAGTCACAGTAAACATCAATTCAGACAAGTATGCAGACTCATGCCACTAAATGGTTCAGTGCAACTGTTGTGCAGTAGCATTGTTTGTTCTGTGTTTCTGTCTATGTAATGATGCAATCAAATAAGGACCCTTACTATTTATTTTCTGGTACATTCTGTATGGCACTTGGAAAGTCTACGTCTGCCAGCTCCCCATGCCCAGAAATGAGTTTTCAAAAGGCATAGGATTGGGTAGAATATCAGTGGAGAAATAATTGAGAGTCAGGTAAAAACAAGGGCATGTGGCCAGTGGTGCCAAATACAGATGTATTAGATGATTGGTCTGGAGAACACAAGGTGTTTCAGTGAAAACCTATTTCCTTGTCACAAGTTGTTACAGTTTTGCCTTGGCCTTCTTTCTGATTTATAGTATATTTTGTGAACGGCTTTTCCCCCTAGAAGAAATGACTTAGGTATGCAGAATTTCTTCTCAGTATGCAGATATAGTAGCCACCATACCAAAAGAGGAACACAATTGTAATAGTGGGCTGTGGTCCACAATCTTTTCAATTCAAATGGCTGGAGTTGGTGCCAGCTGGGAATAAAAGACTGCATATACTGTATATACTCGAGTATAAGTTGACCCGAATATAAGTCAAGGCCCCTAATTTAACCCCCCAAAACTGGGGAAACTTATCGAGTCGAGTATAAGTCTAGGGTGGGAAACGCAGCAGGGCTTGGCAGCTCCTCCTTTGTGAGCTGGGGGAGTGGTGTGTGATGTTTAAAATGACTTTTAGCCACCGAGGCAAGTCCTTGGGGGGGGGTCAGAAGAAGTGGCACACAATGTTTAAAATGACTTTGAGTCACTGACCCAAGCACTTGCCTCAGTGGCTAAAAGTATTGACCCAAATATAAGTCGAGGGCCCCTTTTTTCAGCTCAAAATTAGGACTGAAAAAACTAGACTTATATTCGAGTATATACAGCAGGCCTGCCAAGAGTCCGGCCCGGGGACCAAATCCGGCCTGTCGGGCCATTATGAGTGGCCCGCGGCTGGCTGGCCCACCCGTCCCTCCCCCTCCTTCACCCCATTTTTAAAAAGAAAGTGGGTGGGGCTTGCAGTGGGGTGGCAGGGTTGGGGAGCAACCGGCCCCTGACACATTCTCAGCCACCAAGTCTGGCCCTCCTTACAAAAAGTTTGGGCAGCCCTGATCTACAGTATATTATGCAGTCAGATACTGGGAGATGTGAACCTCTCCTCCCACCCAACAGAGATATAGGTGTTTCTGCGGTGTATGTGCCTGTGCATCTCTGTTTGTGTGCTGTTGATTGTGGAATTGAAGACCATCTCCCTCATTTCTGAGGTATCTCTGTCGAGGTTTTTGTTTCTCTACTATGAGCAGCTACAAGAAGCAGGGCAACTGCTTTCAACTTTAGAGCAGAACAGGAAGAATTCAAGAGCTATGTAAAGCCCTATCACCATTAAACTATAAAATGGCATGCAAACGCTGGGGTTTGGGCTTCCTTGGGAAGGGCTGGATTTGATGATTGATAGCCTTCCCTCCAACTCTACAGTTTGATGATGATGATGAGGAGGAGGAGGAAGAAGAAGAAGAAGAAGAAGAAGAAGAAGAAGAAGAAGAAGAAGAAGTGAAGTGGAGTGAAGTGAAGTGAAGTATTTGGACTATATTTCCCGATTCCACAGTGCTCACTGCTAACATACATTGAATTATTTCCTAGCATTCTGAAGACACAAAGTGAAACCTTGGGTTCTGTTCTTCTCTACAATTCTATGCTGACTTTTCCAGGAATAATAATAATAAGAAGAATTGCTGTCAAATCAACTCTGATTCCTTGTGTTTTCTAGATATAAAGTATTCAGCAGAGATGCAGCAGTCCATACTTCTAATGATACTCTCTGAGACCACCATTCAGCTCTCTAAGATCACACAAGCATCTGGACTTGTAACTCTATCAGCCATACCTCTCTAAGGGATCTTGGCAGGGTCCTCTCTGGAGAGGTGAGGTCGGGATTCTGGCTCAGGATCCAAGCCGTCCTTTCCATTGTGCTATACTGGCTTGACCTATATCTTAGGTAAAAGGTAAAGGTGCCCCACACACGTGTGCTAGTCATGTCTGACTCTAGGGGCAGTGCTCATCTCCGTATTCAAGCCAAAGAGCCAGTGTTGTACAAGTCCATGGCCACATGGCCAGCATGGCTGCAAAGCAACACTGTTTTACCTTCCTGCTTTTTTTGGCAGTACCTATTTATCTACTTGCATTAACATGCTTTCGAACTGCTAGGTTGGCAGGAGCTGTGGTTAGCAACGGGAGCTCACTCCACTGCGTGGCACCTGGGATTCGAACTGCTGAGCTGCCAACTTTGCAGCCAACAGTTTTTGGAGCCTTAGTCCGCTGAGCCACCATGCCCCCTGACGTATATCTTACCTCTTTTAAAAATAACCACTGAAATGGAAAACAGCTGCTTTCCATTGTCTTCTGCATTGGTGGGGCATTTAAGGTAATATCTGTTGTAAGCAATTGCATACTGCAGAGGAACTATACTTGCTAGCATAGTAAAAGTGTGGTGCAATTAGAATTAAATGTTCCCTTCTGTTCTGCTACCTACCCTCACCATGTGTTTCAAATCACAGGGGAAATTATTCCACACTCAGATTTTATTCCAGTAGGAAAGTTAATCTGCAAAGCATACTACAGAACAGGAGGATAAAATGACTTTTGCTCAGGAATAGAAAGTTATTATTTTTAGCTTACATATTTGTATTAGTTAGAGGTAAGGTATGTGGGGTATATACACAACATGTTGCTCATGCAGTCTCTGAAATTTCCAAAGACAGGTTGAAGAAGCAGAATGTGTAAAAACAACACAGTGTGCTCTGAAATATATCAGTAACATTAGTTAGGTATGGTTAGCACGGTGTCACACCAGTTTGCTCAGAACTAGGTCACATTGAGTTCAAAACAACTTTACGTATACATAAGTCATTCTGGAATACCAGAACCTATTCTCCTCTTTTAAATCTTCTTACTATTTGTTTAAGCTGATAGCTAGTCCATAAAAGATGGCAACTTTTGGGCATATATTCTGAATAGTAAGTCTATCTGCAAGGAAAGAGTTAATGAGAAGAAAGGTAGTGTTTGATGTCCCCATTAAGACACCTTTGAAATAATGAAGAAATATTCCACTAAACTGACTATTCAGATTAGACATGGGCACGACTTAGCGGAATTTCCGTTTCCGTTTCCGTTACGGAACGGAAACGGTAATGGGAATTACTCCGCCAGAACTCGAACTCGAACCGACTAAAGAATAATTGGGTCTGATTTGTCATTGTCATTCCTGGCATCGCGGCGATCCCGCGATGCCAAGTGGCACAGAAAAAATGTTTTTAAAAGTTAAAAAAAACCCGATTCCCGGCCCAAAAAGCAGGCGAAAATATGCCTGCCTGAGAGGGCACCTACCAGAGGGGTGGTTTCTGGGGGGGGGGTCCCCGGCCTCCCCCCTCTCCTGTCCTGGGCTGCTCTGGGGGGGACTCACAACGCAACAAGCCAGACTCGCCAAGTCGCCATGCCATGCGGTGCGGGCGGGGGATCAAAAATGGGGCGGCGACCACAATATTTTTTTTGAAATCGTGGAGTGGTCCAAAAACACACAAGCACCACAGAAACATGTGAAATTGCTATTTTAAAACTGCCAGAATTTTTACAGTAGCAGTGGGTTTTTCTTGCAACAAAATGTCTCCTCTCTGTCCTCTCTCCATTGATTTTATTTTATTTTATTTTATTTTATTTTACACCTGCACAATGATGGGCTGGCCATGGGAGTGGACCATGCAAATTTTTGGAGCCATTCCACCAATCGCATGGCCACGTGGCCACTGAGTCTTCTGGGATGTGCCAAAAAGCCCACTAACCCTGCCCTAGCCCTAACCCTAACCATTACCCTTACCCATACGCCACACTGGGCCACAGTACACTGTCCTCTTAGTGGGTCAGTGAGGCACCCAGAGGTGCACCCCACTACCCTACCCTAACCTCACCCGTAACTAGCCTAACCCTAGCCCTTGCACTAACCCTCTGTCCCCCTAAGCCAGATCTGTACTTGCATTGCACACACAAGTACACTTCCCTTCTTAGTGAGACACAGTGGATGCAGGGAGAATCCGCCCGCCAGCCGTCACTTGTGGCTCTGGCTGACTCCTGCAGCAGCATTTGTGTGCCATGCAAACCATACCCGTGAGTGCCTGTCTCTGACTGATGCAGGGAAGGCACCCCAAAAAGAGGGGTGCCTCTGCCAGTCTGCTGCTGCGTCTGCAACTGGTATGCATATCCAATTGGCTATGCATGCCCTTTTGTAGCTGTGCCGGCGGGTGAGGATAGGAGGCACCCAACCCACAGAGGTGCCTCCAGGAGCCCACTTTCCCTATTAGCGGGCCAGAGGAGGCACCCACCCCACAGAGGTGCCTCCAGGAGCCCGCTACCCCCCCTAAACCAGTATAACGACAGATGAAAAAACGAAAAATGAAATGACAAATTTTTGCGAAATTTCACGAAAAACGGAAACGAGCTGACACGGGCCGCCTCCGACACACGACAACTCGAAAACATCATTTTCCCTAGTCGTGCCCATCTCTAATTCAGATAGGAATGGAAACCTCATAATGGAATATAAAAAAGTACTTGGAAGAAAGTTGATGGACCTATGTTGAAGCTAGCCATAGCTAAACAGTAGTCAGATGATATCAGTTTGTCACCGCTTTCATGGATAGATTTGTCATGGTATGTTGTTTTGCTTCAGATACCTGAAACAAAATGATCTACTGCTAAAAGCATGAAAGACTACTAAGAGGACCAAGAGACTGAGCATGATTGCACCAACTAGTCATTTTATTGCTGAATTTGGGATGGAAGACATGTATCGCTCAGTGGTTTAGGTCTCTGGTTGCATAGCCAGAAGTTTGGAGTCTAGTTTCCCACTGTGCTCCTTGACAAGGGCTAGACTTGATGATGATTGTTAGGGTTCCTTCCAGCTTTGCAGTTCTAATATGATGATGGGGGTTATAATAAATGCATCCAGATTATTGCTGCCATTCAAACAACCTTGGAGCTGAGTAACAACCATTTGCATTGAGATGTGAAAAACTTTCAATAAAAGCACAAACACAAAAGCGAAGTGTGCTGCTTATCTATCGTTCCATGGTGCACTGCTTAAAGCTCTCTCTGTATAGTTTGCAATTTAATTATGCAGGCTACACTGAGTACTCAATTTACTGGATACTTAATTTACTGCCTCAGAAGGACAGAAGACTGAATCAACCTCAAGCTGGTTACTCATCCCCAATATCAATCTCAGATCATGAACAGAATCTTCACTACAAAATTGCAGCTAAACCACTGCACCACAAGCTTTTTTCCAGTGTGCCATGGGGCTCAATATCATGAGACTTTCAGTTTTGTTGCATTTTTCACAGTCCTACATGCATTCTCTTCCTGTTATTTTTATTAGGTTGTGGACTTTAGCTTTTCTTCCAGTATGAAAATTCATACAAACGTCTTCATATCTATGTTTTTCCATTAAATAGTCAGAATCCTTGGCTGTTTACACTGGCATATAGTAAATCACACCATCAAATCACTGTTAGTTAAGTAGCACCAAGTCACACAGCTGACATACAATAAAGAAATACAAGCATCACCTTGATAATTGGTGAGAATGTGCCACTACGATTTACACCATTGTACTTAACACCAGCCTAAATAATCACAGTACTGTGGCATATAAAACATAGTTTCTTGCTGTGATGATTTAAATCCTGTTCTGTTCATTTCTGTTTATGGGCACTTACTGTGTACATGCAGTACATAAGCTAGTTGCATGATAGGATAAATTACAATTAACTGATGGGTAAGTGATACTTAAGAGATTTATCATTAAAATGGCCACAAATTTAAAAATGAATTGCAAAATTCATTCAAAAATAGCTAATTCATCAATTTGTATTCATGTGAATTGATACCCTCAACAAATGCAAATTGACAATTTTGAGTGATTTTTGATTCATTGTTTTGCCATGCTATGAAATGGCCTCCAAGGCACCTAAATACACATACATTTTATGGAAGCTTCTCCTGACTGCTCTCTAAAATCACTCTAAATTTGGTGAAGGGGCACTTTCCAGGGGGGAAGCTCTTTGAGGGTCCGTAACAAATACATATGTAACTCAAACATCACCAAACATGCAGGGCATGTAGAAGAATGTCAGGGAAAGCTTCCTTGCACATTTGGTGGCTTTAGGTGCCTTGGACTCATTTCATAGGTGTTGAAAGCAAAGACAAACTTACAAATCATTTGGCACTTTGTCAGAAAAAAGCTGTAGATGCATTTTTCATGATTTGTTGACTGTGATGAATGATGAATCAAAACAAATCACCATTTTTCTCATTCATCCCCACCTCTAGTTATCATCATTGGGAGAGGTTAAGAAGAAACTTCCATAGAAGTCTCTTGTAATTGGCTGCTTTCCCCAGTCCATGTAGAAAGGGGAAAATGTATGTGTGAGTGTTAAGGGTGTGAGATAGAATTCTGGACTTTAGTCTGGTAGAGGAATAGCTGCCTTGGATCCTTTTCCAAATAGAAAGACAGGGTAAAAATATTCATAATAAAATAAAACAAAATAAAATAAATAGGACAAATACAATAAATATAATAGATAACACTGTGAACAACTGTCATAGAAGTGTTTCTTGTTATTATTTTATTGTTTTGACTTATATTCTTCCCCATAGTGTTTGTGAACTCTCTTGGTGGTTTGTAACAACTTGCTCCCCAACAAACCCTCATTTTACCATTCTCAGGAATATGAAATGCTGAGTCAAGCCTGAGCCTGTTACCTGAAGCCATTGGAATTGAATTTAGGTCATCAGGAGACGTTTGAGATAAGTATTCCAGTTCAATCACTCTGTCACAGGGCTTGGTAAAGCGTTAATGGTGATAACTTTAAAACAGAAATACAAAAATCTTCCAGGTCCATTATTAACTACATTTGAAAATATAACATTTCTATTTTTATCTTCCTTGTTTACTACCAGGCTGCAAGGTATGTTTTTTCTTCCACCACTGGAATGTGAGGCCACATTTTGCATATTTTTCCTTATGTATTTATTGAGTCATTTGTTTTATGGAGAGCTCTTATTTCCAATCTGAAATTCAAGGTTGAAGTTGTTCCCTTTTCACCCTGATTTCTGCAGTTCTCATCAAGTATAAAATCTTTCTCTGTGCATAAAACTCTCTCTATGCAAAACAAGTTTCCTTCTTTTTCCTCTGTGAAGCTAGGCTCATTCTGAAAACATTAAAAGGAAAGATAGCTGACAAGAAAGACACAACCTGTTGAATGCCAGGGCAATTTATTTGTTTGTGGGATAAAACCTTGAGTACTCCTTTATTTTGCCTACACATTTTACAGAAAGGTGAACAAGAATCTTGTTCTAAATGAGGAAAAATACCCTTTGGTATTGTCAGAAATATAAATCAAAATATGTTTCATGAAGGTACTTTTCCTCATTGACTTTTTCACCAAGTAAGGACAAGCCAAACTAGGAAAAACACACCTACACACACACACACACACACACACACACACACACACACACACACACA
>JAHTLZ010000330.1:29941377-29969485 GCA_023846285.1 Phrynocephalus versicolor
ACACACACACACACACACACACACACACACACACACACACACACACATTCTTCTGTATATTCATATTCAGCTTTTGAATTTTTAAAGTGTGTGAATTGTTTGGCATGCACATTGTTTATCAAAAACATCCTCCAAGGAGAAGAAAAAAGGGTTTTTTTAAAAAAAGAGATGATGAAATCCAATGATCTCCTCCCCTCCACCATCTCTGTAGTTGAGAACAGAGTTGTCAGTCTTAATGTAGTACTAATTGGACTGGATAAACAGATTTAAACTCAGTCTGGTTGGTTTAATTTTTCCACTTTTGGACTGCAATCCTATTGTTTAATGGTAGTAAGCCACAACCAGTTTATTTTGTTGTTGTTCGGTCATTAAATCATGTCTGAGTCTTCGTCAGATCGCACCAGGCCCTCTGTCTTCCACTGCCTCCCAGAGACCTGTCAAGTTCATGTTAGTTGCATTGATGACACTGTTCAACCATCTCATTTTCTGCCACCCCCTTCTCCCTTTGCCTTGAATTTTTTGCAACATCAGGGACTTTTCCAATGACGTGGCCAAAGTATTAGAGCTTCACTTTGAAAATCTGTCCTTCCAGTGAACATTCAAGGTTGACTTCTTCCAGGATAGATAAGTTTGAACTCTTTGCGGTCCAGGGGACTCTCAGGAGTCTCCTCCAGCACTACAGCTCAAAGGCGTCAATCAATTCTACAGTGATCAGCCTTCTTTTCATACATCACAACTGGAAAAAAACATTGCCTTGATTTTCCAAACTTTTGTTGGTAAGGTAATGGCTCTGCTTTTTAAGATGCTGTCTAGGTTTGTCATTGCTTTCCTCCCAAGAAGCAAGCATCTTTTGATTTTGTTGCTGCAGTTACTATCCGTAGTGGTCATGGAGCCCAAGAAAGTAAAACTCTGTTGTTGCCTCCATTTCTTCTCCTTCTAATTGCCAGGAAGTTATGGGACCTGTAGCCATGTCCTTAGGGTTATTTTATGTTGAGCTTCAACCCATTTTTGCACTCTCTTGTTTCATCCTCATTAAGAGGTTCTTTAATTTCTTCTCACTTTCTGCTATCAGAGTAGTATCATCTGCGTATCTGAGGTTGTTAATATTTCTTCCAGCAATCTTAATTCCGGTTTGTGATTAATCCAGTCCTGCATTCCATATGATGTACTCTGCATATAAGTTAAATAGGCATGGTGACAGTATGCAGCCTTGTCATATTCCTTTTCCAATTTTAAACTAATCAGTTGTTCCATATCCAGTTCTGACTTGCAGATTGTCCCACATATAGATTTCTCAATAGATAGATAAGGTGGTCAGGCACTCCCATTCCTTTAAGAACTTACCATAGTTTACTATGGTCTACAGAGTCAAAGGTTTTTGCGTAGTCAATGAAGCAGAAGTAGATGTTTTTCTGGAAGTCTCTAGCTTCCTCCCTAATCCAGCGCATGTTGGCAATTTGATCTCTAGTTCCTCTGCCTCTTTGAAATCCAGCTTGCACTTCTGGGAGTTCTCTGTCCAAATACTGCTGAAGCCTATCTTGTAGAATTTTGAGCATAACCTTGCTAGCGTGTGATATGAGTGGAATTGTATGGTATTTGGAGCATTCTTTGGCATTGCCCTTCTTTGCGGGTGGGATGTAGACTGATCTTTTCCAATCCTCTGGCCACTGCTGATTTTTTCAAATTTGCTGGCATATTGCATGTAGCAACTTAACATCTTAAGATTTTAAATAGTTCAACTGGAATGCCATCACCTCTGCTGGCCTTGTTGTTTGCAGTGTTTTCTAAGGCCCACTTGACTTCATTCTGCAGGATGTCTGCTCAAGTTTAGCAACCACACTATCATGGTTTTCAGGGCCATCCAGATCTTTCTGGCATAATTCCTCTGTATATTCTTGCCATCTCTTTCTAATGTCTTCTGCTTTTCTTAGGTCCCTACAATTTTTGTCCTTAATCATGTCCATCTTTGTATGAAATTAGGTTAGGCCCATTTAAACCAGGTTTTCAGCCTTGGTTCCTCTCTTGTCTGATTTAAATAATCTCAATTTCCTTCCAGCTAGTTTCAGAAGAAAAATTGTGGTGCCCAAAATCATATTGTATGGGTCCTGCCAGCGCAATAGGAGTGACATTGCTGGCAGCAGGAGATTACTATTAATTAAAGCATCCTTGCTTCAGCTTTGGGTTGTGCACAACTTTGTCTCTGTGTGTGCAAGTAATCAGAGCAGGAACCTTTTAATCAGCAGTAATTCACCATAGGTGGTCATTCCCACCATACCAGTGGGGCCATACAACAGGGTATTAACCAATGTTTTATACACTCTTACTGAAAACAACAGAATTCTGGCCTGTTTTGATGAAGAGGACTACACATTCCTCATTTCTGAGATATGTCACACTAGGTTCTGGTCTATTGCCATCTTTGAGATCCAGGCTCTAAGTTCAAATGAGAGATGCAGCAGAATTTTGGGTTTCCATGTGATTGCTTTAGCCTTTACAACAAACTAGACGGGTAGGACTTTGGTCTTGCTTTCACCCAGAAGTATATGGCATACCTATCTACTTACATAGGGGACAATAGTTAACATGGAAAAGGGCAGCATAGTAACTTTATCCCTGTTTATGGTTGTCACAGTAAAAGGCTCCATTTATAACTTATCATTTATATCTTTCCTTGTAGAGAACATTCCTTCTTTGTGTGTAACAAATTATTTTCTCTAAGCATTTTCCATTACTGCTACATAATGGGCAAAATAGGCTATTATGCAGCACTCCATAGTTAATGTATTTTATCAGGTCGAATTGAGAAATACACTTATTCAGCTCACACGTATTTTACAATCTAACAATGGGGAACCTTCCAGAATTAATCCATATCCAGTGAAATATTTCATTTTCAGAAGTGAGGGGGCATTTCTTCCAATATAGTGCTGTTTATGTAGTTACAGATTCATGCAAAAATAATAAAAAGGGCACTAATTCCTTCTCCAAGCAATGTCTTCTAATTGAAGCTTTTCTGTGCATTCTTTTCACTGATATGTACTTTTTATTTACATCCCCCCCTATATATATATATACACACACACACTATTTTGAGTGTTCTTTGAATTGAAAAACAATCTCAAAATGTGGCGAAATGTAACAATAAAGAGATGTGTTTTTGCATTTCTTCAAGATGTGTAAACCAAATGTGAATCAACTGGATTTTTCCATAGTTCTTGACAGCTCCTATACGGAAAAAAACATGCCCAATTAAAATTTTGTTTCAAACTCTTTGCAATTCATTTATATAAGTCTTCTTAATCCATAATCCACCTCTCATTTCATATAAAAGTTTCCAACTCACATTCCTCTCCCTCCCCCGGTAACCTCCTTTCCAGGGGCTAAGGATAGCTCCTGGTTCCAACACATCATGGCAAAATCACCCTGGCAATTGCAGGTTTTGGAAAAGAAAGACTTCCATCTGCCCTGTGGCCTTGTAATGACTGAAATATAATGAATAAGATCCCATGGGAGCCTTGGAACCTTTCATATGTGCGTGTATATGTATAAAAAATATGTATCAGAAATATTTTGTCTCTGGAAAACCACCTTGGTTGATGGACAGATGCTGGCATATGGCTCAGTGAAGTGAAATTAGTTGAAATCCATATAAGTTGTTCAAGATGCAACATTGGTTGGAACTATAGTAAGTAATGGGAGCAAGCAGGTATCTCCCTTGTGGAGTTCTTCTTTCAGGAAGTATGGGTTGAAGTTAATGATTAAGAGAAAAAACTTCAGCCTTAACAACAGAGTTTACAATGAATGACCATCTCCCATGAGGAAAGATAAACAATATAAAGAGAACTAAAATAATAAATTAACATAGACCCACTCAATTCTGTAGAAAAATAGAATATTTGTATTGTTTGACCAAAAAAATACATTAAACACAAAAATACAATGCTTGATACTCAGCTCTAGAGATGGGCACGACTCAGGAAAAATGGTTTTTCGTTTTTCATTTTTCGTTAAGGTCCGTTTCGGCTCGTTTCCATTTTCGTGAGCTAATTTTCAAATTTTTTGGGGGGCTGCAGGGACAAAAAACAAACAGAAGGCTCCCAGCCTGGCACCCACAGCTTTACAATCTGCATTGGAAGATTTTTTACCTCTGGAGACTATGTACTTGAAGAGTGCGCTGGGGCACGCTTAGGTGGGCATGGTCGTACTTTATTTTGTTTAAAGACTGCAGCTGGTGGGAAAACATTTTTAAGCTCCGGATCTGGGAGCCCTTTGCCTCAGATTTTAGGGGTCATGTAAAAGCGCCCAGAAAAACATAGGGAAAGTGAAAGAGCTGAAAAAAGTAAAGACTACTGGTCTTAATTGTGGCACAGGCCATTTACTTTAAGTAGCCACATTAGTAGAGTTTTGTGTATATATAAAAGACAGACCATATTACTTTTCCTTTTTGGGTATTTAGATTTCCCTGATCTTGTGCATGAGAATATATTGTTGACTCTTAGATTACCTCCTTACCCGATTACAATTTAAATCTTTAATAAATGTGTTCTAGCTAGTGAAACAAATGTCAGTACATTGGCCTTCTTTTTTGTCAAGCTGTTTGTCCAATAGATCCCCCCTTTTTTGCCAAGCTGATGCTCTGCAAAGCAAACTTTGCCCAATTACAGAAAAATCTGTGTATAGTATGGGAGGAAAACTGTGAAATAACTATGCCTGACAAAAAGAGATTGTTTTAAAAAAAAATGAAGTGCATAAGCCACACATCAAAGTTGCCCTGAGGTCTGCCACAGTCACAACATATTTCCTGCACTGGTAACATTTTCTGGATTTGTCAGTGTCCTAAAAGTATTGGCCAAGTACATTTAAGGGAAGGCTCAGGATTCACTAGAAGACCAAGCAACTAACCAAATGCTTCAGAACAAGTCAAGGAAACAGAAGTAAATGTTAAGGATATGAAGTTTTGCTTCTATTACCAACACTTAATTTTCTTTTGTAATGTATGCATGTCTCACACACATTTCCTCTCTTGCTTATCTATCTGCGTTGTACACACTCCTCACTGCATTGGACCATATATACTATCAAGCTCCTCTTGTACTTTGATGCTGGGTCTTTTGGGTGCAGGAGTCTCTCCCTTAGTGTGTTTGTAGGTTTGAAGTAAACGGGTATGCGGTCTTTGCCAAAAACCCCTTTAAGCTTTTCAGACACTTATAAGGAATGACCATGTTCTTCCATTGGTTCTATGTCTCAGGCTGTTCTGTTGTTCTTCTAGGTTAGGACACTGCCTTCTTGAAGGCCAACTTTGGATATCTTAAGGGCAGTCTTCAGATGTCTGTCTCCCTTCTTCTTGGATTCTGTGGATGTGAGGATGCTCTCTGTTCTGTGTTTATGTCCTGATGACTCCTAATTTGTGTAATAATGAATGGTGGGAGTCAAACATTAGGTTTGTATGTGTGTTTCCTGTAAATCAGTGTGGATGGGCTTCCTGTAAACTTCAATTTCCAGGCCTATAATAACTGCACAATCCGGGAAAACCAGCCAGTTGCCTTTGGTGTTTTCCCTGGTGAGCCTGAGGAGTGGGCCCACTGCATTTACATGATTTATGTAATCTACAATTCCAGGTAGCAGAAAAGTGTTTGCTGTGATGCCACAACAGTAAAGAGCTGAACAGAACAACAAGCTACAACACAACACCAACTGCCTAAGCCAAGAGCTGAAACAGAAGTTAAAATGGGTACAGGAAAAATGTAGCAATAATTTGGGGCAGCCAGGGGCAGCTGGGTACTGGAGTAATGGGAAAGCGCTTTGAAGAACTACACAGACATACACATACTGACACAGACACAGACAGGAATATCCGAACCAGCAGAGGAACCCTCCCCCCTCTGGGGAGGCCTCCTTTTATTAACCTTCTACCCTAGGTAATTAGCATAGCTGATTACATCATTTCTTTGTGTCACAGCAATAAGTTCCCCAAATATAGTTAAAGAGGTGTTATATGGGAGGTCTACATTATTATGCATTACTACGTGTATTGGTACCTATGTGCATTGCTCTCATTGCTTTAGATAGAGATAGTTCTTTAATTGGCAAACTTAACTAGTAATGGTAGAATACAATGAGATCACTTCTTGGCAAGCTTTACTGGTAACAGAAGAAGACAAAGAACTCTAGCTTAACTAAGGAATAACGAGGTAAGATAGAGGGAGGGCTAGTGGGCTGGCACAAATTTGTTCTGCTGTTGCAAAGAACTCAGGCCTTTGCCATCAAAAGCTGTTGCTTTTGAAATGGCAAAATAGCTACAGTTATCCATAAAAAGCTTATTAACAAGAAACACCCCTTCAGCCCTTTCAGAAAAGCTAAAGGCTGCTTGCCATGTCAATCCAGGAGTCTCTAGAACCCTCCTAGGGTTACCCAGAGCTTCTGATTGGCAAGAGCAGGCTGAAGATACCACAGGAGACACAAGAGGGGTAGACAAATCTACAAATCTATGAATAAAAATGGATAAAAATAAATGTAGAAGAAAAGCAAAAGGAACTAACTGATCCACCCACAGAGGTATTTTGTGCATCAGATATGGGTTTTTTTAATCAAGATCAGTGCAAACAGTTGGTAATTTGATAGTGTGCTTTTTGTAGGTGAAACTTCCTTATTTTTTTCTGAAGCTTTGTGTAACCATACACTGGATGAAGCTATAACACAGTTTCCATGAATCTGGCTTACTAGTTTTGCTTTCAATTATCATTTGTTCATTATGCTAAAAGTATTTGCAGTCTGTGCTTGATTTATATAAATCTTGAAATTCATGCTTTTTTATGAGATTCTTTTCCCTGGTTATAATAAATTCCATATTCTACTTGTGCTTTCATTTTTAATTTACTACATCCGCCCAAAGGCTTTCCTTTAACTACTTTGCTTGTAAATTCAGCTGTAATATTCTTTAAATAAACAGAAGCACTGAGTATAATTTTCTGGAAACACAGTTTATAAAATGGAATGGAATAAAAAACCCCTGAGCTATGCTGCTGATGAATTAATTATAAGAGCTTAAGGGGCAAAAGAGAATACATGTTGACATTTTATAAGTTTTGGCATGTAACCTTATATACTTGTGGCTACTTAATAAATTTGCTTTGATGTGCACCCATTAAAGAGCAATATTTTGATATCATAGTGTAGTGCATCTTTGAAATGAAGAATAGCAAAAAAAATGTACTTGTGTTTTTAAGTGCTGTTAAAATTACCAAAACTGGCTGGAATGCTCAGTGAGCTAGGTATGTGGCTGTGAAGCTAGAGGCTGGGACTTGAATGTCCAATGTGTGTCCAAGGAGAAGAGGCCGCCTATGTGGCTGCAGGCAAGCTGCACAGTTCCAAGACACCCCTAGAAAAAAGAGAATGACAAATCATTCATCTCAACATAGAAAAATCTGTAAAGGGTTGCCATATGTCCATGTTGACTCGTATAATAATTATTATTAAATTACCAAATGTTATATTTATAATGATAAAACAGGCGGCTGCTCTCATGACAACCACTGTTGAGCAATTTAACTTTTACACTATTAATGCAAGAACATACTGTATACAGCACCACTTTGAACAGATATCATTCAAGCAGGGCCAGTGCGTCCATTAAGGTAAACTAGGCAGGGGGCGCCGCCCTGCCCCCCATCTGGCCCCCCGCCGGCCGTCGCCGCCTGCCCTTCACCCCGCACTCTGCCGCCTGCGGGCCCCCCGCATTCCGCCCCCCGCTGCCCCACCCCCACCCCCTAGGGCGCAAAAAACCTAGCACTGGCCCTGCATTCAAGTATTCCTAACAGGGATCTCTGCTTGTGTAAGAGCAATTCTCATGTAAGAGGAAGATCTTTCCTTATGGAGCTGAACCATTATGTCCTACTATGACCTCATCATAGGCCAAGATTCTGTAGGAGCCACATGGTGACAATTGGCAATAGTGCAAGTGGCTCCATCTCTGTAACAGGACAACTGTCATATTCTCAACCATCCTTGTGCCTAAAAATTGCTGTGGAGCCAAACAGAAAGCAAGAGGATTCTTTTTCAAAAAGATTTTGGTTATAACCATTTAGAAAGATGTTTTGTGGAACTTTAAAACTCAATATGTTTGTAAAGCCCCACAGTGCCGTCAGAATTGCCAGACTTCCAAGCAGTTTGTAGATAGGAAGAGAGTTTGCAATGTGGAAGATATTACAAAGCAAGAATTCATGGCTGTCCCTGTCTCCATTTGGGTTTTGCCAATATTTGAACAGTTAGGAAACTCTTCATAAAAACGCAAGAAAGGCCAGAAGAGGCTTTAAAACATGTTACCATAAACAGCCAATTGGTATTGCATTTGTGTTAGCCATGGATCTTAGCAAGCGAAATATAAAATTTACAAATATATAAATTCAGGATATTAAAAGCAAACAAATAAATGCATATAAAGTACATCAGCTATGAAGAGTATACCTGAATATATGTTGCCATGTACAATGTCACAAGACCAGAACCCCATGTCAGCAGAAGGAATTACCTACAAAGAGACCCAAACTTTGCTAAGGAGAGCTCAAGAACTTATCCAGCACTTGGAATTGCATGCGTGGGATAGACTAGAGCATTCATATCTGTAATCAAATCATAACTGTTAACCAGTCAAGTTGAGGGGCTGTGGAATAATTGCATAATTATTAGTTATACAATATTTTAAAAATGTATTAATCTACTTTGAAAATTGCTTCAACATTGACTTCATGTTTAAAGCTGAATTATTATTATTGCTGCTGCATGTTTTATTCATAGGGTGCCTTTTCACTTGCACTGCTTCAAGAAAGAGACATGATGATTTGTAATGATTGCTGAAAGTAATTAATCATTTTTTTCCTTATGAAATTTCATGGCTAAATTAAGAATCCTGTAATTAAAGGGTTTTCTTGTGTGTAGATGGAAACTGATGAGAAAATGGTTTGAAAAAAATAAATGCATAGCTGAGACCTCGAAAGCACTTTCCATGTCTTTGTCATAGCCTTTTCTACCCCTAAAGCTAAAAGCTGTCTTCCCAGTAGATGCAATCTTAAAATTGAAATGCTATTTTAAGTGACACAAAGATGTTGAAATGCACTGGAATTAAATAAATATGAATGAGCTTCTTTACAGAAGCACTTCACTATTGTCCAATTGTTTGAATATTGCCAGATTTTAAGAGGAAAAAGTAAAGAGTTGAGTTGAAGAGATATTGACAACTCTCCTTGCCTTCTTAAGAGAGACCACATGAAGCCCAGTTCAGGTAGAAGCTAAACATCTGCTCCAAAGGTAAACCTATACTGTTTCACATGTAAAATATTGACATAAATCAAACATTTTTCCTTATTGTCCTCTGACTGATTAAAAAATGTAAAGAAAAGTCCATTATCATCAATGTACTTGTTACTTTTTAAACTGTATTTCAAAAGAGAGAGATGCAATACTATAATTCAGTAAAATATATAAATAAATAACACACTAAGTATACTTTTAATTTTATTCTTTAAACCCCAAATTTATGTTCTTCTGTTTCAGATCCCAAACAATTTTGCCAATGTGACTGGTAATGTGATGTTAATATCTAGAACTGGCTATGAAGATGATTGACTTAGTGAAAGAAAAACTGTTGCACTTCAGTAGGACTATTTCAGAAACATAGAAACACCATCTGTCACTGAAACAAAATGCAGTGAATATTTAGCCTTCAAACATCATATTAAGAGGAAACAATTGGGCAATAAATGACAGAAATATGTGGTATTATCCAGAAAAATGGCCTGCCACCTGAACCCAAAGTAATTTGCAAGTGGTACATTTTCAGGAAGGTTAGGCTCTGATCATATAATAACAGATAAGAAGCCATTTAAATGACACTTTGGATTAATCTGGGGCCAAACAGTGAGGAATAGTAAAAGTAGGCTGAAAAAAAGAATAGAAAAAAGTCATAGAAGCAGCTTTACTTGTTACATCCAACTCCCCTTTGCTCCCCCATGGAGAGGGCTGCTGTAGTGCAGATTAATGGTCGGAATCCCAAGGTCTTCTGGGACCCCTCCAACCAGCCAGCTTTTGGCGGGAATCAGAACCCCTTGGCAGTCCTCAAGACAGCACCCCGTGGCTGGTAACCCAAACCCCCGTCGTGACCTCAAGCCCCAGTCTCAGTGACTCTTGGCCTGGCAAGGCATCCCATTGCATCCTTCCCCTGATGCTGTAATCTATCAGACTCACATTGACACTTGTAAAGTGGTGAGTGGGTGGGGAACAAATGCCAAAGGAAGAGGTTGGTTATGGGGAGGAGTCCTGTTATATACAGGCCCTCTCCCCCCCTCCCATCTGAGGCTGTGAGATCTCGCACCTTCCACTCGTGCTCTTCACACCAGGGAGGGCAAAACAACCCATGCCTCCAGACGAACCATGAGGTGGGTTGCCCCTTTTACATTAGTCTCTTACAGTTTAAACAAATATCTGAATTCCTGTTCAGTTAAATTATACAATGTAAAGTTAGTAACATCATCAGCTAGGGAGATTTTTTTTTAAATTAAACATGTCCTACTTCTGTCATAAAGCACCCATGGCTCCTGTTGCATATGTGAGAACCTGTGAGTTGTAGGACAGGAGGATAAAACTTTTAATCACCGAAACCCACAGTCACATGGAAGACTTTAACACCAGTTATGATTTTGTTTTGTGTTTCTGGTAAGACCTCCTACGGGAGTCCTCTTTTGAACAAGGAAGAAAGCTGTGCAAGTGGCAGGGTGGGAGAGGAAGTTTTTAAATAGTGAAAATTGGTTTAGCTGGATTACTTTATCAGTGAAGGATGACTTTCTCTAATTAAAGAAAGTCACTCCCACCACTTCCACATGACAAAAATTACACGAGGGTTGGATAATTGGGCCTTCTCTGTGGAGCCTCCTCAAGAAATTCACCTGGTGCCCTAGCTACAAGCCTTTAAGAAATTATTGAAAGCACGGCTCTGTAGGTTAGCCTTCTCTGATTATTAAATTTCTTAATACAAAAAAAAAAATGTGACACCACTCTTTTCTTCCTCAGAGCGATTATCTGTCAGTTCTTTCGTTATTCTGAATTGCATATTGAATTAATGTATGTCTTTATTTATTTGCTCTTATTTGTTCTAATTCGATTGATGTTATGTTGGTGTTGATTATTTTGCTTATTTATAATTTTTACTCTGTATAATGTGTATAACTGTATTTTTGTTAATTTTATAAACCACACAGAGTAGCTCTTTACTAGATTATTGGGGTATAGAAATCAAATACATAAATAAGCTGCAAGACAGAAGTAGGAAGTTCTTATTTTTTTAAAAAAAACCTGCTGATGCTTTTTTTTAAAACCAGCAGGATTTCAGCCACCTACAATTTACTTGGAAATATTACACTATTAAGTCATATTTCATAGTACTGTGGTTCCTATTGCAAATTGGCTTAACAACACTCACAGCTTGTGCTAGATCTTGGATGCAACTTAAGATAAAATCTAATTCCATCTTCATTCTAATATGTCCATAAAGAGTTATTGAAGTCTAGTCACAGTCATCCTTTATGACAATACTTTTTCTTTTGGATGCTTCCCTAGTTTATACTTGAGGAAGCATGTCTCAAAATGAAGAATTAGTTAGGGGTCAAGTAAAATTTTCACGGTTGTCTAGAGGCAGGCAATTAATACTTATACTGAACATACTAGAAACGAAGATCTACAAGATTGAATATTTCATGTCAGAAAACTGATCCTATTAGATATTTTAAAAAGAAAAGGATTTATTTCATAGGGATATAGTCATTGTTTAATAAATTTGAGTTTAAGGAATGTCTTAGCATTTATTTATTTATTTTGCAAAAGTGTGTCTGTACCTTTTACTCAGTAAATAAGAATCATTGTATGTCCCAGTTAAATGCAGTGATCATATTTTGAATTGTCGCTGTCTGACTGGAGGAAAACATTGAATTTTCTTAGATTTCTACAGACTGTCTGCATCACGGCACAGATGGTCTAAAACATTCTACCTTATGGCTCTTTATATCAGAGGTGGATATAGTTAAATACAACTACTGTTATACAAGCTTTCATGTTATTCAGATAGTGTTGGGCAAACCTTCCATTTGAAAAACTGGAAGCATTGGTCAAAGCAGAAAGACGTCAAAATTCAGTTAGTGCAAAGAGATGGTACAAATTGGCTGTTTAACCATAGCTGAATATAACTCTATCTGTTTTTATGTAAAGTTATGTACACAGTAAGACCTCTGTGTCCACAGGGGGATAGAAAGGCAGCAAGGGTGAAGCAGCAAGCACAGGTAACCCATGCTCTGGCCGGCTGCCTGCCTGTGAGCAAAGAACAAAGGGGGGATGATGCAGATAAGCTGCTGAGATCATGCCCTGGGGTCCTTCACGATGTCCTGGGAGATGGAGGAACTGAGACTAAAGGGGAGGGTGGATACTTCTCAGGAAAAAAAGGTGCCGTGGAGCTCCCTTTCTGTGGACTTGGCCCCTCAACAGTTGACCAGTCGGCCACTAAGATGGTGCTGCCGCCGCCAGAGTTCTCCCCACCATTCAAACATCTGATTGCTCCATCTTCCGGCCACAAAAAGGGGGTTCTGTTTCCTGCCTCTCCTTTAAATTCAGCAATGATCATCCCCTGGAAGCATGCCACACTTTCCCAGAGGCCTGGGTTGATCCCTGCCACGTGCTCAATCCAGGCCTGCCCATTGCCTCGGATTTGGACCCACTGCAGCTACTGCTCCTCCTGTGTGTGTGGCCGCTACCATTGACCCTTTGTTCTGTCTTGCCACTCCGGCAACAATCAACAGACCTGTTAAATCAGGTCCTTACTTTTTTGTGACAGAAGACTGGATCCATTGTACAACTGAGAGAGAAAGGAGAAGATAACATTTTGTAATCAGTCAATTAATATTCCACTGGCATAAAAGGATAAGCTTGCTCACTCTTTTCAATGGCTGTCACTCATCTGTTCGTTCCTCCCAATTGGCTCCCTCATTTTATTTTGGAAACTGAGATTGCTTTGAAGGAACAGACACTCTTGTTATAAGCTGGATAGTCTCCAAAGTATAATTGTTTTAAGGAAGATAATTGCATAATTTAATATTCTTTCTGGATCCAAATTATTGGATGCTCTGAGGTAAACTGTGATGAAGTTCAAGCAGCCAGACTGGAGTCACAACCTATAGTAGACAGGAAATGCCCCAGGTTTTTCTCAAATGAAGTTATATTAGAATTGTATCCAATATTCTCCATTACAATGTGAAGATGCTTACAGCAAATATAAAATAATGATTCTCCTGTTGCCTCTGTACTTTTCTCTCTTTTTCTTCTGGCTTTTCTGTTTTGTAAGCAATATGTAAAGCAATTTCCCCTTATTTCTAGTCTAGAAGAATTATCTGTGGAAATAGTAAGCCTGAGATCTTTGTATCCAAACCATCGATCTATGTAATTTGGACAAGACAGAATGCAAGGGAAGTATTGTAATCTTCAGTGTTACATGTCTTAAGAAGTTTCTGTTTCTTTTATTATCCAAGTCCATAGCAAGAAGCTGCATAGAGAAGGAAAAATAAATAAAACCAATTATAAAGCATTGCCTTCATTACTGCTATGGGAAAAATACTGGCCAGAATCCTACTGGATTCAAACAGGCAAAAAGGTAATTGTGGAAACTGCTTTAGATAACTGATGATGTGAAAATTGCATGTTAATCATATGCTTACCACAAGTATGCCACAATTAGTCACCAAGGTTTCTGCAGTCCTCATACACATGTAAACAGGCAGTTGGATTTGGGCTACAGTATAGAGTATTAGAACATCTTCTTCTTGGTTTGTCACATTTAATCTGTGCTCATGATATGATTGTCAATGTTTGGTTTCATTCAGGAGTTGACCTTTTTGGGATAATGATATATGTGGTGAACCAGGCTTCTGAAGTCTACAGAGTTATGTGGGATTCTTAGGGAGGATCAAGCATTGGGTTATCAGATCTGACAAGTCTGCCAATATTCTGAAGTGGCTTAATAAGCAAGAGACTTCAGGATATTGGCAAATTAATCACTTTTCCTGCTTGACAGTCTGAAGACTATTGTTGAAGCACTACATGAGGTATCCAAAAACTTAAAATGATATTTTCTTTGCCTCACGTTAAAGGGTCAATTAAGAAACTGCCCACAGTCTTATCCATAGCAGTGTCTTTAGCTTCAACTGGTTTCTCAACTGGCCTTTTAAGATAAGTTAGTGACCAATGGGAAAGAAGCCCATCCCCGAGGTGAGGAGAATGGGATGGGCGAAAACATGTGGCTACTCACAGCCAATCTGAGTAGCCACCAAAAATTCCCATCTGGCCCCAGGAGGCGACCAGCTAATCTCATTCTCTGACCAAAGGGGGGGAGGTCAGGGCCGAGGATCTTGCCACTGACAGGCTTGGGATGGGGCGGGAGCCTACTTATAGACTCCCGTCCCCGGGCAAGAAGTCCCGGATGGGCGCAAAGTTTTCGCGCCCAAAGTCCGGGACTGGGGCGGCAAATGCACCCTTCCCCCAATGAATGGGGATCAGAGCAGCCCTTCTCATGGACACATGACACAAACAACTACTGTATTTGGGTGTGGCTGATTTCTCTTCTTTTTGTACTATAAGGTTTCAGTGAAATCAACAGAAGACAGCTGAATGATTGTAAGCCCTTGTGGAAGTAATCATGCTATGTGGATGCATTCCCCTATTTTCAGAGGTTTTCTGGATTTCCATTTTTTAAAAAAAATCTGGGACTGGTTCCACTACTTACTTGCTTAACTATACAAGTTTGTGACTAGTTTCACATATAAAACTTTCAAAGTGACCGTGCTCATGCAGCTGGACTTGAAAATTCATACTCAATCAAAGTGATTGCAGTATCCTGAAACTGAGATTGCTGTGCATTCAAAGATCCCAGAGACATGGCTATTTCATTACTAACTGCAATGGAGGCCAGGTGCAGACAAGTTAAGTGGTGCACTGTTTGGAGTTGTGGTTTGTTTACAAATGGGTAAAGAGATCCTCACATACATGGACTCCATACATGTACAGGAGCAATGCCTAGGGATGAGATTGAAAACTTTTAGCCCTGCATTTCTTTTTATCTACAACAGTGTTTGGGGCCTTTCAGTCCTGTTAAATTGTATGGGTCTGTGGGAGCTGCCATCCAAAAGTTCCTCATTCCTGGCTTCTGAAATTGTGGAACAAAGACAACCATGCTATTAATCAATTGTTATGTCACTGGGATATTTTATAGAGTTCAAATGGGGAGAGGGTACTTGCCTCAGTAATACTATGACTGAGAAGGATCTAGGAACTGTTGCAGATCAAAACTGAATATGAGAAATACAGTCATCAAACGGTATGACATAACAGTTCCTCTTTATTTTGCAGTTGTTATGACTCAACATGAGTTCAGTGTTCAATTCTGGACACCACATGTTAAGAAAAATATCATTCTCCATAAATATACTGCCTTTTCTAGATAATATTAAAACAATAGATCAAGGTCACTTAAAAACAACAACCTGAATTCTCTGTGCATTTCACCTCTCTGCTTCTGATTTAGGTTGAAGAAGCCAACATGTGGCAATTCTTTTAATGTTTCTAGTTTTTTCTGTTTCTTTTTATTGCTTCTTCTTCTCTATACCTGCACCTCCCCCACAAATTCCTAAAGAACTAATGGGAAACTAAGCTAAATTATTTCCAGGTAAAGAAAACATAATAGGGCTTATCGTCATTGAGCATGTGTTGAAGAAATGTTTGATTGTAATAAAACATGTGGCATAGTTTTTTTTTGGGGGGGGTGGTAGTGTCTCTCCCTCCCTCCCCCAGAAGGCCATGATATACAAGATGTCAGTTGTTATTACCATCTTGCAGAAACCCTTTCATCTGTTAATATTCCTCACTTTGACACACCAGGTTATTTGTAACTGAAGGCTAGAAAAGTCAGAGTAGCTTTCTACAAACACAATTCTCATCATTTCCTTTTGTGAAGGAAAACAGATTTTGTGCAAGCATACCTTTATTTGTTCTCTCCTGCATGGGTTCAGCGGAGAGAGTTGTCATGTATTCTCCATGGCATTTTCCACTTAAGACATTCCTAAGAGAATGTGCAAAGAGGCAAAGATTGCTTTTGTGAGATTAATCTATTAAAAGTATATAGTTTCACGAAATATCATTTTCCCACTAAATTAAGCTAGAGAGGGAAAATGACAAGGTGAATAAGTTTCATTCTAGCACAAATTTCATTCCGGTAAATGACTGTTGTGTCAAAGCCAACCTTGTGTAAGGGTTGGAATGTTAGGCCTTGTCTTGGGAGATCTGGCTCAAGTCCCTACTAAGATGTGAAATTCATTGGATGACCTTAGGACAATCTTAGAATCTAAACTATGCTATCTTTTTTATTAGCCGGGCAAAAAACTGATCACATTCATGGGTTGCATGAAGAGCTGAAGCATTGCTATGTAAGATTATAAATGGTTTGAGAGATCTGTTACTTCCCATGTGTACTTGCTTTCTTCCTTTCAGTTGCACCTGATCAAACACAATTGCATGTATGTTTGACTGGTTCGTTGATTGGTTATTGGTTGAAACAATACAAAAAAACTGAACCACCTGCTCCCACTGAAATATTATAAGCACAACATGAGTGACAGTCTCCAGTCTGAAAAACTCAAATGAACTATCATTCATCTCCAACCACACTCATGTTGTGCAAACACAGTGAAGGTGTTAATATATGTTGGTGAATCATTGCTATGCATACCAAAGCTTCAACCAGGTGTGTGTCTAAAAGTGATAAGTACCCACCTGATGTGCTGCTGCTGCAGCTAGGAAAAAAAGACCTCACCACCTGCAAAGAGCTCCATAAAAGCAGGGTTGCAATTGTGTGGTACATATGTGACCTGAACTCTTGCAAATGCAGGTAGAGGAGAGGAGCCCAATATCCCCAAAAGGTGGATTTCGCCCATCAAAAGGTGACCTGGAAAGCTAGCCAACTCATGCTCTGGATTATGCACCCCACTATTTGCCACAAAATATCCAACCTTTTTTGCCCAGAGGCGGTATATTTGTCTAACGCCATCTTGGTGTCATGGAGAAAAAGATGTTATGATAGACCTCCAGCCTTATGTGAAATGATTGTGTGCACAACGATTACTTCTGATCTAAATACGGCACTGCAGCAATAATCGATGAAATGCATGAAATGTGGGTTGTTGCTGATTGCATGCTGATTAGGAAACTCTGGCCAAAAATGGTCTCATCCAGGAGGGAAACTGGATATATGCATCCAATTTATTTATAGTTTACTAGAATGGTTTGTTATTCCATCCTCTTGTTTTGCGTTTTAGATCCCAGAAGTCTTCGTCAGCATGGACAATAATCAGAAATCCTGGAAACTGACGTCCCGAATATCTGAAAGGCCAAATGTTGATAACTGCTGGTGTAATTGAACAATAGGATTGCTCAGTGCTACTTTTCTGTTCCACACCCATATCACAATAAATCCTAACTTATACCTTTTTGCTTGAAAATTCTACCTTCCTCGCTGCATTTCTGCTAACAGGAATCTGCTGACAAAGGTCTTGCCAGTGCCATATATCATTTAGTACCTCAGTATTCTAGAAATTAATGTCCTAGCTTTCTCAGAATCAATCTTTAGGTGAGATAGTTGAGTTTTGACTGTTAGAAGCTAAAGGAATGGCATTGTCATTGAAAGCATAACAATCTTTCGATAGAAATGGAAATACTTCAGGAGCTCAATGTTTCAGATCTAGAAATTCAGAAAGCAAATTCCTTTTTCAAAAAAGTAAAAGAGAGATAATTATAGCTAAAGATTTATATTTTTATAAGGAAATTGAGATTTTAAGCTCTCAGTATTTATATTAGTTGCAGAGTTAGACAAAATAACTCTGCAACTAATAACTGCATGAGCAGTGTTTCAGTAATTAAAAGTGGAAACACAGCCATTCTCCTTAGGATAAATGGGAAAAGCCCCTTATAGCCAAGATTGGCACTGGGAGTGTTAAAGACTCCAGCACAGCCATCTGTCAAGATACTCAAAAAGAACCACTCCGAATTTGAAATGCCCACAGGTTCTAGCACTCAAGAGGAAGCATGTGAGGTGGGAGACAAATAGACAGAAGGTCATCTTTATCTTCAGGACCCATAAAACTTTATTCATTGTTCTATCTTTAGCCACTTATTTTCGACTGATGTATCAGAGGTACAATTTTAAAAATCAATATGCGTTGTTGAAGAATAAAATCTTATAAAGGGCCACAAACATTATCCTCATTCACACCTACAGGTGGCATCAGGAATGGCTAATTTCATTTTCACAGTTCATAGCACTGAAATTGATAAATTTGATCATTTTATTTATTTATTTATTTCACTAAAATCATTATGCAATTTTTAAACATTACATATGAAAATCGGTCATGCACACTTTCTGAACGCACACATTGTTCTGCATGGTTTCCACAGTGCATGGTCCCCTAATATAATAACTACATGCCATCAAATCAAGTCTGACTGATGGCAACATTTCTTCAGGGTTTTCCAGGTACAGAGTACTCAGAAGTGGTTTACCATTCCCTCCTTCTGGGAGCACCCTAGGTTTGTGGAGCTTGTCAGTGGCGGCACAGACTGGCTCTACTCATAGGAGGCAGAGTGGCACTCAGTGTTTAAACCACTGTGCAATCCAGCCAGCTTCTCCTTTAATATAATACAATCTATAGGATAATACCTGACATCACTGTTAACAATATATGCATTCTTTGTGCTCTTTCCCCTAATATATGCACTTTCATACACATTATTTGATTGAGGAACTGGATCATACAATTTGGAGAAGAACAAACACTGAAGGATAACTAAGTCTCTGTTCGCATATTGATTCACAAAGTGTGAATTAGGTAGGGTCACATTAAAATGCAAATGAAACAGTGTCTCCCTTTTCTCTAGATCACAGAGAAATTTAACCAAAACTAGGGACTGTAGCATACAGCACTGCCCCTCCTCCACACATTTTGTTTTTATATCAGCAAATTCACACATTTCCCCCCTGCATCACATGCTTCATTTGACAGTCATACAGTGGAATGGCAATGAAAAATGTGGATGTCTTACAATTAGTGTATCATAAAATCCTGTATTAACATGAAGTTTGGAAAATAGTGGCAAAGAATAATGTGTACATTGAAAAATTAGCAAGTGATTGCCTAACTTTCAGAAAATCTGCACAGGAAAAGACAACCTTGCAACCAAATGAAGAACTGGGATAGTCCAGGACACTACAAGGTGCAGTGATTGCCTTAATGAAATGGAATGAAGTGAAGAGGAGTAAACTAGAAAGATCAAAGTCGGACAGTGTCAGCAGTGCCATTCAGTATTAAAGAAAACTCTGTGGTCTGGTCCAGCATATTTCTTATGCTGATGTCCTTCTGCTACATCTAGTTCAGCGAGAGCATTGATGTTACATGTCTCTTCCGTAGACATATTCATCTTGCACATTCTGTACTGTCTTGTGGGCACAACCCTGTTCCTTTATGAATTTAATGGCATTTAATGCTTGTGACAATTTTAAATAGCCTTTGGGTATTTTGCTGTTGCTGACTGACTTCAACTGTGCTTTTTCTTGTCATTTCCCCCCTTGTGCTGAGGTTTTACTCTTTGCCTTGCACAGCATTAGGTTATCTGTGATAAGTCAGAGTACTTGTTAAAAATAAATATTGAAGTGATAATTTCCTCATTTTCTTCTTCTTGTTGTTGCTGTTGTTAAGATTTAGAGCCCTCTCCCTTCACCCATATCTCTCTGTAAGTCTCCATTTCATATTTTAAGAAATACATCAAACTATCTGAATTATGGAATGGCATGAATTAAAAAACCGAATTGCAAAATTCATTCAAAATTACTAGTTTCATCAATTTGCATTTGTAGATATTGGTAACTCCCAGCAAAATTAAATCAATGAATTTTTTAATGTAGAGAAGAGCCAGGGAAACATTTGTCCATCATGTTTGTTGTCTCTAGGCACCCAGGGGTCCAATTTATCAGGTTTTAATATATAAAAATGAATTCACAACTGATTCATAAGGAATATCATAAATTTATTATTCATAATTTGTCAGCTTTGATGAATTGCAAATTGAAACAAATCACAGTTTTCTGATTTGTGCCCATCTCTAGTTTGAATCATTATAGATGTCATGACTGTTCTATTCAATGGTGTGTCTGTATTATATGTTTTCCATAGCCAGTTATTCACATTTAAATCCATTGGTAGTGCCACAGACCATTTTTCTAAACAGAAAATATCCCCCTCTGAGGCAGAATAAAATGTTTTAAAGGTTACATCCATTATAAATAACTACAGAAAATAACAGATGCCATGAACAGATAATACGGAAGTTTAGATGTAGTGAAACAATACCTCAAAGACACACAACAAAAGTCCCATTTAGACATTGTTCTGAATATGTGAAAGCTATGAGGCTGCCTCAAATGTCTCTGTCGCCCTGTCGTATTCCTCTTAGATCCCTGTGTTAAGCAATAAGATCTGTACACGAATCCTATTCATTTGAATGCCAATAGGACTCTACTGTAGACTGTAGCCCAATTTAGGCATTCCAAAAAAAGTGTTTAATCTAAGAAGCAAAAGTGGGGAGCACATTCTAGTCCCACCTCTGGACCTAATGCTATCTTCACAAGGGGATAGACTATCCAAAGAAGAAAAAGTTGCTGATAATGCAGTAGTTCCACATGATTGTGGGTCATGAAAATTCAGAGTTCCCAAATGTATGGTGAACTTCCAGATGTAGCAAATGATGTTCTTCTCAAAATGTCCTTCTTTACATGGAAACAGCTACAGGTAGGAAATGTGGCTAGAAATCTCTTCCCGGCCACTTGGTCAAATTAAACATTTTCATTTTGAAAAAACAAAGACTTTTGAACAGTTTTTTTTCCAGTATAAAAAGTACTCCTTTATAACTAGGAACCCATGAAGAGAATGGGGTGAGGGAGTAGTGGAGAGGATCCATGCACATGCTTTGTTGGCAGAAAATACCAGATGGTTTCCAGTTCACATTTCTCATATCATTTTTATTTTTGCAGATTTTGACTGCTCTGGGGCCGCTGAGTGATTCTGAAAGAAGCTTCAATTTTTACAATCGGTTACTCTCCTCCTTCTGGGAGATTCTACTTCTCCCTTTTTGTGTTCTTTCATTCATTCCTCTCCTCCCCATGATTTTACTAATTTATCTTATATTTTCCCTTCTGATTTTCCATATGGATTCTCCTGGACCAATTTTCCTGCACACTCCCCTGAGTTGTCAGGAACCTGTTCCTTGGAATAGGTAGCTATATATATTTCTTTTTCCATCTTTAGGCCAAGACTGCTGAACATAGCAAGCTTCAGCTAGAGGGCTGTTGAAATATATGTGGTGAATGTAATGCTTTATGAAGCATTACTGTGTCTGATTTTGCATCATCACAATTCCACCTGATACTCTGATCCAGATTTTTCTGCTTTACTCTTTTCTCAGCATTGCATTGGATTGTGTTAGAAATTCATTGATTTATTTTGTGTTTTCATGTTGTGGTTCTTAATTTATTCCCTGTTTATCTGCTATGATCTGAATACAGTATATCTTCAAATAATCTTTGGTCACAGCTTTCACTGACTTGGCCACCTAAAGGACCTCATTTTCCACATTAATGTCAGATACATATGAATTTTCTGATATACGAATGAACACAAGTAGGAACGCAATCCTTTGTCATATCCTGCTACTAACCTTACCCAAATCAGGAATGGGACAGGTGAGGATGAAGATTTTGATGCTGGTACCAGCATGAATTTCCCCATTCCTCCTCTGCAGGGCTCAGTTTCACATAAAAGGGAATTGCAGAAGAGAAACAAGCAAATTTGCTTCCTTCACAAGGAGAATGGCAAAATGCTGGTGGTAAGAGAGTTCCAGATTTATGTTAAAGTTCCTTTTCCAATCAGAAATCAGTATTTTAAGGTGCCATATATTTCAGTATTAAATATATAGGATCATTGCAGGGAAGTGAACTGGAGGCTTCATTTCAATCTATGACCCAACTTCCACTGACATCAATTGAGTGATTTTTTTTTTTGCTACGAGTGTCAAATAGCTCTCAATGAGATTCATAAGAAACACTAGAGATAAGATTACAACAGCAGAGTCCACACAGATAACCACTGCAAACTTTGCAGTTCATCATATCTACCACTCATTATTAGAGTCATATAAGCCTTTTGAACAGCTATTGTTCTTCACAATGTTTATACAGAATGCATTGGAAGGAAGGTTATTGAAATCTGAATCAGACATAATAACAAACCTGCTATGGAAGAACATCAAGGTTATTATGGCAGACGTTATGAAAAATTCAGAAATGAGCCAAGCCTATATAATTTCCTCCTCTTGCTGGGTATGTGCCTGGCAATAATAAAAGGTCTAACCGTTACATGGTCACAAGCAGAGAAAGCTTCCAAACACAAGAAAGTTTTAGATTAAATCTGCCATTTTACAAGGCAATAATTCTGGCTGGGCAGTCTGCGTCCCTGGATATTATTCCCTTTATTAGAAATGTTGCTAGAAATGTTTCTCTTTGTTTAATGCCAGTACCTTTTAAAAATAATCATTTAATTGAAATAAATGTTGGCATGCAGCTCAGGGGGGAAATACAAGATACCTTTCACAGCTTTGCAAAAACCAAGAGAAAATGCATTTACGAATTCAAGAAATAGGAGAAGCAACAGCTCAGTTTGTAATTTATGTTCATGCAGTGGTAGCATAGCATACTGGTGCTTGTAACATTAATTTGTGCTCTCTTTTTGAAGAAGTAGCTGCATGATTTACTCAAAGTTTGCAGTGATTTTTTAAAAATAATAACACTGGAGATTTTCTGCTAGAGCTGAAATGAGAAAGGTTTACCTGTTCAGTGGTGATTCATACCAGTTCATCTTTTGGCCATGCATTATCCAGTAAGCCTCATTCAGAGGCAGCACACTGGCTTCACTGCCCCACCTCCTGTGGGCGGTGCCCCTGAGTAGGTGCTCACCAGAGGAGGTGGGGCTGGGAAGTGTTGAACCCCTGCTCAGCTGAATAATGAACCAGTTGTTCAAATGTGGGCTCATGCCCATCTCTACTTAGAAGAGTTTGTTGAGGTCCAGATCAACAGCAAACAAACAACAAATTGCTTCCAACGGACTAAAGAGAGGGAAGAGAGACACTTAGAAAAGAGGGTAGTCTCTCTCTGAATTCAGTGGCAGGAGGGAATGTTTGGTTAATGCAGTCATCCCAGCTCAGAAAGATATTTCCCGTTAAAACAAACTAAAGGCAGCATACACCTCCAAAAAGGTGTGCCCTATATGAATTTTTCTTCTCCTCCTTCAAAGGCATCTAATTTGGATAACTGTCCAGAATTTTTGCTTGGGTACAGGACTTCCAGGCAAATATGTATGTTTCCTCCACTGGCTTATTACTGTTTATTGTGTCATTGTAGTTTATTATAAGGTGCCTTGGTAAGAAGAGTGGTGTACTGTATACCTACCTACCTACCTACCTAATGTGAGCATGTGGATTGGATAGGGCAAGATGTGACAGTCAAATCAATGATCAGGAAGAATGATTTTCATTAGAGATGGGCATGATTCAAACCATGAACCAGAAACCCACACAAACTGGGCTGGTTCATGCTTTCCCTGGATTCCATTTTGTTGACATGAAGCAGAGGCAGTAGGCCTGGGTCCTTAAAATGGGCCTTTCTGGTTCATGCCCATCTCTAATTTCCACCAATTTCAAAGTGGAAATCTGAAATTATTCAAGTGTTAGATGGTTCAATAGGCCAACAGGACTTCACTGGTGTTGGGGAGTGGATGGTGAAAGTGGATGATAGGTAGAGACAATCTTTTTCTTCTTCAGAGTGAGGAAGGGACTAGAGGGATATGTGAGGCTTCTGAATTATAAAAGCAAGCAAACAATAATATATAATTGTCCATTTAAGAAATTAAACTTGTAACACATTTTAGAAGTAGTGAAGCCTGTTAGAGTAGGCCAATTGTAAACAGTGTGGATACTACGTTGTAAGTTAGACTTGTTGTTAATGTGTTATCAGAATGTCTGTGTAAACAATGGCCAGAGGAGATTCCAGCCAGAAGCAAGTGGAATCTGATTAGTCTGTAAGCAACATGTGACTGCCATTTCCCATGCTTGAGCACAGTCTGTGAGAGAGAAGGAGGACTTATTTCAAGAAGGATTTTCATGGCTGCATATGAAGAGAGATTCCAGCTTAAAGATGTAGTTAAGAAATTAAATAGTGAGGCTTCTCCCTCATCATTTTATTTAAATTAAAGAAGGATCCACGTTTTGTTATTTTCAAGTAAGAGCCCTATTTTTGTGTAACATTCAGTAGTTTTTAATAAATATATTTTATTATAAATATGGTGCCTTGAAAGTGATTGTTTGGTAATTCTAAGCTCTCAGCAATAGCAGGTTGGTGACATAAGAACATAAGAACATAAGAAGAGCCATGCTGGATCAGGCCAACGGCCCATCTAGTCCAGCTTCCTGTATCTCACCATGGCCCCACCAGATGTGTCTGGGAGCACACGAGACTAGATCTCTGTCTCCTGCTACCACTCCCCTGCACCTGGCACTTGAAGTAACCCAGTTTTAAGCCTGGAGATTACACATCTCAATCATGGTTCGTAAACTGTGATGGACTGTTCCTCAAGGAATCTGTCCAATCCCCTTTTGAAGGCATCCAGGTCAGATGCCATCACCACAACCTGTGGCAGGGAGTTCCACAGACTAACAACGCGCTGGGTGAAAAACTATTTTCTTTTGTCTGTTCTCACTCTCCCAGCCCTCAATTTGAGTGTATGTCCCCTAGTTCTGGGGACATCTTTCATTTAAACCAATCCATGGAGCTTTATTAGCCTCCAGGCTTTAGAATTGGCTGAGGTTATTTTATTGCCTGGGTAGAGATTAATTAGCTCATCTCAAAGAGAAGAGACCTGAGAGTCCAGTGCACTTGTTGCAACTTGTAAGTTTTAAATTTGTGGTTAACTTGTTGAGCCAATGTAAATTGTTGCATTGGCTCAAATCATGTCACATATTGGAACTCTTCAAAGTTTGAGTTTGAATATTCTCAGGTGCTGCCTTTGAAATGTTGTGTCCTGAAACAGACAAAATTTTGACACCTGTCTAATGAAATTAAAATAAATCTACCTTTTTGAATAAATAAGCTGCACAGCTCAGGTTTCATAACCCAAGGCAAAGGACATACCAAGCTAGAAGCTAGCCAACAGGAACCTGGGCACTGCAATACAATCAACATCAGTAATATCAACTTCTTTTTCTTAGTGTTTGTTCCACTTGGTGGTGGGGTCCACTACACACCAGTAATATGAACAACTTTAATACAGTAAACCATGCATGTAAATTAATAACTCCTTATCTTAGTCAGATTGTGTCATGCTCAGTTTTATAGAAAGATCCTCCCTCTAAGTACTACTCTGTTTGCATTTTGGATAAGCAATTGAGTAATGCTTCTTGTGTCAGTGAATTTCACAATATGTTGTGCATCCTGTAACCAAGTTTAATAAAGCTATCACTGTGGACAAATAGATTCCTTACAAACAGTTTAAATCATTTCCCCTCTGACATTGTAATTGTATGACTAAAATCTAGCTAGAAAGTTCAGGAAAGGTAAGCTATGATACTTTCTATAGTGTATCTTATCATGTCAGTCTCATCAGGAACCCACTTTGTTCCACAATACATCAACCTGCTTTTGTGGTTTGTGGAACTCAGCTTGATGAAATAAAAAGTGTTACTCCTCCTGCATAAGATGGATCAAAGCATACCATTAATCAAATAGATATGAACATTAGAAATAATGATATGAGGTGTTCAAATGATACAACTCACATGCAATAGGAACTTGATCTCTCAGGAAATTAAAATGGTTTATCAAAAAGGCCATATTTAACTGGCTGCATGATACAATTAAAAATGAAAATTGAACCTGTTAATCGGGAGATTGCCATTGAATTAGTTTCTTATTCCATAGTGGATAATTTTTTTTAAATAACTATACACTTTTTATATTTGTGAATTGCAAGAAATGAAATGAAAATGAAATAAGTATATCTTTTTCACCTTCTCAAGATGTCATACCTATTGAAAGAAAGTACAAGCACTATTACAATATTATTTATTTATTTATTTATTTATTTATTTATTTATTTATTGCATTTATACCCTGCTTATCTACAATATATACTCTAAGCGGCTTACAAAACATCGGGCCTTAATAGCCATAAATTACAAAAAAAAAAAAAAAAATAACACTAAGCAAAGTTAAAACCTAATGGCACCTCAATGACTGACAATGAAATAGTTTACGATGGCGGAGGAAAAAAAAACAACAGTTAAAGATCGCCAAAGGCTTCCCGGAAAAGGTAGGTCTTTAACGCCTTCCGGAAGGCCAGCAGGGACTCTGCAGAGCGCACTTCACTGGGGATGGAATTCCAGAGGCTAGGGGCCGCCACTGAGAAAGCCCGGGTCCGAGTACTCGTCCTCCGGGCTTCACGAGGGGTGGCGACCCGAAGCGTGTGCGCTCGCGCCTGCCGAACGGGACGGGCCGAGGTTGATCGCTGAGCGATATTATTATTATTATTATTATTATTATTATTATTATTATTATTATTAGTAGTAGTAGTAGTAGTAGTAGTAGTAGTAGTAGTAGTAGTAGTAGTAGTAGTAGTAGTAGTAGTATCATGTGCATTGCCTTGGAAAAGTTTGATAAGTATCTGATCAGGCTACTGTGTCCTACTTTATTGATCTGAGTTAGAATTGTGATTTGCTCCTCACTCTCAAGAATTTAAAACATGAAAGCCTAACATAGTAATAGAGCTTCCTTTCAGAAACAGGAGAATGTTAATCCGTGCATATAAAAAGTTGGTGTCACAAACAGGTATGTGCGCATTGTGAAGTCAACATTTGCAAATTTCCTTCCTTTCCCATCACAATGACTGGCCCACTCATGACTCTGGCTCTAAGAGACAATGATGCATGGTTGTATTCCACACTTGCAACTCGTTTGAAGTCTTGCTCCATAAACATTACAACATGCTAGCACAGAGTAACATGGCTACCTCATCTAAAACTACATTTTCCCATTCAGTTTACATGGTATATGCAGCCTGAATGTGTTTCCTCTGCTGGATGAAGCATGTTTTAGCAGTGTTTGGGGTATTGTTGCCTATAGCTAAGCCTGCCTTAACTGAGTGATTGCATAAAAGACAAGGCAAGACCATCATAGCTTAGGTATATCTAGGCCACAACTTCACAGCAGACAGTATTCTGGCCAAGCAATTGAGTCAGATTCAGTGCATCAAAGGAGCATGTCTGCCATTTGATGTTCCTTGTACTTTTTTGTTAATTCATGTTATCTCTCTGTTAGTTACAGGAACCCTGGCGTGTCCACCCTATCAGTCTCCTGTGTCCCGTTTCCAATTGTATGTTCCTGAGCCCAGCATTGGGGCTGTAAAAAACAGTGATGACCCTGCTGGGGAGCCACATGGTTGGCACTGATCCCAGGGGCCACGTGGTCAGCACTGTAAATGTTAAAAAGATAAAAAATAAATAAAAAATTGTGTGCTGTGGCTGTGGGGCAGCAAGCTTGAGAGGTGCTGGCACCAACCCAGCGTGTCACAGCTGTGAAGGGGAAAAAAAGCCCCTGACATCAGGGACTTAAAACCCCCCACAAAAAACAAAAACAAATTAAAAAAACCCAAGTGCCAACCTGGCCCAGGAGCAGCTGGGGGGGGCTGTGCAGTTGGTGCTGGAATTTCTTTAAAGAAAATAATAATTAAAATGGTGCCTGCTGGCCAGCCCCAGAAAAAAATAAAGAATAATAAAGGGGGGAAAAAACTAGGTCTGGCCTGTGGGCCAGATGGTCCCGGGCCAACCAAAATAATAATAATAATAATAATAATAATAATAATAATAATAATAATAA
>JAHTLZ010000330.1:29969525-29984633 GCA_023846285.1 Phrynocephalus versicolor
TTTTTATTATTATTATTATTATTATTATTATTATTATTATTATTATTATTATTATTATTATTATTATTATTATTATTATTAGTAGTAGTAGTAGTAGTAGTAGTAGTAGTAGTAGTAGTAGTAGTAGTAGTAGTAGTAGTAGTAGTATCATGTGCATTGCCTTGGAAAAGTTTGATAAGTATCTGATTAGGCTACTGTGTCCTACTTTATTGATCTGAGTTAGAATTGTGATTTGCTCCTCACTCTCAAGAATTTAAAACATGAAAGCCTAACATAGTAATAGAGCTTCCTTTCAGAAACAGGAGAATGTTAATCCGTGCATATAAAAAGTTGGTGTCACAAACAGGTATGTGCGCATTGTGAAGTCAACATTTGCAAATTTCCTTCCTTTCCCATCACAATGACTGGCCCACTCATGACTCTGGCTCTAAGAGACAATGATGCATGGTTGTATTCCACACTTGCAACTCGTTTGAAGTCTTGCTCCATAAACATTACAACATGCTAGCACAGAGTAACATGGCTACCTCATCTAAAACTACATTTTCCCATTCAGTTTACATGGTATATGCAGCCTGAATGTGTTTCCTCTGCTGGATGAAGCATGTTTTAGCAGTGTTTGGGGTATTGTTGCCTATAGCTAAGCCTGCCTTAACTGAGTGATTGCATAAAAGACAAGGCAAGACCATCATAGCTTAGGTATATCTAGGCCACAACTTCACAGCAGACAGTATTCTGGCCAAGCAATTGAGTCAGATTCAGTGCATCAAAGGAGCATGTCTGCCATTTGATGTTCCTTGTACTTTTTTGTTAATTCATGTTATCTCTCTGTTAGTTACAGGAACCCTGGCGTGTCCACCCTATCAGTCTCCTGTGTCCCGTTTCCAATTGTATGTTCCTGAGCCCAGCATTGGGGCTGTAAAAAACAGTGATGACCCTGCTGGGGAGCCACATGGTTGGCACTGATCCCAGGGGCCACGTGGTCAGCACTGTAAATGTTAAAAAGATAAAAAATAAATAAAAAATTGTGTGCTGTGGCTGTGGGGCAGCAAGCTTGAGAGGTGCTGGCACCAACCCAGCGTGTCACAGCTGTGAAGGGGGAAAAAAAGCCCCTGACATCAAGGACTTAAAAACCCCCACAAAAAACAAAAAAATTAAAAAAACCCAAGTGCCAACCTGGCCCAGGAGCAGCTGGGGGGGGCTGTGCAGTTGGTGCTGGAATTTCTTTAAAGAAAATAATAATTAAAATGGTGCCTGCTGGCCAGCCCCAGAAAAAAATAAAGAATAATAAAGGGGGGAAAAAACTAGGTCTGGCCTGTGGGCCAGATGGTCCCGGGCCAACCAAAATAATAATAATAATAATAATAATAATAATAATAATAATAATAATAATAATAATAATAATAATAATAATAAATTTTAAAAAAGGGTGGCCCTTGGGGAAGCAAACACCTCTAAAAATGGCATGCCCCAGCTGTGAGGAAGCAAGCTTTAGAGGTGCTGGCACCAAGCCAGTACCTCTCAGCTGTGAAAAAAAAAAGTCCCCGGGGAAAAAAAATTAAAAGCGCCAACCCAGCTTGGGAGCGGCACAGAAACAAAAAGTAAAACACATTAAAAAACGAAATGAAATGAAACAAAATACAACACTTTTTTTAAAAAAACTTCATTTTGTATTAACAAAATGAAATGGGGAAAAAAAAGAATAATGAAATGAAACACCATTGATGCCCATCTCTACTAGCAACTAGATACTTCCAAGCTCTGGGTCTGTGTAATGTATTTTTGCACATTCAAGCTAGCACAGCCTTCACACCAAGGGGACATGTGCACAAAGGTAAAGTATGAACATTTAGATCTGAGATACACTAGTAGACAATTCCTTTGGCTAGAAGAAGTAGCACGGCAGTCAATGAGCCCATGAAAAGGTGTGAGTACAGATAATGAAGAATGTTAAAAGTGGCTCACTAGTAAAGGTAATCAGGCTGATAATAATCTCTCTTATCTACAAAGTAACAATAGCCTATTTGACACAAATAGCAAGCTGTGTGAATCGGTATCATTTCACTCTTAGCAATGACTTAAAAAGCCTTGATTCAGCACTTTTAAGTGGGTTTCCAATATATAGTATACCTTATACAGATGTTTTGTCTTAGAGACAAAATGTATGTCCAGTATCTGATGAAGATAGCTTGTTTTTGCATGTGTGGTTCAAAAGATGCATTTTCCTTCTGGATTTTTTCCCGCTTGCTGGGATGCTGATTAGGTAGTTCATATATATATATGTTTGTGTGTGTGTGTGTGTGTGTGTGTGTGTGTGTGTGATTTGACAACATTGACAAATAGAGATGGGCACGACTCAGAAAAAAAGTTTCGTTTTCGTTTTCGGCTAGGGTCTGAGTCGTTTCGTTTCCGTTTTCGTGGGCTAATTTCAAAATTTTTCATTTTCATTTCGTTACGTAACGAAAACGAAAAAATGAAAATGAAAACGAAAAAATTTTCGTTTCTCCCCATTTAGCTCAATTGAGTGCTTTTCCAGTAACGAAAAACGAAAATTGGCTCGAAATTAGTCGTTTCGTTTCCGTTTTCGGTCCAGGTTGGTGCCGATTTTCGTTTTCATTTCGTTTCCGTAATGAAAACGAAAAACAAAAACGAAAACGAAAATACCGCTAAGTCGTGCCCATCTCTATTGACAAATAATGAATCACAATTTTATTCTCACTTGTAGAGACATCTACACCTTCCAAAAACAATACAAAGAGGTATGTGGAAAAATATATTGCATTCTGTTCCACCCCCTTTAAAGAAAACCTTCAACTTGAAAATTATATCTTGTTAAATGTTGCAGCTGCAGAGCGAGAGAGAGATGTGCTCTTTTAAACTCCTATTCTTACAATCAGAAAATAAGCCATAAGATAATGAGGGTTTTTTTTTTCCATCACGATTTGGGCTATTCAAATAATCTCATTACCTAAGGGATCTCAATTGGCATGTATGGGTATATTTCAGCTAATCTGGTTTATAGATCACAGCCCGTATGGTCAATGTGAAGATAATAATTATTGATGAGGCCAAAAGCAGAAGGAATAGTGTGTGGGAGACAGAATACAAATGTGGGTTGACTTTCACTGATATTTCTGCTCCTGGCACGGCCAGACCGATACAGAGGTATGAAGGAATATGTCTGTAATTGTACAGGGTGTGGAGGAAGCAAACATTTGTTGCTTTAGAGGGGTTTCTTGTAACCCCACTCTTTGTGAGTAGATGGAGGAGACTACTTGATTACTCATGCCTGTTTTTTATCTAAAAGAAGAATTAAGCTTTATTAGACATTAAGTGGGTGGGAAGGAATATATTCTCTCTTGTAAAAATTAAAATAAAATTATGCAAAGGTACAACAACACAGGGCTTCCTCCCAGGGCAAAACTTAACCAAACAACACATTTCTTGAGCAATCATGAGATTGCTAAGACACATATACTATCCATGTGGCCCTTATATTAAATGCACAGCCATGCAGTTTTCCTGGTACCTAGGTGGGAGTCTCTCCAAAAAGTAACAGCAATTTGAGGAACTGTTTGTTAACTCAGTTATCTGTCTCAGTGCCAACTCACTTGTTGTTGTTGTTTAGTCGTTCAATCGTGTCTGACTCTTCGTGACCCCATGGACCAGAGCTCGCCAGGCCTTCCTATCTTCCACTGCCTCCCAGAGTTTGGTCAAATTCATATTGGTTGCATCGATGACACCGTCCAACCATCTCATTCTCTGCCGTCCTCTTTTCCTTTTGCCTTCAATCTTTCCCAACATCACAGACTTTTCCAAGGAGTCCTCTCTCTTCATGAGGTGGCCAAAGTACTGGAGCTTCAGCTTCAAAAACTCACTAACAGTTAGCTAATCATAATTTTTTTCTACTAATTTTTTCATCACTGGTGTCCATGTTAGATATAAGAATACTTCTAAGTTTCAAATGTGTTCTCTGATACAGAGTGAACTCTGTCCAAATTAGGTAGACTACTAACTTCATGAGCAGATGACTCACACACCAAGGATGATATCTACATCTTGCAAAACCTGATCCCCAACAGACGGGCCCTTGTCCTGTACTTTCCTAAGCACAATCATGTAGTATTTTGACTGCCTAACCTGAATAAGATGTAAATTTAATATTGACCTGGATATCATAATGCTATTGATGAAATTTCACACCAAAACCTTCAATAACCTAATTTACAAGTTTCATTTAGGTGTTCTCTTGGTGTAAGCCTATTTCATTTGCAAATTATTCAAGTTAGCTGTTGGAGGGAATGTTAAGGAAGATTGTGATTTTTAAAAAATGGACCTGAGAAGGAAATTGAGTTAATAAACAATTTTACCTCTTTTAGATCTCACTACATCATTGGAAAAATGCTCCTCAAAATCTTTGACATATTTTTAAATGTTGAATTTATAAAGCTCTACATATTATGAATCTGTTGAGTTTTAGATTGTAACATTTGGGACTGTAATTGATTGGAAAGAACTTTGTTCCTTTAAGTTTTACACCTGCTCTTAATCTGATACAAAGTAGATTTTTCTATGTGCTGTGTTTATTATTTTCAAGGGATTGAAACATAGAGAATATTAATGCTCATTATCATTTGAACATGCTTCAGAAAAAGTTGCTCCTGATTTTACACTCTTTGGTTCTGCCTCAAAATGGAAAATGAAATTACTTCCTGTTAGGTTGATTAAACATTCACTGATGATATAATACATTGTTTATTGAAAGAATATGGTAGTCACACATTTGAAATTTTAATATCTTCTTGAGGCTTTGTGCACAGATGGGCTGGGAGAGGGAGGGAGCCTAATGAAACCAACAGGACATATTTCCCGTTAAATATGATTAGGAGTGAAGTGTGAAAAAAGGACATCCCTGAGGAGGGCTGCAATCAGAGTTGGTACTCTATAAAATTGGAATACTCTGAATGACAGATAACAGTTTATTAATAATCTCTCCCTCTGTCAAATAATGTATTGATTAAAATTGTGTGTATGATGTATTCAGTTCTTAAAGAACCACAGAAAAGTCAAGCTGAGAATAGCTGAATGCATGTTAAATTGTAATATATTTATAAACTAAACCCATTTGTTGCTTGCGAAACCATTCTGGAATAAAACAAAGGCCCTTCTAATCTAACATCATTCCCATAGTGGGCAAATCGGTCATTGTCAAGAGCTGACAAGAAGGACATGCAAGAAACTATAGCCACTCTCAAAGATTATCTGGCAGCTTATATACAGAGGAATGTGGTGTTTCATTGTAAAGGTGACATATAGCTACCCTGACTAGTAGCTATTGATAGTCTGAACTGCTAAAAATTCCAAATGGTCCTTTTAAAGTCATACAAGATGTCAGTCAGCACTACATCTTGTAACAGAGATTGTCAAAGTTTAACTAAATGCTGTGTGAGGAAAGTACTTCCTTTGATTGGTATTCCAAAATTTAGGTTCAGTGGATGAGAGAGAAGAAAACTCCATACCTACTTTACTTGTATGACAGTGTTATAAATCCATATAAAGTCCTTACTTACTTTTTAACATGATACAAACAGCCCCAAATATTTCAACCTTTCCTCACACAGATCTTGGTCTAATCTATTCAAGTTCCCTTCTGAAGGTTCCAAAAGAGAATATATTTAACTACAGAATGATTGTAGTTAAATATTATGACACTAACACTCTTATCTAGGGGTAGCAGTGGTGGCAAGGGGGCTGCAGTGGTGGTGAAGTGCCATGAGTGAAAGCAGTGATGATATGCAGCCACTCCCTCTGTCTCCGATGACCAAATAACCTCCTGCTGGGGAGGAGGGAGAAGATCAATGAAGTGCCATCCCCCTCCCACCCGACAACTCCCCATCCGCCCCTGCCCTTATCGCCAAGCTAGCACTGTTTCCAGTGTCTCCTCTGTAGTTACCATGTGGCGGCAGCAGCATCAGTGGTGGTGGTGGAAAAGGCAACCACATAGCCCTGCGGATGCCTGTGGGCCATGCGGGAACCTCTTCAGCTGCTGCCTCTGTGCTGATATTTCAGAGCAATGTGATTGTGGGTGTGTAGTATCGTCCACCAGATCAAAAACTTGAGGGGGACCTTGAAATGAGGAGAGAAATCATGGAGGTGTCTAAGAGGGACAGGATAATAATCATGGGGGACTTCAATTATCCTCACATAAACTGGGCCAATGCGAGCTCAGGGCAAGAAAGAGAAACTGGGTTTCTCAACATGCTAAATGACTGTGCATTAAAGAAAATTCTCATGGAGCCCACCCGAGAACAGCCAACTCTGGATCTAATACTATGTGATAAGCAAGACCTGGTCAGAGATGTGAATGTCACTGAGCCTCTGGGGAACCATGCTCCTATCTCCTTTGCTATGCGTGTTGGGAGAAGAGTGTCAAGCAAATCAAATACAAAAACCCTTGATTTCCGAAGGGCAGACTTCCCTCAGATGAGGAAACTAGTTAGAAAGACATTGAAAGGAAAGGTAAAAAGAATCCAATCTCTTCAGAGTGTATGGAGCCTGTTTAAAACAACGGTAGTAGAGGCCCAGCAGAAGTGCAAAGAAAAAAGAGTTCATCTAAGTCCAAGAGGGCGCTGACATGGTTAACAAGTGTAGTTAGAGAGGCTCTAAAGGAACACAAACTCTGCCAAAAGAAATATAAGAAGATGATAAGAGAGGCAAAGAAAGACTTTGAGGAACGTATGGCTAACAATACGAAGGAAATAATAAAACCTTTAAATATGTTAGAAATCGAAAACCTGCCAGAGAACTGGTTGGCCTTCTGGATGATGAGTGAGGAAAAGGGGAGATAGAGGAGGACTTGAAAATTCCAGAAAAATTAAATGAGTGCTTTGCATCTGTCTTCACGACAGGAGACCTTGGGCAGATTCTTGACTAAAGAATTAAATCAAATACAGGATAAAAGAGAGAATGTTTTAGGACTAATTGGTAAATTGAAGATCAACAAGTCACCGGGTCCAGATGGCATCCACCCAAGCGTTATTAAGGAACTGAAAAATGAAATTGCAGATCTCTTAACAGTAATATGCAACTTGTCTCTTAAAATGGCCATAGTGCTGAAGGACTGGATGATAGCGGATGTCACACTAATTTTTTAAAAGGAAGGAAGGGGGACCCGGGAAACTACAGGCTGGTTAGCCTTATGTCTGTCCCTTATCCAAAGAAAATCTTGAAAAACATAGAAGAACAAGCCTTGCTGAGAGAAAATCAGCATGGTTTCTGTAAGGGTAGGTCTTGCCTGACAAACCTTTTAGAATTCTTTGAAAAGGTCAACAGGCACGTGGATTTGGGCAAACTGGTGAATATTGTCTATCTTGATTTTCAGAAGGGTTTTGACACAGTCCCTCACCAAAGGCTGCTGAGAAGATTGTGCACTCAGGGGATAAGAGGGCAGGTCCTCTTATGGACTGAGAACTGGTTGAGATCCAGGAAACAAAGAGTAGGTGTCAATGGGCAATTTTCACAATGGAGAGAGATGAAAAGCAGTGTGCTCCAGGAATCTGTCCTGGGACCGGTGCTTTTCAATCTGTTCATAATGACCTGGAGACAGGGATAAGCAGTGAGGTGGCCAGGTTTGTGGATGACATGAAACTTTTATATGTGGTAAAAACCAGAGAAGATTGTGAAGAGCTCCAGAATGATCTCTCCAAACTGGGGGAATGGGCTGCCAAATAGCAAATGTGTTTCAATGTAGCAAAATGTAAAGTAATGCATATTGGGGCAAAAAAACAAAACTTTATCAACTCATGGGCTCTCAGTTATCTGTGATGGATCAGGAAAGAGATCTTGGTGTGTTGTCTACCCAATGTCTGGCAGTGGTGAAGAAGGCCAATTCCATGCTAGGGATTATCAAAAAGGGGACTGAAAATAAAACAGCCAATATTATAATGCCATTGTACAAAACGATAGTAAGGCCACAAGAAATATATATGGGAAAAAGAATGGTGTATACCAGAAATTATGGTGGATCATATTTGGTTCTGAGTTCTTGACAAGGAAGATGTCATGCAGATGTTCTACCTCAGTGTAAAGAAACTAGAATCCACAAAGCTATATATGGAGTCAGATAAAACTTTATATAAGTGTGTAAAGGAGACACTTCCACCTGCCCGAAAGTATATCACTCTCACATCATTATTTTCCGAATTGATTCATTCCTCAGTGATAAACCATAAAGCTGTTTCCTTAACAACGTGCAGTGTTTGTAGGCTGTTTCGTTGGTTGTCTAATCCAACATAACTACAATCTAAAATGAAGCACAATAATATTAGGTTTCATTATATTATTGGCAGCATAATTATGGCTGTTGAAATAAACTGTGTCCTCAGATTATTACTTATTACAGAGGCAGATGCCTCATCTCACTTTGGTTCCCTCTCTGCACCACCATCTCGATAAATCTGACATGTCTGCACCCACTAAGGTAATGGAATTTTCACTTTTGCCAGTAGGATGAACTTTGGAAAGTGTTTAATCAGAGATTTTATGCTCCAAAGGACCTTCAGAACTCATCTAATTTGGAAAGCTGATATTCTGAAGCCAAAATAGCAACTTAGTTATTAAAGGCAATTATCTGTGCAGGAGGAGGAGGAGGGAAAAAGCTTTCAAATTGTTCCCTTTCAAATCTCAAGTGGCTAATGCATGACTCTGCATAAATCAGAGGGATTCTTTTGATTCCCAAGCTGACCTCCACCTGAAAATTTAATTTCTCTTTCTCAAATACTCTGTTTCTCTATAATTCAAAAGAACAGTAACCTAAACCTTTGTTGGCCCTCGTTTACAATTAGCCACCCTTTCAGTACATCAATTTTTTTAAAAAACGAAAGTATTAAAGTTGCAACACAATGTGAGGCACATGCCATTTTAAAAAAAAAAACATAAAATTACTTTTCATTTGGTAAGAATTAAATTTTGCCACTGATTAGTTTTGGTCTCTTCAGTCTCAGAGTTTTTCTTTCTTTTTTGTGGTTTAAATATTTATTTCACATAATATGAACAGACAAAATCAGCCATTGTTAAGAACCACTTTAGAATGTTCACATAAACAAGAGTCTATGGTGGACAATACCTGTCCACTTATCTATTGCTAATATAAAGGAATTAGGGATTCCACACTTGAACAGCCATCTACAAAACTTTCAGATTTTGGTGTCACTATCTAAACATCTTTATATCTATTTTGCCCCTTGTTCATTTGTCTGTTTCTGGGCCCAGTTATATAGCATCTTTCAGCTCTCCTTTACAAAATGTCTTGGGTGGTCTCGCAACGCCTCTGAGAGCATATCCAGTTCTGCAACGTCCAGTAGCTTTTTCAGCAGTTCAACCTTAGTTGGTATTTCACTTTTTTTCCATTTTTGGGCGCAGAGCAGTCTAGCTGCCGTATATATGTACAAGATATATATATATGTTAATAATCTCTGGCATTATATTCAGCAACAACATTTCTGGTCTAAAGTTCAATTTAATTTGTACAATTTCTTGTGCCACTTTCCAAGTATGTCGCCAGAACTTCTGGGCTTCGTCACATGACCACCATGCGTGATAGTGAGTCCCTGGGTTCTTTCTGCATTTCCAACAAACATTTTTTGACCCTTTTGATTTTTTGGCTAGTTTTACCGGAGTGAGATGCCACCTGTGAAACATTTTAAATATATTTTCTTTAAGACTAACAGGTTTAATTAATTTGTGACTATCTTTCCACATTTTAGTCCAATGATCAATATCGATGTTATATTGAAAATTTTGAGCCCATTTAATCATTCCCTCCTTCACCCTTTCATCCTCCAGTTCATATTCTAATAAGTATGTGTACATTTTTGATGGTTCCCTCATTTGTATAAATCCACAGTTCATCAACCTGTGTTCTTCCTTCAAAGAAACCCATACATTTATCTTTTTTATATCTTGATTCCAGTTTTGCCATTGATGACCACCAATCTGTTGCTAAACCCAATTTCTCCAGTTCTATTTTATGTTTCATCTCCTTCTCTTTAGTCAGTAATTCTTGCTAAGTAAGTAGTAACCCCTTTGGGTTTATTGTTTTTAACGTGAAGGCCTCTATAGGTGCTACCCACTCAGGTATTTTTTATAAGTCTGCGTTTGAAACTTTTGCCAGACTAAGGAAAGTGCTTTCCTTATTATATGATTTGAAAAATGTGTCTGCTCCTTAATTCCCCCGTACCACACATATGCGTGCCAACCCATTCTTAAATCATGGCCTTCTAGTTTTAATATTCTTTGATTTCCAAGTGTTATCCACTCTTTTATCCAGACCATGGGACAGGCTTTATAATATAGTAACCAGTTTGGCAGCCCTGTCCCTCCTCTTTCTTTTAAATCTTGTAGTATTTTGAGTTTTATTCTTGGTCTTTTTCCTTTCCAAATAAATTTTGAGATCAGCGTGTCTAGGTCTTTGAAGTATTTAAAATTTAGTATAATTGGTAAGTTTTGAAAGAGGAATAACAATGTTGGGAGGACTGACATCTTGATTGTTGAGATTCGACCCATCATTGATATTTGCAGCTTGTTCCAGTCGTCCAGTTCTCTCTTTATTTCTTTCTGCATTGAGAGATAATTTTCCTTCATCAAATTACTTGGGTTTTTTGTGATCATAATCCCTAAATGTCTTATTTTTTGGACTTCCTGAAAATTTGTTTTAATGCTGAGTTCCTCCACATCTTTTTGTGCATATTTTTAGTCATAAATTTTGTTTTTGTATAGTTTATTTTTAGGCCTGCCACTGCTCCAAATTCCTTTATTTCTTCTAATACTTGTTCAATACTCTGCAGGGGGTTATCCAATATTACTAACAGGTCATCTGCATATGCTTGCAATTTATACTCTTCCCCCTTGATCTTAAGGCCTCTAATTCCCTTATTCCCTCTTATTTGTCTATTCAGAGTCTCAAGAGTTAAAACGAATAGTAGAGGGGAAAGTGGGCACCCCTGTCTCGTGCCTTGCATAATTTGGATGTCTTCTGTCATTTGATTATTCACTTTGATCTTCGCCCTCTGCTCGGTGTAAATAGTCTTAATTGCTTGTAGAAAAGGTCCATATGCCCCCATCTTCTTTAACTGCAAGAGCATAAACTCCCAATTCAAATTATCAAAAGCCTTTTCCGCATCCAGGAAGATCAACATCATTTGCTTCTCTGGGTGTTGTTCGTATTATTCCAAGATGTCTATTATTGTTCTTATATTTGATGTTAGTTTTCATTTTGGGATAAATCCTGTTTGGTCTTCATGTATCATTTCTGCAAGCACCTTCTTTAGTCTTGCTGCCTAGATAGTTGCACAAATCTTATAATCAACATTTAGAAGAGAGAGTGGCCTGTAATTTTTAATTTCTTTTTTTTTCCGTTCCTGCTTTGTGTAACAATGATAAGTGTGCTTCTTTCCATGAGTCTGGGATTTTGCTGTCTCTTCCAATGTGTTCCACTAATTTTTTTTTAACTGTGGGGCTAGAGTTCCCTCCAGTCCTTGATAAAATTCCATCGGGACACCATCTGGTCCTGGAGCCTTCCCCTTCTTCTGTTTTTTTCCATGCCTCCATAATTTCACAAGTTGCTATCGGATTATTTAGCATCTCTAGGTGTTGGTGACTGAATTTCCAGCTCGCTATCTTGTCTAAATATTTCCACTAATCTTCCTGTTCAATTTCTTTTTTTATATAGGTTTATGTAATAGTCTTGTATTATTTTTTGGATTTCTTTCTGCTTATGTGTTTCCAGGCTTTCTTTGTTTTCTAGTGTGCCAATCCTTGTTTCTCTCTCTCTCTCTTTTGATTTTATATGCAGACCATCTTCCTGGTTTATTCGAGTTTTCAAAAAAAATTCTGCCTTGCAAATCTGATTTTTTTTTTTTTTTTGCCATCTCTTCTTGTTCTGCGGGTAGTGCAGAAGGTACAGGTATTCAATCATGGATTTTGTAAGTCACTTTAAGGTTAAGATTAGGATTAATACAGTTACCAAGTTCATTTCAGGCCAAACCGAGGACTGTTTTGGGGTAAGTAAATTCAATCAAGTTCAAAGGATGCTGAACAGGTGGATGGCATCCTTTGGAGGAGTGAAGCTCACTGAATACACATTGTCCAGATGGCATACCTCCTTGCACTATGGGTAGAGGTTCCCTTGGTAGTTCTTCTAGTTAAGCATAGTTATTATTCAATAAAGTTATGGCCCTATTATTCCCAACACGATGTTGTCTCACCTCGTTATTTCTGGGCTGGGTAGGCAAAGACCTACATTATAGTGGATCATTGGCAGTGGAACCTTTGAGAGCTTAGAAATCTTGCTTAATATGAGCAATATTCTTTGTACCCCTTTTTTCTCAGAGTTTAGCTATCACAAGTTTTGAAAAAAAATTACTTCGACCCCCTGAGTTCATTCTCCTCCAGTAAACCATGATTGACTACTCCCTTGGGCATATGCCTTACAAATTTTTCATGTTTTACATACTCAGTTCTTTAATGACCACTACATATCTCACACGGTCAGGTAAAAAGTTATTACCAAGTTTAATTCATAAATTTTAAACAAGTCCTTTAATCAGTTGACACACAAAGATAATAGTTTAAAATAATTTATAAGAGTAATATTTCATAGTATTCGTTTGTATTTATTAAATACTGTCATATTTAGGTATCCAACTGCTAAGCATTTTAAGCCAGCCCTTTTTGGTTTGTCTGATTAGTTGGCAGTTGAGACAGACATACAATCTCATTCAAGTAAAGAAAAAGAGCAACCCTGTATATTTATAGACTTGGTACATCATCCACTCGTATGGCATGTCACCTGTGTTCTTTAACTGCCATTTTGAATGAAACACAGTTCTATTCACATCTACTGAAGAGGGCAGAAGCTGAAGTATCTTACAATGATATTTTTTTCTGTTTGGATAATCACTGTACTAAATATGTTATGGAATATATTTAGATATTATTTTGTGTGTGTGTTGTAGAACTGGGCACGAAACAGAAAAATAACATTTCATTTTGTTTTGTTTTGTGCCTACCCCCATTTCATTTTGTTTCATTTAAAAAATGTACAAAACAAAAATAAATGAAATGAAATGGCTCCCGTGGATCCTAGAGCCCCAGATTTGGTGCCCAGGAGCCATTTTTAATGGGGTCCAGCTGAGCTTTCATTGGCTGGACCCCTTTAAATATGGCACAGTCAATACTGGGGATCCCCCCAGTGCTGACTGGACCATATTTAAAGAAGTCCAGCTGATGACAGCTTGGCAGGATCCCTCTGAACATGTTCGGGATGCCAGTGCAAGAGCCCCGAGTTGGCAATCCAACCATATTCAGAGGGATCCTGCCGAGCGGTCATTGACTGGATCCCATTAAAGTGGTCCAGTTGGCACCAGGGGAATTCCCTGGGGGTGACTGGGCCATTTTTAAAGGCGTCCAGCTGATGAAAGCTGTGCTGCACCCCTCTGAACATGGTCAGGACGCCAGCGCAAGAGCTCCGAGCTGGCAAACTGACCATGTTCAGAGGAACCCTGCTGACTGTCATCGGCTGGACCCCCAGTAGGCACTAGGGGATCCCTTGGTGGTTATTGGGCCATTTTTAAAGGCATCCAGCTGATGACGGCTCTGCTGAAACACTCTGAAAATGGCTCCCAGCACCAAATCTAGTGCCTCTAGGGCCCAGGAGAGTCACCAGCCACCTGCCACTCACTTGAGAGGAGGCTGGAAACAGGGGCTGAGGGGAGGAGGTGGGGAGCCCCAGAGCTTCCATGTTTCATTTCATTTCATTTCATTTCCTAACAAAATGACAAAATGGCATTTTTTTTGTGCCCATCTCTAGGGATTTATTATTGTATTACAGTGCTTTGATTTTTTTTCATTTTACAGTGTAGGAGTATAAGAAAACAAACAAATAAATGTTCTCTCTTTCTGACTTTATTTCCCTGGCCCAATATAGCCTGAAAGGATTTAAATGCTGAAACTGAAACAAAATATTTGTAACATGTTTTGGAAATTCAACATTTCTCAATTAAAAAAAAATGAGTGGGGACATATAACGGCAATGTTATTTGTGTTTCAGAATTTGAATGTTATAAATGCTACCAATATGCATTTTAAAACTCACATACAATGATGTCAGCACAGAGCAAACAAAAGGAAAACAAAGGTGCTGATATTCAAAAGATTTAAAATCATTTGGTTTTTTTTTTTTTTTTTTTTGAGGACAGCAGCTTGATTGATTTCACCTGAATTGCAATTAATGGTTATATCACCACCAGCTAAACTATTTTGCATTCCAATATGTTTCATTTGTCCTACCATACAATTGTTTGTGTTTATTATTCATCGTCCTCCTCCATTAGTGCCTTATATTGGAGACACACAACTCTCATTCAGTTGAAGTGTGTCGAGGCCACATGTTGGGGTGTGTGTGCAAGCTCTAGCTCCCTGTCATCTCTTTCATCATCGAAATGTAACTGTCAAAAGAAAATAAAGCCTCTCTACCTGGATAGGTTCTCCATGTGAGCCAGAATCCGGATTTGCCTGATGTTGGCTTATATGAAGAGTCAACTAGATAGCTGAACTGTTATTCTAAAGCTGAGTAGGCCCCTGGCTCCACCCAGTGCTCCAAACTACCATAAGAGTTAGACCTCACTTAGCTTCCACCAGAAGACTTCTACTGCTGCCAAACCCTAATGACTCCTGGAGTGAACAAGCTCACCAATGTATGTAATTTTTTTCCTATTTACCTTTATTTCAGTGATTCACATTTGGGGAGGGAGGTGAAAAGAAGCTGTGGGAAGCTGGGACAATGGGAAAATTAGAAGAAGGGGGAATGCTTCTTAATACTTTCCCCCCAGACCTTTCCCACCCCCTTGGAATAAACCTTCATGGGCATCTTTTCACTGCAAAAATAAAGATGCTCATTTTTTCCTGGCAAGGTGAAAAAACCATTGCTTGTGATGTTTTTGGTCTCTGACCATAATAAAGCTTCTTCTTCTTCTTCTTCTTCTTCTTCTTCTTCATCATCACCATTATTATTATTATTATTATTATTATTATTATTATTATTATTATTAT